>JAJJHQ010007619.1:2685551-2748076 GCA_021223825.1 Drosophila ironensis | reverse complement strand
CGGAAAATATTTCCAATAATTTTCCAATTGTCGTCTTGGACTTCCTTGCCCACAAATTCGCCAACGACCATACTACGCTGAATACATCGGTTCTCGTCCGATCACCGAAATTAAGCAGCGTCGGGCGCGGTTAGTACTTAGATGGGGGACCGCTTGGGAACACCGCGTGTTGTTGGCATCGCCATCAACTTTTTTGCCCCTTTCTTTTGCGCGGCCTTCCAAATGGTCAGTAGGTCCAATTAAATATATATATTTTGTTAAATTCATCGTTATTATATTTTCATTGAGCTGCCAAATTTTTTGATACATAAATTAGATCTTGGAATGTGTGGAAATTCTACTGCTTTTGTGTACGTGTTGACTTGCGGGCTATGAAGACCAGATTCTGACCTCGACCCTCGTTGGCTGCCCGCTCGCCGCTCTCGACGTCGTCAGCATCCTGGTCATCCTCCGTGGTGGTGGAGGACAACTGATCAAGGGTGCTGGCTGCCAGCAGGGCCGACTCAAGCTCGTAGTATTCCTCGTTGACGAGGCTGTAGCCCTGCTTGGCCTCTTCGACGGCGATGCGGTACTCGTCGAGGTAGTTGTCGCCAAAGCTGACGGTGCGCCCGATGCGCATGTAGGGACCTGTCTCGTCGCCCATCGAGGGCCAAGAGGGCACTCCTGGCGCCTTGGGAACGCCAGTCGCCGCAAAGGACGTCCAGAGAGCCACCATGCGGCGGGCGATCTTAAGGTCGCGGCGCGAATTTAGGGCCAGGAATCTCGGCCAGGGGAACAGGTACAGATTGTCGTCCGTGAGCGATACGCCCATGTCGAAGGGCACGAAAGTAGCCTCCTCCTCTTCAGTGGCATAGCGGTTTTGCTCGCCCTCGTAGTCGAAGCTGTACAGGAATGTGCTGTTGGGCAGCTTCTTGGCATTTGCCTGCATCACCAGCAGCACGGGATTCTTGAGCGAAATGGTACTGCAGAGCTGCAAAGAACAACCAATGTGAGTCGTTGGTTTTAATGATTTGGCTGCTTTCTCACATCGATCAGTCCCGGGGTCAGGCGCTTGAAGGTGCCGTTCTTGATATCAGCGTCCGTGAAAATCTCCTCGCCGGCAAACTCACTCCATGACCCGGTCGGATCCGCTCCATTGGCCTGTTCGATGATATTGTCGATGTACTGTCGCCCGGTCATCTGGTCATCCAGTATGGTTTCATTGAAGGTTTCCGCAAATATATCTGAAATGTAGGTAGGTAAATGTATTATCTTATACCTAAAGATTGTCTAAAATATTCTATAGGTTTAGGACTAACGATTGTATATGGAAATTTGTGAGTGGCCAAAGTTAATTGATTTTTGCATCCCCCAGCTTACCTCGCAGCATGAAGGTGCCGCCGTGCTTGACACTTCCTCCCATGGTGGGGTAGGCCTTGAACTTCTCGGCGGCCAAGAGACGACCCGGATGCTCCGGGAGCACTCCTGAGGGCCCGCCGATGACCAGCTGCACTCCGCCGTAGGAGCCGCCGGCCAGCGAGGGCTGGTCGTCGGCATGGACGCTGAAGGCGGCCAGGAGCATGGTGGCATTCAGGCGGGTGAGGCACTTGTTCAGCTGGTCAACCTTGCCGGGCTGCTTGCATCCGGCGACCCGGCCGATGGCCTTGGTGGCCCCCAAGGGCGTATCCGTTATAAAGGCCGGCGACAGTGCCGTGCCGGACTGGTAGATGACGCGGTGGAAGAGACCCTGCGGCACGGCCGGGCTGAGGGTCAGCACGTTGACCAGAGCTGCACCTCCCACCTGGCCGAAGAGGGTGACCCGGCTGGGATCCCCGCCGAAGGAGGCGATGTACTTCTGGATCCACTTGAGAGCCATAATGATGTCGGTGACCGCGGCATTGCCGGGCATCTCGTCGGTCAGCGTGGACAGGAAGCCGAAGGGGCCGAGGCGGTAGCGCACCGAGACCAGGACGACGTCCTCCTCCAACAGGTAACCAGGAGCAGCCTCCACCGAATCCCCATCATAGAAGAAATCACCGTGAATGTAAACCATCACGGGCTTCTTGCCGTCCATCTAATAAGGTTATCAAACGTTTACATAACACAACATTTTTAATTTTCGATAATTTTAATTATAATATTAAATATTTGGATCCAAGCTTAAATGTTTATAATCTCTTTATCAGTTGTATTGTACTCGTAGGTATTGTTAGAGTAATATTCTTTTATTTAATTGTTTTTGTTTATATACGAATTTACGTTACTTACCGCCTTGGTGTTAATAGTGAGTCTCATGCAGTCTTCCACGTCGTAGCCATCCTCCTCCAGCTTGGCGAACATCAAGATGTCCTGAATGGAAGGACATCCCGCATGGGGACGGTGAGAGGGAAGCGCGCCCTTCCAGGCGGGCGCCGGTTCAGCTGCCTAAGCGAAAGAAATTCGAAATTTTCTGTTTACTGCTGAGAACATTTTTTCATTAGAAAAAAAAAGAATTTCTGGATTTTTGTTCATTTTCTATTTTACTTTAAGAGTTTGGATTCAGAAAATGTTTTGGAGATATCTTTTCGAGGGCTTTTGGCTTGAAGCAGACAACATCCTCGATAGTATAGTGGTTAGTATCCCCGCCTGTCACGCGGGAGACCGGGGTTCAATTCCCCGTCGGGGAGATGTGCAAGCACTTTTTTTTCAAATTCTTAATTGCAACATGGAAACAGAAACTTTTTTGATTGCGGCAATATGCTATATATTTATACGACCCCTTTATTTAAAATGTTATATTTTATTTTAATAATCAAAGTCTACAAAGACCGAGTTGTCATTCTCCTTTACGAATGTTCCTTATAAACTGTATATTTTAAATATAGTTTTAAATTTTCCTAAAATATTAGTCTTATTTGTTTGAAATGCATTTAAATTAAATGGTAGATGAAAATAAATATTTGAAATAGAAAAAAAAATTGAACGCTTTGACACATTCTCCCCGACGGGGAATTGAACCCCGGTCTCCCGCGTGACAGGCGGGGATACTAACCACTATACTATCGAGGACGATGTCTCACCTGCGACAAATGCGAAATAAGGAGAACGCTCACCTGGAAACGCTCTGCTTTGCCGTAGGGGATGTCGAGGAACTGCTTTATCTTCTGGCCCGTCCAGTCGGTAATGAGGGTGCGACCGCGCAGTTTGCCCAGCTCAGGAATCGTTGCCGTGAACACTTTTGGCTCTTGGCCCTGCTGCGGCTTCTGTTTCTGTTTGTTGGGCTTCTGTTTCTGGGCCTGCTGGGGCTTGGACTTCCGGTTCTTGTGGTTCGCCGAGGCCTGCATTCCGTTCTGGGGCCGTTGCTGCTTCTGTTTGTTGCGGCTGTTCCGCTGCGCTTCGCTGCTGGCCACACAAAGGACCAAAAGGACTATTGCCAGGAGCACCAGGACCCCCGTAAACTTTGCCATTGCACTAGCCGATCCGTTGGTTGTCGCCGCTGATATCAAACTGATGGCTATCTCGCCGCTAAGCGCACCAAGAAGACTTTCACGGCATCTTCTTCGAGTGACTCTTGACCGGGCATGGGTTCTATTTGCGGCCAAAATGGGGTCAAGTCAGCACTCGGCCCAATGCCTGCTCTTGGCTTTGACTTTTCGCGATTCCAATCGATGAATATTCAACGACAACAATCTAAACGCGAACTTTTTTTTTGGCATGGCCCACAGGCTATCTGGAGGGGATTATGCTGCTCGGCATGAAAGTAAAACAACAACCTGTTCTCAGCGGCGGTTTCTCCTAATCGACCAATCAATTGTAATCCATCCGCAGAATAAAATAGGGCAAGTGGTAAGATATTCCGAGGGTGACAAACAAACGCTCACTTCGTCTTGCAAACATCTATTTATATTTTATATTTAATCGCAAAAATTGTTTTACGCTAAGATACAAGATATATAGTACATATGTACGGTAAAAGTTCGACCGAGTTAAGCAGACTTCTGGATAGATAACGACAATGACAATGATTGCATTGCTTCAACAACTTTACAGATGTAATTTCTAGCACAACTTTTCGTCAGAGATCCATAGAGATACGTTCTCCATCAAAACGCTTTGGGGCTATTTATAATTTGACAGACTTTCGCATAGATATTTTATACAGTTGCAGGCGGCAATGCATGCTTCTTCTCTTCGTTTTGTTTTTATTAATAAGTTAATGTGCTTATGTGTGGTAGCGTAAAGTTAAATTAAAATGCCTTCTTCGACTACAGCTAGTTGATAAAACGTACAAACAATTGCATTGAAATGCAGCAGTATTCCAAAAGCGAACTACTCCTACTCAACAACATCGTAAAGATCGCGAGATCTTCATCGCTCCGTGTGAGTGCGTGGGCTTGGACAGATGTGTCACGATTTCTTAAATGTAGTACAGGCGCACAACCGATTTGGTGATGAGTGTCTCGTTGTCGTAGAAACTCGTTTGGATCGTCACATTGCCGTTGAGGACCTTGGCGGGCATCATCTGGGACTCGGGCGCCGCCTCGATGGTCGACTGCCATGTGTTGGTGGTGTTGGCGCCCACGAAGCCCATCTCGAAGAACCACTCCTCCATGATGCGGCCCTTGAACAGGACCTTCTGGTCCAGCCGAAAGTTCTCCATGGGCTCGATGGTGCTGAAGTTGATTTCACGCGACACCGCCCGCATGTCCAGTATCTTCACGGGCACCTTCGCCTCGTGCTCCACATCCGGGGCGGAGAAGTCCTTGTTCTCCTGCCATATGATCTTGCCGCTGTCGGCGTCCCGCAGGATCATATAGTTGATCTGGAATCCCTTCTGGATCCGATCCCCGGAGTTCTGGTCGTCGGATCCCATGCTTGACTAACGCTCTAGAGGTGATGGTTGGGAATGCCCGGCCAGGTGAGGTGAGTGCGCCCACGCGTCAATGTCTATTCTCGGCAAGAAAATCAATTATGTTTATTTTTGTTTCTCCTGCCAGTTACCAGCTGTTTCTAAGACTGCCTCGATAGCGGACCTATCGATGCGTGTTATCGAACTAGCGGCACTGTAACGGGGATTTCTCTAATTGTTTAGGTTTCTTGCAAGATTCATCTACTAATTAATGTTTTTGGTTTAATATAAAGCATTGGTTTTCATCTAGTGACCTTTTGAGGCTTCGGAGACCCTTTATGATTGTTTATGTTGAACTACTAATTTTGTAACCGCCTCCTTAGCTATCTTATTCAATTTTGTTATCGAACTAGCAGAAACCGAGCCGGGAAGTTTCAAAATCTAGTCTTCAAAGTGTATCGTTGCAAATCCTATTTGTAATCTACCCAAAAATGCAAAATCCATCAATTAAGCTATGGAAACTTCCTTCAAAAATAAACATGAAGCTGTTACTTATATTATTTATTTTTCATCAGCTGTGGTTTACCCCACAAAACACAATTGTGCACGTCCGACCAGGGCTGCAATCTAGTTATCGATTGTCCGGGGCCCGAAATCAGCTGTTGTTGGACGGACTAACAACCCAAAACATTCCTCAAAACCCTCAAGATCATGATTATTTATGGGGTCTATATAGTCAGCAAATCGGGCGGTCTCATCTTCAACCTGGACAACAATGTGCCCCGCATCGAGCACGAGAAGACCTTCACCTATCCCCTCGACCTGGTGCTGGACTACGACCAGAAGAAGGTTTCCGTCTCGTTCAACAGAAAGGATGGCATAAACGGTAGGTGATATCAGACTAACTGGAATTACCTACTAAGTCTTATATTACCTTCTAGTGGGCCACGTCCTGGTGGCCGTAAACGGGATACCCGTCAACGGGGTCACTTTGGACGATGGCCGCGATGTGCGAACCACTTTGGAGGCGGCGGAGAACTATCCGATCAACCTGAAGTTCAGCCGCCCGAAGATGACCACCAACGAGAAGATCTTCCTGGCCAGCATGTTCTATCCGCTGTTCGCCATCGCCAGCCAACTGAGCCCGGAGCCCCGCAGCTCCGGCATCGAGCTGCTCGAGGCGGACACCTTCACGCTGCACTGCTTCCAGACGCTCACCGGCATCAAGTTCATTGTGATCTCGGAGACGGGCCTGAACGGCATTGACCTGCTGCTCCGCAAGGTGTACGAGCTCTACTCGGACTACGTCCTCAAGAACCCCTTCTACTCGCTGGAGATGCCCATCCGGTGCGAGCTCTTCGACAACAAGCTCCAGGAGCTGCTCGCCCAGGTGGAGAAGACGGGCATTAGCAATATTGACAAATAAACGTTAGATAGTCTTTTTACGCTGTTACGCTCTCGACCTTGTCATAATTTTCATGGAATTGTTTGGGGAATCGACCTTGAATAGATTGTACTGAAAGTTTTGGAAACATTGCATAAAGCTTTGCACATGTAAGCTAAGGATATGCAAGTTTACTGCAAAAATAGTTGAGTACGGAAAATCTAAGGAATTGATATACAATTTCCTTTCCGAACCAGGAACAGATTTGCCTTAGTACCTGTACTTGATAGATACAAATATGTAGGCATCTAAAAATACTTTTGTTAAAGCGCAAAATATTTAATTCCCAAGTATTTATTTTAAGCCAAATTTGCTTTTCCGTGTTCCCAATGTCCCCTTAATAAAACAAAAGCTTATTGTTCGATGTACATACTCCGTTTAGAAATATATTCTTATTTTGTTTATTCATTCAGCCATCTTATAATAGTTGGTTTGTATTTCATACATACTCATATAAAAATAGTTCTTTTTTTATCATTAAATATAATTTACACTTTCAGCGCATAATCTAGACAACACCCTAGCCTAAAACAATATAATATGTATAGTGTATATCGCATGGCCTGTAGAAAAGCTTTGTGATCCACGCAAAAGGATAATATAACCAAATAACCAACAAACTCAGTACATACTAGATGGTGTACACAACATACAATGTGTGTATAAAGGTTTATCATTAAATTCATGAGCAAATATGACTCCAAAAATAGATTGCAATTGCGTTAAACATTAAAAATTAAGCAACAATTTCCAAAATACCTACTTATAGTCTATAAAATGTATCAAAAAGGATCAAGGCATAACAATTAAGTAAGTTCTTTCCACATGTAGTATATATATGTATATCCTGTCTGTATAGCACTTGGTGGGGTCTCTGGTACAGCAAGAGAGGGCCTGTATATTTTGTGGGGATGGGGCGTACATAGGCCCTATTGCAAACAATATATTGCACCGATTTTTACTTTCAGTTTCAGTAGCCGGTCTCTGGTTCCTGCTTCAAAGTCATGCGACAGGGCTCTGAAAGGCATAATACCGAATTAGTTTGGCCAACAAACAGCATGAGTTGATATATTTATGGGTCTAAATGATCAGGATTCAAACTCATACTATATATCATGTTAACACTCACCCATTCCGTAGCTCGCAGGTGAGGCGGTGAGCAGCTCTGGGGCCCGAATCTTGAGCGGTGCACGTCTCAGGAGCTCCTCGGCGCTGCCCTCGCTGCGGTTGTACTCGTTGAGCGTTATGTCGGCAGGATTACGCAGGCACAAGCCGCCACCGCCACCACCTCCGCTGGACACCTCGACCGGCGAAGCGACCGCCCGTTGGTAGGGATGCATGCGCTGGGGACTGTGCTGCGTGGGAATCACACCATTGTAGTGCTTCACCGTCACGTCCAAGTAGGAGCTTTCCTGCTGCTGTTGCTGCTGCTGCTGATGGTGGGTGACATGTTGGGGCTGCGGTTGTGACTTGGGGCTGTTGAGGGGAGGCGAAATGGCGGCGGGCGCCACGGAAACGGGCGTGCTGGCGGAGGCCTCAATCAGGGCGTGGATATGCTGCACGTCCAGGTCCAGGGTGTGTGAGCCAGCGCCGCCGGGCGTGGGCATTGTGTCCATTGCGGAGTTCACCGGACCGCTGCCGTCCAAGTGGCCCGAGTGATGGGTGGGACTCTGGTAATCGTTTGACTGATTGGGCGGCGACAAGGGCAGAGGATTGTCCGCCAGCTCTCCTGCAATACCCAAAACTCCAATAAGTTTCGATTTTTCTATTAGTTAAAGCTAAAAACGTACCTCCCAATAACATTTCCTGCAGAAGCGAGTCGATGTGCGCCACTCCAAAGATCTTGGCGAACTGAATCTGTTCGATCATCTGCCAGGTGATGGACTGCAGAACCGGCAGGATGAGCAGGATCTCACCGAAACGACCGCGCGACTCGTACTGCCGATCGGATATGTAGTCTTCGAGATTATTGAGTATCTGGTGCCGCAGCGATTTAATGCGATGCGGCTCATTCAGGCCCTTGGCGTCTGTAGGGAAAATCAATTAATTAGTAACATTTAATGGCTCAGTTTGGGCAGCTCTTCCACTCACTAGGATCGAAGAAGACCAGGGCCTTGATGCAGGCGAATTCGGTGTCATCAATGCCCACATCCTTCATAACCACCACCAGCTCATCAATGATGCGGGCGCCGATCCTGGAGATGTCCAAATTCGGTGACACACTAGGATCTGGGATTACAAATATTAGATTAGTATATATTCATCCCAAAAAGAGTAGTGAGCACACCAACCTGGACAGTGTCGGGTGATCACGCAGTTGTTGCTCAGCAGGAGGACATCTTTGAGGTGCATCGATCGCCGCGACAGCCCGAGGAGCAAGTGCTCGCCGGCATGGGCGCGCAACAGAGCCACCTGGTCGTCCAGCTGCAGCTCGTTGAAGGCCGGAATCTGCTTGGCCCACTCGACGAGGGTCAGCAGCTGTTGCTTCATCGACTCGCACACGTCGTTGATGCTCGCAAACTGTTTGGTCGAGAGATCCTCGTTGATGTTCGGCTCCATGGCCGCCCCGGCCTTCGACTGCCGGGACTCGTTCTCGGCCTTGACCAGCGAGATTACCGACAGCCCGTTGCCCGGATCCGGATCATCGTTGGAGGTGCGCCGGCAGCTAATGCGGTCCCGCTCGTTCTGGACCGCCTCCTTCTTCATGCCGGCCTTGAAGCATTTCCTCAGCCGGCAGTAGCGGCACTGGTTCCGCTTGTCTTTGTCCACCACACAGTTACGGGAAAATCTGTAAGCGAATAAGGGGGTTTTCATATGAAAATATATCAATTGGGGGTAGTACAACAACCTGGTACTTAGTTAAAATAGTAAATGCCTAGCAACATTTGTAACTCTTTTACATCTATTCAAGTCTTTTATCATGTTGGAAGGAGAACGAGCTAAACTAAAGGTAACACTATCATATAAAGTAGTATAGCTACCTGGAACTTAATTAAAACAGTAAATGCATGTCTGTTATAGATAACAAAGAGGTCCCTAGAAAGTTAATCCCTTGCATTCCTATTATGGCTTTCATCTGATGAAGGTGAAAACCTGATGGACCTAATTTCATCGTAGATGTATGCACTCCCAAGTCAGATCCCTTCCCACTCACCTGCACGTGTACTGGTGGTTCTTCCTCACGCTCCGCCTGAAGAATCCTTTGCACCCATCACAGCTGGAGGCTCCGTAATGCTTCCCGGTTGCCCGGTCCCCGCAAATCGCACACACCGTCGGCGATTGTTGTTGCTGCTGCTGTTGTTGCTGCAACAGCTGACTGCTGCTGTTGCCACTGAGGTTGTTGTTGGGCGAGAACATGCTGTTGTTGTTGTTGCTGCTGCTGCTGGCACTTCCACCGCCAAGGCTGCTGGCATTGCCGTTTCCGGTTCCGCTGCCGCCGCTGCCATTGCAAAGGGCGAAGTTCTCGCTGCTCTGGTTGCTGCTGTTGCTCAGGCCAAGGCCCACGCCGTTGGGGCTGAGAGCATGGCCGATGGGGCTGTGGGGCTGGGAGGCGGCCGGATAGCCGGCGGCCAGGGCTTCGGCGTGCATGATGTGGCTCTCGGATTCTGCAAGATACAAAGATTTCAAAAGGTTTACTTTTGGATTTTTAAACTTTTCGGGATCTAAAGACATTGTTGCAATGTCTGGGTAACTATTTAATAGTTGCAAATTCAAATATTTGTAATATTAGGTTTAGGGGACAATGTGGGGCATCTATCTTTTGAAGGATCCAAATAGTTGCAAAAATGTTTATCATTTAAGATGTTTAGGAGGAACTATGGGGGTATCTCACTTTTAGAGGTTACAAAATTTTGAATATAAACTTTTTTATAACACTATCTTGAAAATAAAATATCTGTAGCATTAGTTTTTGGAGCCATTGAGAAGATTTCTGACATTTAAGGGTTTTAGATCCCTTGTAAAGTTGTCTTATCCTTAAGAAAATTGTGTAATCCTTGTGATCTTAAAAGTTTTCTAACTTTGTAGGCTTTTAAATGGTTTGTCGTTATGTTTGGGACCTCCTATGAGCTTTTCTAGCTTTTATAGGGATTTCAATAGTATAACTAAGTTTTATGGCCACTGTGAAGTCGAAGTTTTATAGCCACTGCCTTGGTAAGCCACTCGGAATACAGTTTAAGAGTAAGTGATACGTTGGGGCACGGGCAACACTTATAAATTGTAAATTAGCCCGATGAGTGCCTTTTCACCACCTCATTAAACTGCTGTTTATCATTTGAATAGACCGTTCTGAGTCATTTGTTTTGCTAATAGTACTTGGTGTGGTGCAACACTTTTGGCTTGTCATGCTTGGCTCAACAGTTTTGCAGCCGCGGGGTGTGCCCGGCTCCCCGGCGGTTTGAGAAGCCCTAGGCGCCCACTCGAATTCCTCGCCGCAGTTTGACAGCCACTGGACACGCAAACTTAAGTGCACTGGGCAATTAAAAAATCGCACAGCATTGTACAATAAAATATGGAAAAATGGCAACAGCTCAAACAGCTCAAAATCGCGCAATAGCAACAAACAAAATGGGTAGCAAAGGAAAACGAAAAACAATAACAAATAACGAAAAACGAATAACGAACAACCGACCGTCGCTTGAGGCCGTGCGGCTGGCGCTGCTGTCGCGCCTGCGCCGACGTCGCCCTGCGGACACCTCGGATGCCGCTGTTGATGTGGATGCCACCGCCCGCCCACCGCCCACTTTGCCACGCAGGAGAACGCCGCCAACTTCGGCGACGCGATCGCGACTAGAAATTTTAACTCTACCGGACTTGCGCACCATTTTAATACAACTGATTAATGAACGGGCAGAGGCACGAAACTTTTGCAGCGACCGCACCGCAGCCGCTCAGTGGCTTTCATGCCCTGCCTAAGAGTCTTTCGGTTTGGATAAGCGTTTTGGCATCAGATATATCACATATTTGTATATAAGATCTCTTAGAAAGTGAACTATTTCAACTGCATGTATCTAGCTTTTGTTCCACTTAAATGTTTTGGTATATCATACGAGTAATACAACTTAAAAGTATAGCCTGGCTCACATTTTTCAAACTTTTAAAATGTGTGTTATGTCACGTTATGTTCAAAAGCCTCAGATTAAAATAATTCATTATTGATTTAGTTAATTTTCAATTCAATCTTGTGCATCCCTACTAATTACTGTAAATATAATATCTGAACTACAAGGTATGATCTGAACTGCAAGGTAAGCAAGATAAATTGTAAAAACAAAAGGACCATAAAATATACTTAATATCAGAGTTTTTCTTGTACGGCCTAAGCAAATTTTGAATAATTTAGAATGTTTTCATAATTAAAATCCTACATTTACCCTTACATTGGAATCAAAACTTTCTGGATCTTGTATGAACTAATGTAAAAGTAGTATCATTCATTATTTAAGATAATTTAGAATACCGGGGCAGTATACTAAGGAAAGCCGCACATTGAGTGCAGCTGTTGGAAGGGTATACAAGCTTCGACTGCTCAGATCCTTCGGAGAGTGTGCCTTAATCGACGCTTAAATCAATTCACTTGTGTTTGCATATTGCTCGCTCACTCGCCCGCTCGCGATCTGCCGCTGCCTTTGTCCCGCTCTCGCGCCGGAGAGCGACAGGCCCCAAAACCTGACTTGAAGCTCTCACAGATACACTGACGATGGGGATAGAAATTCATTTGGGAGGCAACAACAACAACGAGCGAGCAGCAACTGCGCCGCATAAACAAACAAATAAATAAAAAAATGTGGAGAAAAAAAAGCCGGCTTTAATTTGGACATCGTTATGGATGCGTGTGTGTGGAAAAAGATACAAAATCAGATGAAGAAAGAGAAAGAGCGAAACTAGAAATACGAGTAAAAGGTAAAAGGGGAAGAGGCGGTACATAGTAGTTGCCTTTAATAAAAAACAATCAAAATGTTTGAACAGTGGGCTACATTTTGTAGAAAATTGATATTCATTGTTTTTTCCTCATTATAAATTATATTTTTAATGTTCTTTAAGACGAGCAATTTATTGCAATTAAATTTGTTCCCGGTATATTTTGTTTTAAAATCCAACAAATTTAAATTCATTAATCTTTGCGTAGTTCTCTTTAGAAACTTTTCTTAAATTTGTTAAAATAGGTAATAATTATTTGAGTTCCAAACTCTGAATATAATCCTTTATTGCATTTCTTATTAGTTTATCAAGTTCCAGGGATTATATACTTTGTAGGATACGAAATAGTTGTACGTTCGCGTTGTCCTTTTATTGCAACAGGTAGGATTGTCGTTTTAAGTCTCAAAATATACACAAATCAGCCTAAACGAGTTGAATTCAAAATATATTCACGATTTGATCAATCAAAGTGAGTATCAGTTTCAAATTGTAAATATTTGCGCAGGCGGCCTAAGCTTTGTTGTTTTCCATACTGCAACCGTTTTTCGTTAATTGATTGACAAACATTTACAATTTTAATTGACTCTTCTCGACTGCACTCCCAATTCAGCGAACTGACACTTTTGTTTACAGATGCCCAGACAATTAATCACGACACTCGCACAATTCCACTGACTGACACACCTGAACCCTCGAGATGCACCTGCCATCCTCACCGTTGAAAAATCCGAGTCGAAATAAGAGCAAACATTCGGAGGGCAGAGGCTTAAGTAAAAAAAACCCATAGCTACCAAATGTTCTTATCGCTGTTGCTTTTATCACACCCATTGTTGGGGGCTTTTTATCCGGCTCACCGGAGAGCAAATAAAACTAAAGCACGGTCATGAGAAAAAAAAAAAAGGTGAGCTTCAAGCATACTACTCGTTGGCTAGGCTATCATTTCGCACATAAAACTTTCTCGCCACCTCTCGCGCTCTCTGTCGCACCTCGCGCCGTCCTGCTTGCACTCGAGCCGTTGGGGGGAAACAGGCCCCGCTATAAGTTTTTTCCCTATTTCAGCCAAGTCATCGTTAGAGTTCAGTTTTTTTACGCTGCGTCATCGTTAGCATGGCGAAAAAATTGTTGTTGGCACTTTTAATGCCCGCCCTGAAGTGGTCAAGTCGTAATCTGAGATTAGAAATATCGGATTCTCGATTCGTTCAAATTATTTGGAGGATTTTCTAGCGCGTTGGACCGGCCGCGAATAGTTTATGACAGTTGATAAAACACAAGAGCAAAACAGCAATCAACGGAATAGCCTACACATTTATATATAGTATATTCCGACTTTATGATGTGTCCTGATAAGCACTGTGTGCAACACCTGAGAATCCCAAGAAGACTCCAAACGAAGCCTCCACTTCATGGTGGATTTTGAGCCATTAATATTCAAAAGTCTGCGCGCGCGTGCTGGCTTTTCAACTTGATTTGCTTAATTAAATTTCCGAACCCCATAATTCACGTTTGGTGGGCGACGAGCCCCCAAAAACCCCCCCAAAAAAGTATAAATAAATAGATCTAGAGAGAGCGTAGTCGCGCCGCTGTGAGAGAATCGAGTTTTTCGCATTGCGACGTTAATTGTAGCATTTATGGGTAGGATCGTTTGGGTATTTAGTGTATTTATTTAGGGAAATATATTCCTAAATTGACAAACAAGATTGGTTTTTTTTCGGAAATATAAAAATGCCCGCCACTAGTGTGTAAAAAATTCGGTAGATATGTATTGTTAATATGCTTCTCACACGAGTTGGCTGGGCCACGCAAAATTGTTTATTTATTTTTAGATACAATGTTGTTGTTTACCTCAATGATACAAATGTACGTTTTTAAAAAAAGAATATTATATAAGCTAAAACGATGAATTCTCATAATGAATAGGGTTTTGCATTTTTTATTAAACCTGAACTGACATTTGCGGATCAAAGAATTGAACAACATTCATAATTGATATTGTGGTTGACGTGTTCTATGTTTGCAAGCTATTAGTCAACAATTAGTCACAAAAGGCAAAGAAAATTGATATCAGCACATGCAGAGCTTTACGATTATCAATCGTAGTATAAAGTTAAAGTACACCACGTCGTTAGGTGATTAAAGAACCAAAAAACAATTGCTTTGTGATTGAGAGGCAATAATTCATTAAACAAATAAAATACAAATTAAAATGCTAAGGATTCGTTGAGCATTGTAAATATTCTTGTGGTTCTCAGGGAGATTTTTGAAGGGTTTTAATAGTGAACTTACTTGAACTTGATGAATATAGTTAATGGGGTCGGTCTTAATGTAGCTATGATATGACTACACCTAATCAATATTAAAATACGATTTAGTCGGGAGGCGGATTAAGGAAGTCTCAGCACAATATAGAAGATCTTGAAACCAGCTAGCTCGCTTACACAAACAAAAACGAATGATCGAAAATAGCAATTTAACAAAGGCCTTAATGGTTGTTTTGTTCCATCAACGACAATGTGAACGACTAACATTAGCCCACATAAGTGTGTAATTTCGATGCCCCCAACCCCCTCCCGGCCCCACAATCGTTTACAACCCCCCAATCGAATTTTATATAGACTCTTATCGCAGTGGCAGCGCCGCGGCAGAGACTCAATAACGTGCCTAATGGCAGCGGAAAAAACGAAGCTCCGGCTCCCAACTGCCGTTGATAGCCCACACGGCGTATACTCAATTTAAAATCGCATCGATTCGAATCGGATCGCATCGGCGAACAAAATGAAAACATTCGAAATCGAAACCGAATCCGAATCCGTAACAATAACTGCACATACGGTAGCCACATGCAACAATGGCAATTAGCGAAAAAAAAAAAAAATTGGTTTATAAAAAAGGCAATAACGAAAAATAAGAAAACGAAAGGGTTGCTGTTGCGGGGGGAGCCAAATAATAGTGAGTCAGCGAGATATCAGTGCAGCTTGTGTTGTAACTGCTCTGCCTGATAATGACTATTCGCTGACATACCCTCTGAATTTCGAATATTCTAGGGAATACGATGATATGTTCCAGTATACAATATATACAACAAAAGTAAGCACGACTGCGCATAGAAACTGCAGCATTTATAAAATTGATAGTAATATTTAAATTTTGTTAAACAGGTACGAAAATAAAGTAGGTTTAGGAACAGTTTATACCATACATTTATTCCCCTTAATGTTTCAAATTGTTGGTTAATTTATTCGAATTCCATTAAATTAAATCGAAACTTTAAATTATGTCCCATAAATTACCACATTTAGAATAACTTGTCTGCTTAAAGTCATAGGTGCAATTTATTATTGATATTTATTTTTCCGTTTGCAAATTATTAAGTATCTGCTATGCATACATATATACTTGTAAGTATATTTTCCCTCACAAGTCCAGCATTTCCTTATTATTAAATATTACCATGTTTGATTATAATAGTTAAAACATAAACTAATCAATTTCTACCATTTAATTAAATAATTTTATTCGTATTCGTACATTTAGGAATATCTTATCAGTCTGATGGAACAACTGATGCCGCATAATGATTAAAACGAAAATAGACATTATGACTTAATTTTTAAATCTAGTCATCCCAGATGCATAAGTGCCTAGCACTTTATCGTCGAAACAATCTTTCGTCCAGGCCTCAAGAATTGTTTTTCTGTTTAGTTCGTTTTAATTGAAATTGCATGTCAGAGTTCAAACTCAATAAAGATGCGTAAGGCGGTCGTGGAAAAATAAAGCCTAATTGCCAGGTAGAAATCTTTCTGAACAGATCTGCTTGTACAGCACAATATATGTTATAGTCTGTCTTTATATGTATACTATTATCAGCAGAATTTGCAGCTGCATGCACCCACGTTGCGGATTCGTGACAACGCCCCAAAGTGATGCAACTTTGAAGGTTACGCCCGCGCAACCCTTCAATATAACCGATTGGGGTTGCGAAAGTTCCTTGAACCTCGCAAGATTTTAGTTAGTTACGCTGCCTAATTGCCTCCGCAATTCCCGACAAGTATCAAATCTATGGGTGTTTCTTCTGCTCTTCCTGCAATTTAAGCTAATGACTTTGACCCGGCCACCGAGAGAGTGTATTTAACGTTCGCGGACTGCAATTAACATCCATATTCTACTAGCCACAATAAATATCGGTTTATACTCGTAGGCATGTGCAAACAGCCAAAAACCCAGCATTAGCATTGCATCATCTGTGGAAAATCAAACGGGAAAATCAAAAGTCTGAGTTTGGATGGAGCAAACACTTGTGGGTTGAAACCACACCAAATATTTGCAAATCCGACATCAATCAGACCACGAGCAAACGTTGAGCTCATCTTTAGGGATTACCGGAGTGATCTTTATACGATTCGCACCCCACCGCGAACATTTGGGGGTATCACGATATCGTCATCAGCGACTATTGGGGTGATGCCCCAACGGATGTTTGCGAAGCGCATTAGAAATTGTCAACTTTCAATTATTTGTGCGAAAATTTGCATTTGCCCTTGGGAACCTGGCATTACAGTGCAAGTATCGATGGATCTGTGTTATAAATACACTTGACGAACTCTATGTACCTAGTAGGGGATAGAATTTAGAATATTTCTAACCAATGTCAATAGGGGAACTCAAGCCAGACAAGTGAGAAATATAGCTTACAAAATGGGAAAGCCACCGACCACGATTGTAGTTGAATAAATAACTTCAACATATTTGACATGCAAATAGAAGTTTTGCCAGCCCATTAAGGTTTTTCCAACTACCCGAAGGCGATCATTGGTTTAAATTGGGCTAGGTTAGGTCACCAAAGAATGCAGCTAAATCTTTCCCGGTGTTTCCTGGTCTTGACGCTCCTCCTGCTGCTCTGTTCCAATTAATAGCGCCAGCTCTCGACAACTTTTTGTTATTGGCATTATCATTATTTTTATGACTAATAATTGCGCTTATATTGTCTATAATTAAAATACTAAAAACGTCTCAATTAAATTGTTATTAACCAAAAGACAAACCGCCAAGCACCAGACATACGGGCCAATCAAACAGGCAAAACTATTGTATCTGTGCATTTGTATCTGTAAGTGCTCTACGAGTGCTCTAACCATCAGATGCTTGAAGTAAAGCCTCTCGCTTTTTGTTCGCCTGATACTTAGAATCGAGTCAAGTGTAATTTCCATTAACTATGTTTGTTATGATCACTGTGTCCGTCTGGCCTCTTAATTGGGCGCTAACGTGTTTCAGATACATTTGTATCTCCGTCGCTGGCAATTAAAACTAAATCCTCTCCTTGAACCACGTATCACGACATTTAGAACTCGGCTATGTCAAGCACTCGTTTAATAAATCTAAATCATCTTGAGCTTAGTACGAAAATTATACTTCTTTTCTCTGTTTGCAATGAGAGGTAAATTACGAGGTTTTTGCAGTGCATTTCCTTTCATATGGCTTATTAACATATATTTGCGAAACCTGTGAATTTTTCGGGGGAAAAGCTAACTGCAAGTCACAGTGACTGAGCGTGTGAAAGCACTGATTAAAAATAAACCAGAAATGAAGACTTTACGAGCATCGTTTTGAATGGGATGGTCAGCATTACTCAGCAATCTGTGGTTTTGGACCTGCCTCAAAAAATAAGATATCTTTACATGGTTGCCTTTTAAGATTAAAAAAACAAGAGGTATAAATCTGTTAAAAATCTGTGAGAAGTGTCCTTAAACTACGTCCTTTGGGTAGTTCACACGCTTTTTCATAGTGTTTAACTATTCCATAAGTGGACCCCTTCAAATAGTGGCTTATCTGCTTGTGATTTTCGGGTTTGTGAAGTATCTGGTACTCCAATCGGACTTAATTTTCCCAGCTTTTTGACCATTCTTATCGACGACCACTGCAGGCATCGGCTTCTGTTCGCGAGGGTACATCTCAAGTGGTGTGGCATGTTGGGGTCCACAAATTCACTGTGATATGCACGGGATTGCGACTAGTATTTCCGGTTGGATCACTGCCATCGGAAAACCAGTGATTAGTTCAATAAGGTAGCTGAATAATTGCAAGAAATTAAGTACAAATAACACATGTAAGCAGTTATAACCAAAGCGTTTGCCGTATAATTCGATATGTCGATATGTGTGCATTGTACATTCTCTGTTGTAATGTACATTAATATCAATCAATTCTACTGAAAGTGACGGAATATTGGTTACTAATTAACCAAACCACCCGACTGTAAAAACACAATTCCAAAAATAAAATACGCACTATTTCGGCTGACTGATTATTGCTAGATTATGGCGTGTTCTATCTTTAGGCTTGAGCGAAATACTATATACGAAAACACATATTTCATGATCACAATCGCGACTAAAAGCCCATTGCATGGGGGCACTGGAAACTGTGTGCTTTCTGAGAATTTTGTAATACGTCAAATTTGTAATTCCTCAAGTGACTTGAGGTTTTCTTCTTCTTATATTTATCTTAAGCGTTTGCAGAGTAAACAACGCAAATTGGCTAATTTTGTTAGCCATGTTGTATGTGGTTTTGTTCGCTTCTTAGCTGCTGATGGAATCTTATCGGTTTGGATGCACAACGCCAGAGAATCGCTGATAAGCACTGCAATAAACTTGTTTTTATTGTCCGGTCATATCTGATAAAGCTCTCAGGGTGCTACGATAAATCCTCCGCCCCCGCTTAATGAAAGGCTTGCACTTAATAGCCCTACTTATCTTCTGTTTGATATGACCCCAGCATGGCTGCCACGCCCGTTGGGCCACTTCAATCACAAATCGATGGACACATGGTGAGCAGAAATCGGGATGAATGTTGTCGCCTGACTTTCGGCCACGACATGTTTTCGATGTTGTCATGGACGTAATTAGATGTATCTTATCAGGAGCATTCAACTCGAGGAAAAAACACACACTGAAAATAAGGGCTGCCAGATGACCTGTCCCCAATTTAAATAGTTTAAGACGCCATTTTTGCAATCAATATTTTGCAATAGTAATTTTAATCATGACTCGGGAGTATTGCGTGCGGGAATCCCGCGGATCTTTAAAATTATTATCGCATGCTCCTATCTTGAGATGATACCCGCTGGCTTTCTCAGCCCCCACTCACCCATAATGTGCAGTAGGTTCTCCTCCAGGAGAAAGACATCGTCGTAGCTCGAATTGGTCAGATTCTCGGTTTTCATATTCAGCAAACTGGGCAGCATTGAGGCATACATTTAGATTGCGTTAATCTGCGCTGATAATTCACGGTTGAAAAATGAACAAAACCCGATTCGGTTGGCTTGCGATTGGATTGGTTTTTTGAATTTTGTTTTTTAGGGGGCCCTGTTCCTCCTGGTGGCAGGCAAAGTAAATATTTAAAAATCCTTCGCACTGTTTTTCACAAACGATTGTGGCTTTTGTCGCTGCTGTTGCTCTTGCTCTTGCTGTTGCCGGTGCACATTTTTTTTTTATAATTCTCGCTGTTTTTTGCCACCTAAGGTGAGGGGCCAGAGACACACTTAAGTAAAGTTAAATATTTGCACAAATTAAAACCGAAAATAGCTGAGGCAATGAAAGTTAGGGAGCGAGAGGCAGACTACAACCGCACCGCTGAGAATGTCTTCAGAATGAAATCGAATCGTTGGCAATTGGATCGGCCCGATGGTATTTACATATGTTTCATCGCCTTGCATAAATAAATAATGCAAAAAAGGTACCGATGCGAATCGAAACGGTAGGTGGAATTGTACGAAATGTATATCACAGTGAATCCTTGTTTGGGTCAAGTGTTTCTCGAATATGGATTGTTGGGTTGTTGGTTTTTGGATGGTTTTTAAGCCGGCTTGCTTTTGGTTAAAAAGGAAAAAGGGTGAGCCCGCGGTGTTTGTATTATTACCGCCTAGTGCAAAACACCGACTAAACCCCGTATAATGTTCTCAACACGTACTAACTGTCTTAATATTATTTGTTGGAGATATAGAAGCGCCGAAAGCACCGACAGCTCCGACGGCACGACACCGAAAGCTTTACGGATCGTTCGGCTCAAAGCGAGCCCCGGCGATCGTACAAACTTTAATAAATATTATTACTACAGCGCTCTGGCTATCGCTCAGGTTGTATAGTTGATATTGCCATTGGCTGTTGCTGTTGCTTTTGCTGTTGGTGTTGCTGTCGGCAGTGTGATTATATTAATATTGCAGCAGTCGGCAGCGTCTTGGCAAAATTGTTAACAGAACAGCCCGGATCGACTTGGATCGCTTTCGGATGGATCGGGGGCATGCGCACAAGTTCGTCGCAGGCGACTGCCTGCCTCTCTTATCAGTTTAGATTAAGCGCTATACCCGTATGTATATAATACGACGTGCTTGTGCACATATAATTCAAATTGTTTAATGGCATACATACTAAAACCATATCTGTGTTTGTATATTTGCCCGGGGATCTGTATGTTTTTGAGCTTTCATTTAAATAAATAGTGTTTATGGCTTATTTTTCCTCTTCACAGTTTTGCAGATTACCAAACTTGGGCCATTCGCGGGAAGCCTTGACTTGAGCAGGCTTATCTGCCCCGAATAAATTTAGATTTTCGTGGCAAGATGGCAGTTTTGGGGCAACGCTTTTACAACTTAAAGATCATAATGATCAGATCAATAGAACAATCCAAGAAACCCCGATTGACAACCACTTGTTTGAAAGATAAAAGCTTGGACCTATAGGGCGTTTGCTTTTCTATATTTACTTATTTGTAGATCACTTTACTTTCGACTTCGCAGTCGCTTATCAAAGCCGGAGCTGCAGCCTCGTCGCCTCAGACAGTGAGAGTCTAAGATGGGGCCTGTACTGAGTATACATTATTATAGGTCGTTGTTTTCGATGATATTGCTGTAAGTAGGGTTGCAGGAATTGATTAGTAAGCGCCGTTCAAGGCACTGCCTTCTCCGATCCGTCTTATCAGCGATCCGTCTGTAAACAGTCTGAAATCTGTTGGAAAATTCGATTTTCCCGGCCGCTTGCTGATGCCTTCTTGTGATTCAAGCGAACATTCTGCCTGCCATCTCTGCTCCGGCCACAATCGCAGCCAGCCCGACGGCGCCCCCTCCAATCCAATGTACGATTCCATACTTTATACCGCGGAATTTCTGTGACGAAACAGAGCTGCCCGCCAGCGCCAGTTGCCCACTCATTGTGCACTTTGTATTCAAACCATTTCACTTCGAATGCCTACCGATCGGCGTCATCACTCATATCGAAATCACCATCGCAGGGGGTGCGAATAATTTGATACCAACTGAATGTTTACGAATGTGACACATCCCAAACAATTGGAATGCATTGCTGATATCTGTTACCTCGCGGTAAATAGATTAGTTGCATCATTGCTCAGCAATTACATTATACAGGACAGCGAATCAGTGGCAATTCCACATACTCCTAATGTCAAGAAACCTCTCATTTCTTTGGGATATTAATTTAATCACAGATTAAAATGAATTCTTTTAGTAATATTTGATTGTAACTATAAAATCTTGAAGTGTTGTATTGCCAGGAAAGTGTTGGAAAGAATTGCTAGGGTCTAGTATCTGCTAGCTTCCTGCCACATTTACAAAAGTTCTCCGCCTCTCCGGATTCTGTCGCTTCTTGCACTCTGGCATTGGGGCACAACATCATCTGGATGATCCCGTGAAATGGGGTTGAGCGATTGCATTAAGTGCAATTACAAAATATGCTTACTGCTGCATACATCGGGGCAATCTGAGCGGCTGCCGCCGCATGACGCATATGTTTTGGTTTGAAACAGAGACCAACAGCCGATGCGAGTCACTCGCAGGCGTACAATCGCGGAATCCGAATTCGAATCCAGCAACTCCGACGGTTGCTATCCGACAGATACGCTTCCTGCATCGGGTCGGGTGTGGTGGTGGAGCGATGAAAATAGTGGAACAAGAGAGCAGTGCACGGAGTGGAAAACAACGCGAAAAAAAGGCGTAGAATTAAAATAAAATGCATGTCATGTCGGGCTGATGGCTGTCGCTTTTCCCGGCCACATGGGGCGACCCTTGCGTATTGCAATTTCCAGAGAATTATGAAAATTAGCCAAGCCCGGCCGAGCCAAGAGCTGCCGCCGTTCTTTTCACTTTTTTGTTCGCTGCTCAATATCTCGGTGTCTTGGCTGGTGCTGCTTCGTTAAGTGAATTTTGTGCAAAAATTATTATTTTATTTGCATACATTTTTATAGAGGCGCAACCGAAGAAGCGAAGAAGCAGCGCCCCGACCGAGCATGGGACACACATGTGATTTGCATGTGTGGCTCGTCATCGGCTTCATGATCATGATCACCCGTTGCCGGCTGACTGTACAGTGAATGCAATGATCATGCCTCTGCCCCAGGCCCCAGGCAGGCCCATGATGATGGTGACAATAATGACGGATATGGTATTCATAATGTTTGACTGCAATTTACTATTTACACTTCATTTAGCGGCGACAACTTTAAGTGAAATGTGTCCACATGGGCTGAGTAGTTTGCTCGCTTTCCTGTTTTCAGCCGCCGCATCTCACAGATACTACACTAAGTTACTCTGAGATGCTCCTGCATGAAACAATAAGAAATAATAAGCATTGCAATTGAATGAAGCTGAAAGAGCGACTTTAACTAATTGAAGAATTAGCTCGAGTGTGAGGATAGTGGGGACGAGTGGCTTTCGTAAGGAGGTGAACTCTCGACAACCAGTCGCTCGGCTTTATAGACACCGATATATGGTTAGATAATGGATTCTCATATCTCCCCTATATCAGATTGATACACGAGTATTTCCCAAGCAATTACAAGTTTAGCAATGACTGACTTTGCTTCACAAAGTGATTGTTTAAATCACGTGTGGCGCAATATAAATAGTTCCATTATCTGCTACCGAAATTAATGAAAGTCGGAAGCGGATATTATTGCAAGCGGGCTCCCAAAAGATACTGGGATATGTGGGTTATTTCGTTAGTTTGTCTACCAGCTGCGCTCCCTATCAGATAGATAGGCAAGTGAAAATTGTTTTTAATTATAAGCACTTGACCCAGAACAAAAGGAAGTAGCAGGGAAACGCAACACTTCGATTTGCGAAAGCCTAACGAATGCAAATCAATGGGCGATAACCTCCTATCATATCAGCGGGTAGGGCCTTTATAAAGCACCTTTTGGCAGCCCCCAAACTCTCCTGCTACCTTGCATAATGAAACGGAATTACAGGAGGCAAAAGCAATTATGAATTCGCATTCGCTTTCGGGCGAGCGGAGACAGTGTCGTCATGTCATCGACTAAGGTGACACCTTAGCCCATTGAAAGCCTGCAAATGTGGCTGTGGACAGGCCGATCGTCTCTATAAATATTCAACAAGCCGGAGACGGGCTGGCTTGTAAGCTCGGCCTGTACGCCATTTAGTCGCACTGGGTGCCGGCTGTTGCGCATATTTAACCCCTTGGGGTTAAGTTAAACATTACGATTACGTTTCACTTCGCTTAATTTTGTGCGCGTTTTCTTCATTGTTTTCCCCCGAAAGCGCTGAGGCACATTCGCCCAAGTTCTGTGCGATTTTGGCTCCTTGTCACTTGCAACTTGAGTGGCAGCTGCAGCGGTGGCTTTCTCACAAATATGTTCGCAATCAATCAAAAGATTATAAAGCTTATCGGCTGCTGAGCGATGTTATCACGGCCATGGGATTCTATTTATAATGCGAGAGTTGGTCAACGCTAACCGCACGTGCCACGTGCTTGACCAGTGCTTCGAAACTTACTAGTATAAAGTTTATAGACCTAGGGATTAACATGATATTCGACAGTATTTCCGGATAATAGTTCAAGCAGCTGAGATTAGAATTAAAGCCCACTCACCATGCTCTTGCAGATCCTGCTCCATTTTTTCCACCTTGTTGACTTTCATCGGCTCCTGTCCTTCACCGACACACAAATCCTGCGGGTGTTTCATTTTTGACCACGTTCTGTTGCTGTTTGCTCCAAACAAGATCCGATCGAGGGCTCATAAAGCCATTGGCCGCGCCTGTAACTAAGATTAGATGTCATATATCAATCTATTGCCGGGTAAATCAACAAAACGCGAGGCGACAAATTAAACTTTTAATGGTTGTCCGATAATCGCGCTGAAGTATCGCCTGTAAATCTACAACTACACCCTGTTGGCTGTATCGGGTGCCTGACAACGAGCTCTTCACATTACAGGCCCCCCGTCGAATATTTCGAGGCGGAGTCACTCGGTTTACAATCGCATTTTGGTAATATATCAGATAGACCTGTACTTGTCGGGCCCTCATAAACCAAAGCCTGGAGAACATCGGGGAACAAACAAAATGAGTATATACGAGTGTATATAGTATAAACCAAAAACAAGAATACAAAAATTTCCCAAATCATAATCTCCAATGCTTTATTGACGGGGGCCCAGATAAAAAAGCCAAATGGCGGCACCAAGAGAAGGTAACGAAAATTCACTCACTGCTGATAGCGCGAAAACAGAGTTTCTGATTATCAGACATTTATTGTTTCTTCCAATATGCGAATTTTGTGTTGCTTTTTTGTTCGCCGATTTTTTGCCCGCTCGCCTCGAGTGGCCAGAACCGGCGATAAGCCACCTCGATGGGCACTGGGCCGGCTGGCCGACTGGCTGGGGTCCCTTTATCACCCTGGATCCCTCCCGATTGGGTGTTATCACTTATCGGACCACTGACGCAGACCCCCGCGGCGGTGTTGTCACTTTTTCACCTTTGAACGCTCGTGACTGTCGCGAGCCATGGCAAGCGACACCGAAAACAAACCCCCAACCCACAGGGCGCGCGATATTTGATGCGTAGTTTTATCACCTCCACCGGCCAACCACTCAATGAATTCTTCAGGTTAACTACCCAAAATTTGTTGGGGTGAAACGATTCGATCGGAATATCAGGTCTACATGGAAATGGAACTCATTTTGTATAACTTTCGAACCAGAACTAGAGACACTCCCACAGTCCACGTGTACAATACAAATCAATTGTGTGAACTTATTTTTTTTAGTTAAATTTTGAATTTTTAAGTCGGAAATTTTTGTCGAAAATGTGCTCTCGCGATCCGGCCTCCAATCAGTTGATTGATTACAAGAACAATGACTCCGAGGTGCAGAAGGAAGTGACCACATCCAGCGGCACTCCGATTGGCGTGAAGGATGCCATACAAACAGTGGGACCTCGGGGACCGGCTCTGCTCCAGGACGTGCAATATCTCGATGAGATAATGGCCTTCGACACGGAGCGGATCCCAGAACGAGTGGCCTATGCGAAGGGGGCTGGCGCCTTTGGCTACTTCGAGTGCACTCATGATATATCGAAATTCTGTGCCGCCACCATTTTCGAGAAGGTCAAGAAACGCACCGCCATTGCTATGAGATTTTCGGTGGCCTGCGGCGAAAACGGATCGGCCGATACGGTGCGGGAGCAGCGTGGATTTTCGATTAAGTTCTACACGGACGAAGGCATCTGGGACATTGTGGGGTGCAACATGCCGGTCTACTATGTGAGGGATCCCTCGCTGTTCCCCAGCCTGATCCATGCGCAAAAGCGCAACCCACAGACGCACCTAAAGGACTATGACATGTTCTGGGACTTTATGACCCTGCGTCCGGAAACGATGCACGCTCTGGTCATGTACTTCAGTGATCGGGGCACCCCCGATGGCTACCGGCACATGCACGGCTTTGGGGTGCACACCTATCGCATGGTCAATGCCAGCGGGGAAACGCAGTATGTGAAGTTCCACTTCACCACCGACCAGGGCATCAAGAATCTGGATAGTCGGCGGTGTGAGGAGCTGAAGGCCAACGATCCCGACTACTCCATTAGGGATTTGTACAACTCGATCAAGAAGGGCAACTATCCAAGTTGGAGCATGTACATACAGGTGGGAATGAGTTTTATACATTTTTATGGGCTTATATTATATATTTTAACGATTTTGATAACATGCAGGTAATGCTGAACGAGGAGGCCAAAAAGTGCCGATTCAACCCCTTCGACGCGACCAAGATCTGGCCCAAGAAGGACTACCCATTGATACCCGTGGGCAAGATCGTCCTCGATCGCAACCCCACCAACTACTTCACCGAGATCGAGCAACTGGCCTTCAGCCCCGCCCACATGGTGCCGGGCATCGAGCCATCGCCGGACAAGATGCTCCAGGGCCGGCTCTTTGCCTACGGGGACACGCAACGCCACCGCCTGGGCATCAACTACATGCAGATACCGGTGAACTGTCCCTACAGGGTGAACGTGCGTAACTTCCAGCGGGACGGAGCCATGACGGTGACGGACAATCAGAACGGGGCGCCCAACTACTTCCCCAACTCGTTCTGCGGCCCCAGGGAGAGTTCCCGGGCACTGGCCCTTCAGACGTGCTGTCCTTTGAGCGGCGATGTCTATCGATTCATGAGCGGCGACACGGAGGACAACTTCAGCCAGGTCACCGACTTCTGGACCTACACCCTGGACAATTGCGGACGGAAGCGGCTCATCCGCAACCTGTCCGAGCATCTCTCCGAGGCCAGCCAATTTCTGCAGGAGCGGGCCGTCAAGCTCTTCACCATGATCCACTCCGACTTCGGACGTCTGATGACCGAGGCCCTGAACACGTCCAAACTATCCAAGTTTTAAATTGATGAGTAGAACTCAGCAAGGGATCGCCCTACGTATTATTTTCCATGATTGTTTAAGGCTGCTAGAAAATTTAATTATTTGAATAATGTGTGACAGATTAGATATCCTTCTTCTGATTTTCGGGGCATACTTTTGGGGCTACCCCACGCGAAAATACCCGTCTAATCGGGTTGGTTAACTGGCTTGCGGGCTATGTTTACCCCAACCCGGGTGAGGGTGCCCTTTCGGAGACCTCTCATTCCCGCCGAGATCTGTCATTAGCTAACCCTGACGACCGCCCGCCCTGTTTGCTCGCCGTACACGTGTCGCTAGATTTGTCAGCTTCACTGAATTCCTATAACTGCGTACGGTGCAGCCCATGATTGTAAATAACTCACTAAGATCGATTTTAAAATATTCATGTTAATTTAAACTACAACCCTTCGGAACAATTATTGTGTATTGGAAAGTAATTCATTTCAAAATATGTATATTTTACTTTATAAAACTGAGACTATTCCAATGTAATGAATAGATTCATGCAAGCAATTAGGTCCCTGTCCATAATATAATAAACGTAATAAGCGTTTATGTCAATAATTTACAGGTAAATTGTTTATATCTCATTTTGTACTGTTGTTTCCAAGTATCAATTACCTAATATTTGTTTGTAAATTTGTAAAATTTGGTCTAGGAAAAGGATTCTAAGGATAATCTGAATAATTTACTTGTTCAAAATCATACACCGAATCTCATATAATTGCAATAACTTTGCTTCTACTTATCCATCCAGAAATTTTCCAAAGGATGTGTTATCTATTCATTAAAATAATCCTACTAATTTTGACAAAGGATGAACGATCTGTCCGCTTAATAGATAGGTTACAAATCATAATCCCACAAATGTTCTTGAGGGAAAAACTAAGTTTTAATGCGATTATAGCTATCTAAAAATGGCGTTGGGCACAGATTTTAAGCCTGGGAGCCGTTTCGTTCGAGACATTTACAGCTTTCGACACTGGGAGACGAAATAGGCAGGAGCTGTCCATCACTGATCTTAAAGGATTCCAAAAATTGCACTCTAAAATTTAAGATCTGCGAAATTAAGTTGTTCCTATCGAAATACTAGATCATTTGGAAGCAAGCGTATTCATAGGGATGCAAAGTTCTCAAAGAACTGTCTGATCTATTGATTTTGTTCCACGCTGTCCTGCTTGATGGATATTAAAGCCGAAAGCTCGTCCCGAGTAAAGTTTTTTGCGAATGCGAAAAGTTGGGGCTTGCAACTGGTTAGGCGGGTGCTTAGTTTACTGAAAATAGTATGCAAGGCGAGCGCCAACAAAGAGCACTTAACTTACTTAACTTAAAGCTCGCCGCCGGCTAGACGGAGTGCTAACTGCCTTTTGTTGTTGTTCTTGCCTTAGCAAGTGCAGGGCTTTTATCAGCTAGAATTGTAGTTGTTGTATCTGCTGCTGGGGCAGCTGCTTTTGTTTTGTTTTTGTTGTTGTTTATTGCGAGTTGACCGCATGAATGAAAGCGAAAAAAAAGGCACACACTTGTTGATTTCTTTTATGTTATGCTCGTTATAATTAAAGTCGGGCCATATATTTCATTTTCTCCACTATTTCTTTGGTTTTCTTCTTTTGGTGTTTACGTTTTTTGGGCAATTTGATTTGCGATTGCCTTTGCTGGCTTGGCTTTTGACTTTGATTTTGCTTTTGCCTTTGCCTTTGCTGTGATATTCATTGCTGGGGCTTTAATTAAACCATCATTTTGGATTGTGATTTTTGTTGTATAACTGCACAGCCCACACTGCACTGCACATTCATTTATTTCAATCAGCACAATAACAATAACTTTAACATTCTCGCTTTACGCTTTTGTCTTTACCATGCCTTTGCCTTTGCCTTTGTTTTTGTTTTTGTTTTTCTGTTCTGGCCCCGCTCTCCGGTAGTTCTCTTGCGTTTGTTTTGCCGCCGCCTTCCAAATTGAACTACGGCTTCTGTGCGGTTCCGTTATAAAAGCCCCAAAGGGGGACCCCTGCCAGAGAGAGCACGCGGCTCTCCTTCTCTCTCACACTCGCCCTCTCTTCATGTGTGTCTCTTGCCCTCTCTGCAATTGTTACGTAGTTTGTTTCGTTTTTGTTTCATTCACTTGCTTGGTTTTAACAATTATTGCACTTAATGCACCAACAAAAAGCGAGCTTTAACTGCGCTGCAGTTGATTGAACCCGCTCCAATCAGAGCTTCGAGAATGCGGCCAAAAGAATGGAAGAGGGAGAGAGACCCAACCCGGCGGACCGATTGACAATTGGCGACTGAAAAAGCAAATCAAAGTGCCAGCCCAATCGCGAAAAAGAAAAGCAAAGAAAAGCAAACGCATTTTGTTTTCGATTCTTCTGCTTGGAGTTCTTAAGAGAGGAGAGGATAGGTGGTACGATGGAAGGGAGGGGATCGAAGAGAGGCGGAGCAGACACGCGAAAATGCCTGCAAAAAGCAGTTTGCAGAGAGTGAGAGTGGTGGAGATCAGGAGTACGTGCGTCACGTCAGATTGGGGATCTTCGACAGAGCTGCCAGACGGTTGCCGACAGGGCTGCGGTTGTTGCGGTATTGCCACCCAACAGAGCTTTTCACCACTAAGCACGAAAGCTTGCGAAGGCGCGAGTTTTAAATCGCTTTTTAAAAGCGATTTTGAATTTATCTTTCAAAATTTATATTAGCTTACATTAATAAAATGGATGCAAAATCGTTACAAGAATTCGAGTGTATACTTTTATCCCAACTACCTTAAATCTCATAAAATAAAATTGAATCTAATTTTCATGTATAACGTTTATTTAATGAACATTATTAATTTATAACTATTGGAAAAGCCCCTTAAAAAATTTATATAACATGTTGCCCATGCTCGAACGTTCCGGCAAAGGACGCGAAGTATACATCATATATAAAACGATCATGGCCATTATAAATAAAGTCGAAAATGATATTGTATATATTGTGATCGAATTATTTCGATTATTCTCGCAGCCAAAAACTTGACTGGACGAGTCATCAGTTTTTTTTTCCTTATTGTTCCAATATCTTTCATTTTCGGCTTGACGGATGTTAAACTGATTGCGCAAATCCTGAGCATAGTTTATCAACATTGAGGTGCGATTGCGCAGATCGGGACATAATTGCTGATCCTCTGAAGCGCCAATTCTTTGAAGATTCAGTCGGTTTAGGTCCTCTTGCTTTGGAAAAAGGTAATCGGAAACATTATAGCTTTTGCTTTCACCAAATTCGGGTGCAGGAATAAAGGTGGCCCTAGACATGGCACATGCCAATCGTTCGTCGCTCGAGGTAACCATATTCAGAGTTGGATAAAAACCTGGGATGGATTCTACGAAAGATGCTGGCATTCCCAGAAGAGAATGTCGTACATTTTTGCAAATTTGTTGGCCCATTTGATTAATATCTGTCGTCCCAAAGTTCATATTTAACTTTACTGGGTATATGTAACTAACTGGTTTAGGTAGAGTCTTTACTCTTGATCCCTGAAGATCGCTTTCCAAGCAAATGTAATCGGTTAAGCTTATATTATCATCTTCGCAACTTGTTACACACTCAATTGGATCACCGCTACCGTTACCACTGCTAGATAAAGTGGTATCATCAGCATTTTGCTTGGAGTTCTTTCGGGAATACTTCTCAGAGCCCATTAAGCCCTTTGACCCCATCATCTTCGGTTTTCCGAAGGAGATCTTGCTGGTAACACTTCCTGATTTAACCATTTTTTCTGCCTGTGGTGTGCTTCCGTGTGCTTCAGTTTCCATTACATTCATTCCTGCATCGGCAGTGGAATTGTCACACAGGAGATTCAAAACCTCTTGAATATCATCGATACTGAATATATTGTCCGTCTTCTTCGAAGAGGCACATGTGAGAGATTTCAATTGCTTGCTCGGATCTTCCGGCTTCTTCTTGTCGTTGGGCTCGAAGTCATCCATATTCTCGTATTTAGATATATCAGGGCTTTATAAGCTTTCACCAAATTTATTTGTAGCTTCAAAATAAGCTGAAATAAATTTAAAATAAAAACAAAACTTTTACAATTTTTTGAAAAACTTGTTGAACGATCGAGGTAAAGTTTAGAACTAACGTTTGCTCAAATGTGAAACGTCGACGATAATACGAAATTGTAAGCGAAGCCTATTTTGCTTTATAAATCTATAAAATTAGCCGTTTCTTGTTCCCCTATCGTAACAATATTATTGTTTAGCCTAAGAAAATACAAAAAAATATTTATTTTTTTTAGTGCCCGATCCCGTGTCTTCTAATTAGGAGATATAAAAAATAGCATGCATTTTTTTGTTTTTTTTTTTGTCATTTTCGCGATAAATGGGACCTGTTTCATCATTTATCACATTTATAAAATATATATATATAAGGTATGAATGTCAGCGAGACCCTATTATGTATTGATTATTGAATAACAACCCTTAAATCGTTATAAACTAAACTAGTCATTATTATTTTGGCAACATCTAATTGGTAGAAACACATTTTTAAATGCCGCTTTAATTAAAGGTTATTTCAAGAAACCTATATTCAAGTGGTGAAAATGATTAATGTTTAAGTCTCGAGGTTTTTGTATATATTTTAATATATTTAAAATCAAAATCTGAATATGCGCCTCATTAAATGTTTTAGGTGACAGGAAGGAATTGGTGCAAATAAAAGAAATTCTACTTTTTATTGCTTAACCTTATTGAGAGAATGTCCACGAATGCTGTGAAGCACCGGTTAAACCCGATTTTGTTTAGCAACAAAGTTGGTTTATAACCAAGAGCTAAGCTATTGTTGACGTAATTTATCCCGGAATGCAAAAGAATAGGTGCAAATTTTCGGTTATAAATAAGAGTGATTCTTCCCCAGGGGCTTTAGTCTAGCTGATAACGCCACCAAAATGGCCTCTCCAAAGCTGGTGAGTATTTCGTGTTCAGGATCAATAAGGACTATAATTCGATTGCCTTGACATTTTTAAGCTGATCTTTGCTGCCATGATGGCCTTCATGGCCACCTCCTGCTCGGCAGCCAGTCTCCTGGACGCCCTCTTTCCCACCCTCATCAACGAGTTCTACAAACAAGCTCCCACGCAAGAGGGCTACCGCTTCAAGTGAGTCTCCCCATGCGAATCCCCTCCAGGATATGCCCATCAATCCATCGAATCCCATCCATTTCAGCTTGGAGGAGCCCAATGGCAGCAAGAGGGAGGAAATGGGAGTCCTGCTGTATCCAGGAACCGAGAAGCAGGAGCTGGTGGTGATGGGTGCCTACTCCACGTATGACCAGAAAACCGATACGGAAACCACGACCATGTACACGGCCGACAGGAATGGTTACAAGGCTCGTTACCAGATCAAGAACCGGAAACTGGCCGGTCCCACTCTCAAGACTGCGGCTGGTTAATCTTCGATAGCTAATAAAAGCCAGACAGATTCACTTTCACCTTCAAAATAAACTCTTTTTTTATGTGGAGAACCAGTTGAAAACTAGATTTGATTTCTATGCAAAATAATGCAGGGAATATGTTAGAAAAATTTGTTTATTGAGATATTTTTTGCCAGCTAACTGGTACAGTGGGTCACTAATGGGTATACATATACATAATTGGGGCGTTTATATAGTTAATAATAGTTATTTGTTTTGTTTTGTTTGTTTATATATATATGAAGGTTCTCTATGAATATAAAATATATATAGGTAGGCATATGCGTATGCACTAAAATTGTACATGTTGAAATATTTACAGTCAATTTAGCACATGTACAACACACACATGGATTGTGTTAAATAAATAATAAATTAGCATAAAGCATATAGCGATTATAGAGAGAGGGGTGCCGAATGCATTGACTTTCTCCATACCATACGGTTATGTGTGAAATGCGCTCTCTGGGCGACGACATTTTAGTGGTTTTACACTCTGTTTTTAAATTGTACAATATATCCATATTACGTATAGGTTTTAACTAGAAGAGGCTTCTCCGAATACGATTAAACACCAGTTAAGTTAGTCGAGGGGATTGTGGGGGGCGTGGTTGTGTTGGGAAAAGTAAAACGTAAATTGCACTAGGCCTTAGGATTAGACATTAGCTTAATTGTCACGTGCTGGAACTTGAATACAGGTACGAATTAGCAGCGGTCGCGGTTGTTGTACGCCTGCACCTTGGCCACGGTGCACTCGAGGGCCGCCTGTATGTCGGCGAACACCGGCACACCCTGCCGCTTGGCCAGGTCGATAAGGTACGACCGTCCGCGATTGTAGTCCTTGATGGATGCCACCGTCAACTGCAAGGAAAAACGATCTATTAATATCACTTACAAGGGTGACACACAAGGGTATACAAGTAGGGACTAGAAATGCCCGGAAGTATGATCTTAAATAAATAATTGGTAGTATTGGAGCTATCAATTTACAAGGGTGTAAAAAAAGTGACTCAAGTATGGTCAGGAAATACCCGGTACAAAGATCATTAAACAAATGGTAGCATCTCGATGAGAGTTAGGAACGTCGTATGTGGGTGTGAAAACCCCAACTCCACAATCAAAGTTCTGGGAGCTATACAATTTTGCATCGAAACGAGGATCAGAAGAGTCTAACTACCTCTATCCCTGTTTGTTGTTAGGTTGTCATAGAACGGGCGGACGTACGGACATGGACAAAACCCGAACCTCTTAATTCCTTAAAAATAAACTCACCTTTTCGCCACCCAGGACGCAGTCGTCGGGCAGCATCTGCACGGCCAGCACCACGTTGTACATGAGGCCAATGCAATGGGCGGCTAGGGTCATGGGGGCCAGTGAGCGGGTCTCGTTGGTGATGACAAAGAGCAGCACCCGGCTGGAGTCGAGCAGCGATGGATTGTAGAGGCTCTGGCGCACGGCAACCGGCGGCAGCGACCAACTGAGCGACTCCTCCGCCACGGTAAGCTCCTCCTGCTCCTCCAGCTGCAGTTGATTGCCCCTGCACTTCCGGCGTGTCCGCACAAAGGATCTCTGTTGCTGTTGCTGCTGCTCCTGCGGAGCTGGCTGTTGCTGTTGCGTGGCAGCTACCACCTCCGGGTTCTGATGCAGCTGCTGAATGCTTTCGTGGAGTGCTGGCGTATGGAAGGTCACGCGCTGGGACTGCAGATACGGTACCGCTATCTCCTGGCGCCACTTGGTCCGCAGCACACAACTGCCGCCCAGATAGACATCCCGCAGGTCCAATCCACCGCCACAGCAGAGCGCATCGCCGGCACTGTTAATCGAACTGCTGCTGGAGAAGACCGAGTCGTTGGAGTCGCTCTCCTCCTCCTCCGCGGCCGGCACGGCAGTCACCGAGGCCGAGGGATTGGCCTTTGTCTCGATGGTTTTGGTGGTGATTATTTCGGTGGTCTCAATGGACTCCACGTTGAGCATGATCTGAGGCCGAGGGCTCTTGCCCAGGCTGCTCGACGACGCCGTCGGCTGCGGGGACGAGGTGCCACTGTCCCGACTGCGACTCAGTTGCTCGAACAAACTGGGACGCTCCAGATCGTGACCGATGCCGCTGCTGCTGTTGGACGGAACACTCGCATTGCTGGAGGTTCGTGAAATGTTCTTGCTGGCCGAGTAATAAATATCCACATCGGGGGCTGTGTAAACAAAGGAGAAGAGAAATATTTGAATCAAATGCAATCGGAGATCTTTGAGAAATGCTAGGCTTACCATTGGTGAAGTAAACTTGCGGCGGCGGCACATTGGTGCCCTTGATGGGCGAAATGCAGCCACTCTCCTGGATCTCCTGTTGCAGGACGGACAGATACGCCGAGATCACACAGAACAGATCAAAGTCGACGAGTTCCTGGCTGGTCGGTATGGCCTGGGCGCATTTGTCGCCCTCCTCCTCATCGGAATTATCAACGCCAGCCTTTGTACTGTGCGTTTGGAGCAATTTCAACGATTCACGCTGGTTGATGATGATCTTATTTAGATTGTCTAAATTAACTAAACTCTGAGCATAGCCTAGGAATAAGAGAGCACGTTTGCATTGTTCGACGGTGAGCAGGTCGCTTTGGGGATTGACGCGATCGAAGGCGCCGCGAACGGTACTGGAAGGCAAAAAAATTACATTAGATTAATCTCCGGTTAGAATACAAATGGTTAGAGGGGCATACTTACTCTAAAATAGAAGATATCTTGGACGGTGGGTCCCTGATGCCCGACAGGATTTCCTTGGTGCGCTGCAGGCCCAAGGGTATGTTGTCCAGCACCGGGAGACCGCGACGGGAGACCAGCTCCTTAAGTATCAATTGATTGCGATTCAGATCGAGGTATTCTCTGGCAAAGAAAAAGTTTAATTAGATTGATTAATGGTGATTTTATGAGTAATACTCACTGCTGTGAAATAGGCTCATTCAAGATCTTCTGATTTGGTTTATACGGATGCAAAACCAACACCAGCTGCTTGCAGTTTTGACCCGCTATGTGTGCCGCCTCGATGGCACCAGCAGATGCGCGTGTTTCCGAATCCATAACGAAGAATAATACACGGGCCTTTTCCTTAGCTCGATGCTCGAGCTCGATGAGATCGGGCGTCCAATCGGATACTTGCTGCACGAACGAAAAAGTCCAATAAGCCAAGGATTTACAGATGATGTTTAAAAGGTATAACTTACAGGATTGTAGAATGAAATGCCCAGCTCCTTGAGGGCTGGTATGGCAACATCGGCTCGCCAGGTCGTGGGATTGCAGGAGCCGCCGAGGAAGACCTCCACTGGCTCGTTGCTGGCGTTCTTCTTCTTTTTGGTATCGTCCACACTGCTGAAGGACTTGGTGCTGCGCAGCTCGGTGCCATGGTTGTCCGACTTCTTGTTGCCGCTGTTGCTGTTGTAGGCAGGTGACGAAGTGGAGGCTTGTGCTGGCGATGGCAGATGCTGCTTCGAGGAGCTGGCTGCAGGTTCAGCGCCCGTTTCCGGCAGCAGCGGGGACGACAGAGGCTGGTATTCGCAATAAGCAGGCTGATTCGAAATCGTTGAAGCTCTGCGGGTAAAATAAATAACATGTCAGCCACCTCTTCAGATATATTTGCTGTAAGAACTCACCTAAAACGCTTTAGATCCGCGGCCAGGACACAGAATTGGCCAAAGGTTAGGCCGTTTGCTTGTCCGCTTCCACCCTTGCGGGCCACCTTCTTGGCCGTTTGCAGCATTTCGCTAACTAAAATCAAACAGTAAATCGAATAAATAATGCGCTTTAGCTGGGATTTAAAAGAAAACTCACTCTGCTTTTGGCTGGGATGGAAGCTAAGCTCGTGGAAGAGCTCCTGGGTTCGCTCCTCCGGTACTACATTGCATCGGGCCTTCGCTCGCCATGCATTAAGCATTTCTCTGTAAGAGCAAGCAAATGGAAATGGAAATCGTCAGGCGGATGTTTGGATTCTCTCTTACTTAATATTTAAAAATAAACTGCCCTGAGGTAATCGTTTATTGAACGATTTATTGGCCAATTAAAAACATTCGCTCGATATGACTGCGAGTGCACTTATGTTTCCCCAAACGAAAGGAAACTGGGGAAATGACTAAATATTTCCCTTGGGATAAACAAAAATAATATAGTATGTTATACAGGTTTTGTGGTTTAATTTCCACTTCAACGTATCCTTTTTGGGTTACATTTAGTGGCCAAATTAGCCAAACACTTCCATTTGCAACCGAATAACACTCGAAATGACCAAATACATCACATCGGGAAGCTGTTTCAGCCACTTTCAAGCCTTATTTGGCGGCAAAACAGCAATGAACTTGCCCAAGGACAATTGACGAGCATGTGGCAGTACTTTGTATCGTATATATCATGAAAACTCAGAATCAGAATCGCAATCGAAATCAGTATTGCATGCAAGTCACGTTTCGCAAGGCGACACATGTTTTAAAGCGCCCAATTTGAGTCATGTAAGCGCGCAAAAAAGGAAAACCTTTAAATAGAATTTATTGTAATGTATTACGAGACTTCTGTGGCGGCTTCGTTGGCGTCTTCTCTGTTTTCCGGCTTTTGGCAAGTCGCTGGCGTCATCGTCCTCATCATCATAAGCAGTGGCAGCAGAGTCACTAGCCACAAAAACATTGCCAATTGCCTCATTTGAGTAATGGGAACTGAAATATCGCGTATACGCAGCGTATGCCAGAGGCGCTTAGGGATGCCGGGCAGTATTTATCGTATAGCCCCGGACTCGGACTGAAAATTATACTGCGACGCAGTTACTCGATGATTTCCATTTCATTTCGAAACGTTTGTTTCGTTTTCTCTGTTTTCGCTGGGTTTCTTTATGATCGCTGAAGCTTAAAACGCAAAAATAATTCATACACAATATCATTTATATCTTTTGCGCTGTTGTTGACAATTTTCGCCACACCAAAAATAAGCAAATAATGTAATCAATTGCGTAAATTGTTTGAAACAAGTTGTGTTTCATGCGCTCGCCAATCACGACTGAATGGACGCATTTATTTCTTTACGACTCTGAGTTATTTCATTCAAATGGCCGGCCGGGCTTATCAATATTTGCGAGGAAGATCATACGGATTTCGTTAAAATGACGTCGCGCCAAGTGGCAAATAAAAGTCAGAAAACAAATAAATAAAACCAACGATTTAATAATTTATAAAAAACTATTAAAACTGACGGAACAAGTAGTAGGCGATTAGGATTTAAATTTTAAACTCAAATGTGCAATCTCTTGACAAACAAGTCGGGTATTTTGTAGTTTTTTAATGGGTTCAGTCCCTAAATCGCAAAAGAGCCTGAATGTTTGACATTTTTGGTTTTATGACTCAAAAAACTTGTCTGAAAACCCACACAATCTGAATGTAAAGTTTGCAACAAAAGGTTCAAAATCAAACGACAAACGTGAAGTCAATAACTCGATGAAAATGGTAATACCAACGGTTACAGGGGGCCAAACATCACCAAGTTATGAGATTAGAAGCCTGAAGAGTGATCAGTGCTGGCCAAAGCCACTAAATTGGCCAAAAGCGAGTGCAGGCGGCGGTCAAACACGTCTAGATGCCAATTACATGACTGCATCAAGCGACCGACTGGGTGCGCCCACATCTTCACATCATTCACTAAATTTGGCCTGGCCTCTCTCCTCGGTCTTGGTTTCTGTTTCTATAGCCGTGGCTCTTCTATTTTTGGCCCGCTTCTGTCCGTGTTTTTTCTTTCAGTGATTGTGTGGGCAAAGTTGCGCCATATTTGTAATGTTTATCGTGTTGTTGGTATTTTTATGGCAAACAGACGCAGCACCAGAAGCAGTAGAATTTATGCTTTGTTTACCACAAACACGAGAGACCCAAAGAACCATAAAAGCGCAAGAGCAGGAACAAATTTTTGGCTGTCGAAACATTTCCGCACTAAATTTACTGGGAAGTGCAGGCAAATAATGGATTTTCGCATTTGGTCTTGACAACGAATGACAAAAGGACTGGTTTGGAAGCCAGAAAACACAAAATATGCCATTGAACTATGTTTCCGGATCATCGCAAGGCACTTGCAGGAAGTAGACCAAGGAATGTTCTCAAAAAAATCCCCAGAAAACAAACAAAAGTTCAAAGCAACCATTTTTTGGGAAACGTTCCCTATTTTCGGGCAGGTGTGGCGTTTTTTAAGGGCTGATTCATAATCGGTTGGTATGAAATTCATGATGAAATTCTAGAGCCAGGTGGGTTCTTAGAAGCAAAAAAAACAACAGCGACGACATTTAGTGGTAAACAAGATTTGCGTTCTTTATATTTATGTTGGAACAATAAACAAATACGAGTGTGCAAAACCGCAACAGGCTCCCGGAAATACATGCGTCGTGACCCATTGAATCGCCAGCAGATAAGGCCAAGTTAATAAGCCAAGGTTCCTCCCATTGCTCTCTGGCCGTTTATCTCAACCACAATTTCCACAACAAGGGCCCCTACGTAATGATAAGGTTGTAAGCGGTCCCAAGGCAATCTAGGGCGCTTGTCTATCTACATCGGTTTACCGCCACTAAATGGCCAATAATGAAATCCTTGTGTAACCCAGCTAACTAACACTTAACAGTGATTCATTCCATTGTTTGGATACGATCATTGTAAAGTGAATCTTTTGCGCATTATCATATGCACGTGGGCATGGGGAAATCGAATCTAATGACTCACAAACATTGATTTCAATTGATAAACAAAGCTAAAGCTACTCGTGAATGGAAAATGAGCTTATCTTTGAGACTCGATCGTAAATAAAAACAAATAATAATAAATTAGTTGGAACAAAAGTGTTGTTTGTAGATATTCTAGTTTTGTTTTGGTTCAAAATAAACCTGATGTTTCTTGGACGCGGATTAATCGATAAAATTGTAATAAAGTTTCCTAAATTTAAGCATAATTATTCGCTTTGACGATCCGTGCTGATTGGCAACAGATTTCTTTAAAATCCTCACAAAATTAGTTAGAACAAAGATGTTTGTAGATATTCTAGTTTTGTTTTTGGTTCACAATCAACCTGATGTTCCTTGGACGCCGATTAATCGATAAAATTGTATTAAAGCTCCCTAAATTAAGGCTCAACTATGTTTCTTGGACCCCAAATAAAGACAAAATTGTATCAAAGCTTACTAAAATGCTCCTATCTTAGGGATATATAATATTATATTGCTCAATATATTGCTCAACTTTGCCAACAGATCTCTTGGCAATCCTCAATTGTTTAATACTGAAATGATTTAATGTAAACATCGCCAAGCTTATCGACTATTTCCGCTGGCTTTGTCAATGGATAAACCGCACACTCATCCGTAGATCCAATGTATTAAACAGATCAGCATTTCCGCAAGCGAGGAATGAATGAACTTTTCCAACAACATTCATATTGCATGCATTTATTTTGGCCCGGGGCCAAGCGGAATGACGCTGCTGCGGTCACCACACAATCTTACAGGGATCCATTAAGAAAATGCATTTGTGGAAATGATTTCATTGACCCGCGCTCCGCACTGTCTGCCTGCCGCCTTCCACACAAATGAGCAATAGCCATAAGTAATTTCCGAGCGCAATTGATCGAAATGACAAAATGTACGTTGAACCCGTCGCCATAAGGCGGATGGACGGAGGCTCCCCGAGTGCGGGAGGTGAAGATCTCAGCTCGGCAGCACTAACAAAATAAATACCGAGTGACATTCCCGCATGCGCCACAGCGCTCGGTTTGCGTTTGGCGCTTGGGTGATGGATCTGGCCAACAGGGAACGGAACGGAACGCAACAGCTAGCTATGAATGGCTAAGCACATATTTGCATTTAACAGCTTGTAAATCAGGCGCAAAATATTTGCGTACAAGTTTATGGAACACATGTCAGGCACTCGCGGATTAATCAGCGGCAATCTATGCAAAAATGGAGACAAATCTCTGATTGGGGTGTGTTCCGCGCTGCACTTGAAGAACAGGGAGTGCCTTGTGAGTGCCATTAAAAAAATTCTTTAAAAAATACAACATGAGGTTGGCTACAAATTATTAGAATAGTTATAGACAATAGAAATTGATATATTTTGATTTTTGTATAGCTTAAGTAGGTGGCTTCCAAAACTATGTTTAAATTCCGGGAATAAGTATGATTATTTTGTTTTACTAGTCACATTTAATGAACCTTAACAGCTTGATCAAGTGGGTCAAGTTTGTACACTATAATATCCTTTAAAAATTCGGTTTTTATTACTAGTAAATAGTACGTCTATGAATTTATGACTCTGAACTTATATTGTGAAAGTATCCGTGATCTACGATTCATACGGACAGCTTAATGTAGCTGATCAAAACTATATAAAATTGAAAAGGGACGTGAATGGTATCATACAAACAATAGGTATGTTATAATAATAAAAAATATTGTATAATATGAAAGAGCTAGCGGGTAATCTTATAATCTTATAATCTTATTTTGTCGAAAAATTTGTGATCAAATAATGTTTTTCTAGTGTCCATCTCATACCTAAATTTACTCCTAAAAAGCATTTGTTCACCCCCGTTTCGCTCAGTGCACAATACTTGTGGCGCCCTAGCTAACACTCTCCCGCCCTCCCGTCCCCCGCAACAGCTGCCTGGCCGGCTGACTGGCTGACTCTCTGCTGGTAACAGGTAGTCCACGGTGTGCCAGGGGGGTAGTGTGTGGGTGCTGGGGGGTTGCGGGTGCGGAGCTGTTGGAGCGGGGGCCCGGCGGCTGTGGTGCAGCTTGCTCGGCGACGACTCGTTTCCCTCACAACCGTACAGCCGCACAACCGCACAACCGCACACCCAGAACGGCCGCACGGCTCTGGCAGCAATAATCGATGATGAGGTCATAACTAATAATAAAAATGACGCTGCCTGGTGAGTAAAAAGCCAAACAAAGAGCGTGAAACGACCGCGCAGAGCAGAGCGTGGCGGCGTAGCATGGCGACGAAGAGCGCCAAATGGGGAGCTCTCGCGAACAGCTGTTTTTGGTGGGCCGGCCAAAAGCAATAAACACGCTCCATATCTTTTGCACTTAATGGGCGCTATCTCCGGCTCTGTTACCTTTTCGTAACGCTCGGGCGAATATTTATCAATGGATCCCCGGGGCATGAGTGGCTTTTGAACCCTCCGGGTTGGGGGATATCGCCGCCCTCTTTATCTATATCCATGCGGATTCATTCCCCTCAGATTGAGATACAGATACAGATACAACTGTGACAACGCACCTCATTACCTGCCAAGTCAATAAATCAAACATCTAATGCCTTTTAATGGGCCAGGCAGGCAGGCAGGCGGTGCGAAAAATCGAATGAAAATAATGGAATTGGGGCTCGGAATTTTATCAACTAAGTGAACGAGGTTTGCTTTAAAAATTGCCAATGTTGCGAGTGTTTGAACAATTAATTGTGTTTGCCCATAAACTTAAAGATAAGTATTTTTTGGGTGTACGGATTTGGGTTGCAAAGGAAATTCAGAGTCAATACAAGTAATGGAAAGGGAATCTCAAATAGAATTTAAACACGAGAGGATATTCATTTTGGCTACAAGAAACATAAGTTAAGGAACGATTTTGGTTGAAATATTCCAGGTATTCCTAGTTTTAGAAATAATATACTTGGAAATTGTAAAGCAAATAAATTTCATCGTTCATCTATCAGTTAACACGATCCGAATAGTACCACCCGGTAAATATTTTGATTACATGGAACTGGAACCATTTCGTGGAATGCAAATACTTAAAAAATATAAATAATTATGTCTGTTGTCTGTATTGCGCGCCCGTATTTTCCCATGAATACTATCTGCTTGACACTGGCTGATGCAAAATTCTTCCAAGAACTTCATGTCAGGGGCTAGAGCCATTAAGACCACCAGCCATCCCCCTTTCGTGGCAATAATTAAGCGCTATCTGGCGATGGGAAGAAACCCTACCTCAAGAGTGACTCCATCTGATTAATCGGGGGATTGTTTATTTTTAAAAATTTGCCTCTGCCGGCCCCGCCGCTTTCGACAAGCGACTATTTATAGAGTCTGGGCAAACATGGTCAGAACGTGGACCGACGGACATTAACAATGCGGCAAGCGGTGCGTTAGCTTTCACAAAGCAGTTAGACACCGCCGGAGAGCAGAAGATAGTTTCGTCTGCAGAAGATACACCATACATAAATATAGCGTCATCGCTGGCATGGGAATTGGGCAGCACGTATCTTGATTACAGAGTCGTTCGTTGTCCTATAACCTTTTATTTTTGCTTCATTTCGCGGTTCGCTTGTTACTTCGACTTCTTGCCGCCTCGTCTGCGGTTGCTTTGGCCTGTGACATCAACGTTTATTTTTAAAGCTCCACACTTAACCATTTGTATTCCGTATTTATATATTTCCATCGCCTTCGCCCCATGTTTGCATTTATTTATTATTTATTCGATTGTATACCAAAATTGTAGAGCGCCATGATATCACTTGCGCGTAATTTGTTTACCTTTGCAAACACCTCGGCTCGATGAGACCGGGGCCCGGTCCCGGGCCCGGGCCAGGAATTCCATCTGGATTTCGATACTGATTGCCCTGAATTGGCTGAAAAACTGTCTGATTCCCAATCTTGCTGGGTTACCGTCGAGTGTACAATGTGATTTGCCCTATCGCCCGGTGGCATCTAATCTAATCGCAACCTCTGATGGCCGAACGGCAAAGAGTTGGATCCAATATGTGCCTTCCACTTCCATGCAAGAGTGTATATTTTGATATACACATATAGCCTGGGGTGTGGGGTGCGGGGTGAAATGGGCGATCGTTGTGCGCGGAAATCGATTGAGATTGCCCGAGGAACACGATTCGATCATGCTCCAGAAAAAGCAAATGTTTCCATGTTTAGAATGTTGGCGGAAACTTCAATTCTGGGCTTCCATTGGGAGATTTTCAACTGATTACGGATCTTTAATACAAATTCGGTTTATTCTTTCAAAAAAATTAAATTGTAAATGCGAGGCCCGAATGAATTTGCATACTCGAATGCATTTGTTTGGGTTTCTCTATCCATATACTTGAGTTATTGAATGCAGAGTGCAGAAATGTTGTATCTATTTAGGTTTATAGCCATTGACAAAGGATATTTTTGAGGATATCAAGACATGGAATGGAATTATATAAATTCTAAATAGAAATATATAAATTCCATCTAACCCAATAAATTTCATGTAATTGTTTTTATGAGTTTTAAAGAAAATGTAACCAAATATCCATGATTTTGATCCCTAAATCGTGTATCCTCCTGCTTAAACCAATGCAAATACCGTCGATTACTCACTTGCAACCATGAAGCCGATATGAAGTTTGCTAAACAATCGAAAATTAATTGAATCGCGAGTTTGGGAGCCGAGATGCAGACAGCACAACCGCTCATTAGACGCGCACACGGGCAACTGATTTGCTTCCCTTCGCATGCAGTGCTTCCTCCCGCCAAGCTGGCGGTTTTCTTGCGGCTGCTTTTCATTTTGTATCTGTAGCCGTTGTAGTATCTCGTATCTCACTTTCCACTGGCTCCACACATGCCCCCGGCAATAGCAGTGCTCAATGAATTTCCGATTATGAGAAAATCGCCCGCCCAAGCTGGAAGTAAACAATCGCTCACGAACTTTTGATGTCATGCCAAAAGCAAAATACAAAACATCACAATTTTGGAGTGGATTATATTAATAGGAATTACAACAAGCCATCCGTGTGGTGAGGGCAGGGGCGCTGTCGAGACCAAAGGGGGTCAAACGAGAGGGCTCACATTTATTTAATATTGTGTTAAATTACTAATTAAGCGTGCCACTCGAGCGGAAAGGGAGAACACACTTCGGGTTCGGGTTTGGGATTGGGTTTTGCGTTTGGGGTCGGGTTCGGGCTGGGTGATGTTACGGGCCGTTGATGGTGAGATGGTGATGTCATGAATTATCGTTTTCTGATTGAAAGTATCGAGATAGCGAGCCCCGACAGTCGACAGTCGACGACCATCGCTGCTCCGCCCGTGGGCCTGAGAACAAAAGCCGCCGAACGGCCTACGGACTGTCACAGTGTCAGCTGCTTGGCCCCTCACTCCGTCAGTCCGTCAATCAGACAGTCTAACAGTCTAACAGTCTGGCAGTCTGTCAGTCTGGCAGTCGCTCAATCATCCCCATGCTGCTCTGAATGAAGTTGTCATCGACACTTTCGGCGGTCGCCGCTATCGATTTACTCCCACTTAGGCCTCTCATCGTGCGTATGAGGTCAACATTTCAAAAATAAATAGGTTACATATTTCGGTCGACTACCAAACAAAGAACAGAACCAAAAGTCCAGATCCGGGCAACCGATAAAGCGAGCAGAGCTCACCAAAAGCGTACTGGGTCTGGTATACCTATTATTTACTTTTTGCGCAAGGTTAGTGAGGCACCGCACCGCACCGATCCGATCCGATCCGACATCTGGTTGCCGGTAATGGACGAATTCAACGAATGCAAATCGGTGAAATGTGAGTCAATGCGAAGTGCGGCATCGATTGGAATCCGAGGTCACAAGGTTTAAAGCTCCACATGCAATCTAGGATTCACGAACAAATGATGGAAGCACAAAGGAATGCCTCCAACTAGAAGACAATGATTCAGTGCAAAGCTGATTTCCATCACGAATCTATAGTACGAGGCACTCTGTGAATTTTGGGTAGTAATACGACGTGAAGTGATCTACTAATCGGAAAACAATGTTTTTGAAGCTTTCAAATTGTTTGCAAGATTAGTAAACATCAATCAGAATTAGCAAGAAAGTTCAACTAATCCCACACAGAAGCCATATATTTTATTTTTAATAGCTATATGCAGAAAGATTCATATGTATATATTTTTGTTTGACGACCTCACATGATTTTTATTGGCGTTCTTTTTATATATATCTATTTTTTGTTCAAAATATTCGCTATTTGCTTTGTTTTGGCTGCCACTGTTTATGTGTTTATGTGTGTTTGCTTTGTAAATTATGAAGTAGCCTCAGTTATGGCCCTCAAAAATTCACACTTTCTTTTGACTTTGGATGATGCACATTATTTTTAGAACATGCCCGCGTAAATAAAGCGACGGCAGCAACAAACCAAATAAATTGACGTACGTAAACAATGCAAAATGAAAACATTGTTTAAGCGCTTTTTAGTTTGCATTTCGAATGCTTTATGGTCGGGGGCATGGCACTGAAAAGAGCAACCTCTTGGCGTTGTGGCCATGAAAAACCTCCAAGTACAAATGCGTGATCTTCAGCCAAGATCATTGCAATTAGATCGAGTGCTCCAATACTGATATATAGTATATAGAGTAGACTTCTGCATGAATGTATTCATTTGTAGCATGACATTTATGTACAGTAGTATGAGTTCTTAAAATACTGCACTCATTCTTCTACAACTATGAAATACTGCACACCAATTTTGCTGTATAACTATGGGGTAATACCCACTCACTCATACCCAAATAAACTTCTGCAGAAAAAAGAGTGCCCACTTCTAGAATAGGTGATTCATTTGCCGTTTTGGATGCATTCATGCAGAAGTCTAATAAAGATTTGGGACTAGAAGTTCCTACAGGTGTGCCCAATCAAAGATTCGATCAAGCTCATAGTTTATCAAAGGTTCCCAGTGAGTTGAAATTTATTTGGGAGATGACAACATCAGTTGATTGGCTCATCTATTGCCCACAGTCACGCGACGCGTTATCGGGGCAATCAAAAAATGTCGGGCCTTCGGGCTTTGGGCTTTGGTTGGTTACAGCATGGCCTTTAGATAGCCCGACTATTGGTTGTGGCAACACATCTATATAAAGTAGTTCTGAACGAATGGCCTATTCTTAGTCGCTGATTGCAGGCAGCTGCAATCTGCAATCTGCAGTTCGAATTTGCTGTTTATTGTTATTTTTAAACGCTTAGCTCAGATGGGAACAGAGAGGTTTACGGTCTACGGTCTATGGTTTACGGTTTGCGCTTTGCTATTCGATATTTATGTTTGGCTCTGGATGTGTTTACAGCACACGGCTCTTTGGTTTGCAGTCTTGCAATTAATTGTTTACAGCACGTTTCTCAATTATGTCCAATGAATAATTAATGCCCGCATTTAGCTATTTTCCAGCACATGTACGTATTATTATTTATTTGCCAACGTGCCGTAGTTCCGCAATGAAATCCCACACTCTCACCCCTCTCCGCTCCTATAGTTATTGCATCGCCTGGTGTGAGAATTGGGTGTACAGGTAATTTTCCTAATTGACTTCTCCCGATTTCCATTGGCCATTCAAAGCCCACGGGATGGGCTGCCTGACGTTGATTGTAGTGCCACAGGTCTGTGATGGATGACTCTGCTTAAAAGCATTCTCAGCATCATACGTTTATTTTTACATACCCAAGTGTTCTTCACTCAACTGGAGAATCTTTTAAGAAACCTCTTAAACCAATAAAATCTATTGCATTTCAAGCTGGTGATTTAACCCACCGAGTTGTAATATAATTCCGGTTGAAGCAATTAAAAAAATATGAGAAAAATGCAATGCATCCTTTCAGAAATGTCTTGGGAGATCAGAGATTTTCCAAGCTTGTGATTTACCCAAATGAACAAGAAAAAGTTCCGGATTCACTATATAATTCACATCTAAAAATATAAGCAAGTTTATTACATTGTGATGCGGTTACATTCTGAAACCTCGCTTGCTAATAATTCGCAGAACTATCATTCAAATGTCATTTTATTAAGTTATCTGTTGTGGCTGCTTGAATTTCCGGGGGACCTATTCCATAATCGAGTTAAAAATAACGCATAATATCACCAGTCTATTTAATATAATATATGTGTGCCTTGAGAAATACAAATTGATAAATGCACTTCGGGCGGAACAACATAACAATGATCATTGTGGCGATCAAGACAAACAGTAGGCCCCAGAATAATTGACAAAGAATGCGGCATGTGGCTGAATTGAAGTGCCTTTGATAACCCAATCGCCAAGAGGCAGTCTTTGCCCGGTCAATGCTTGATTTATTGTTGCATCAATGGAATAAAGGCAGCGACAACGCTGCCAAGAGCGGCACAATTAAATTAAGGCGAAATAAAACAAAGCTAAACGCATTCAACTCTTTCAATTGAGCGCTTTTTTGTGGTCCATAAACTCGTTAATGAAGGCGGCCAGCCAGTGATTTATGAGTTCAAATTAGTTGACGCTTTTTCATCTTCGTGTGCGCTTTGTGTGTGAGCGAGCAGCTCCCGTTTCCAGTGCTACGGATATACTCTGCAAATGGCCAACACGTGCCCCAGCATGGCTTACAAATTGTGTGTGTCACGAAGAAGGTCAGTCGGCAATAGATCATGGCTAAAATTGGATTTCAGCCATAACATCATCGACCGCGAAGACGGTGGGTAGCCGGAGAGCAACAGATATGGCCAGCCAGACAGACGGTTCAATGAATCGCCCATTGTTCGCAACCCGCGCAGATTCTTTCATGGAGTTTGGGTGTGGTTGCTACCAAACGAAATGGCCAGCATTTAAGCCACAAAAATCCGGTCAAAAATAGGTTTATTTCCCTGAAATTTCAACGGTCCCAGCACATTTATTTTCTTATGCTAATTCTGTTATCGGATTAGCTTGTTTTGATTTTAAAATAACCATAAACAGAGCCCAAGTTTAAAGCAATTTTAAAGTTAGAAGAGTAGTGAGCATTCGTTGGTTTCGGAAGCCAAATAGTCACTACCGCCGGAGGCAATGTGCCCAATAAATATGTTATAAAAGTGACAATTTGCTGGCTTATTTATGACTTTATTATATGCAAATTGAGACAAATGCTCAATCTACAGACCGTGTACTCGATACCCACAATCGGACTCGATACTCGACGCTTGTGAGGTTCGTGTTTACAGGCCCGCTTGACATTTTAATGCTTTGTTATTATTTTGAATATCAATTTGAATCGACAAAACGGAAAAACAAAGAAATAAATGCAGTGCACGCGCTCCTGTGGAACAGCCTCGGCGACACAAAGATCAAGTTCATTGAATTTTCGCACTGTGACAGAATTGGAGACCAAACGCGTCCCGGGGAGCGGTGGTAATTTCGTTTAATTGAATATTTTCGCTTTCTGTTCTGTTTCGTTTTCGAGCGCGCGCAAAATAAATATATAAATATATATCACTTTTAAAATAACGATGACAAAATCTCTCAAGAACGAGCGCACCAAACGGATCGGATTGGAACGGAACGGAATGGAATGAATCGCCGGGGCTGGGGGCGGCGTGGGGGCGTGGCCGATCGTGACGCCGAGCAGATAAATCTCTGGCATAAGCTTACTGAATGTGCAGTATAGAGGAAGACCGGATAATGGGCTAATAACGTGGATATATTGAACCCTGAACATGTCAAATTTGAATACCGATCGTGATTAATGCCTGCAATTTATTGATAAAGTGCATTGCCCACCTTCGGCTAATGAACCTTCTCGAGAACTCAAAGTTTCCCTTTCCCGAAATTAAAAGTGATTGAGTTTTTAATTGGAAGGAATTATTTTCCGGACTGAAACTGTTTATGCGCTAACCCTCAGAGAAGCATAAATATTTATGCGGATGCTCACGGACATCTGGAATTCCTTTTATATTTTACACTTTTTAGCGACCTTGTCCATTGACAGGCTCTGGAAGCGAATGATCAATGACCCACTACTATACAGCCAATTCTTGTTTACGTCCTTGAACATAGGGAATGTTTTCCCCGCGATTTGTTTGGAAAGATTTTCCTTGGGTAAGAGCACTATTCAATATACACAAAACGCAGTTTTATTTCTTACAATTTAGGCACTTCAATCATTCTGATAATCTTTGGTAATATATAAAAACTTTGACCTGAATGATTTAGAATTGTATAGCAAAGAAAGTCCTTCCATTCTTATGTCTGTGTTATGATTGTTCATATATCGTAATAGCAAATATTTTCTGGGTGTCAAGTAAACCCCACTCTTTTTCTGGTATAATCGCAAGTTTTCTAATAATTTTGATAATATATTTCAGATATTTATCAAGTCAACGCCATGAATAAATGAGTAATGTGTCAGATATTATCCTTATCAACCCAAGGCATCTGATAAATCAAAGAAACGGGAGTGCCATCAATATTAGGTTAGCTTCTTCAGGGATTCCCCATTAAATATATAATATTTTGAACTCTAAAACCCCAAAAAAACCCAAATAAATTTAATAGCTGTTGATAAGCCTTGGAAACCAAGGAATAAAGTATGAAAACTGAAAACACACGCCAAATACATGATAGGGCCAGAAATGTTCCCTACCAACCCAAGGCATCTGATACATCATAGAATCGGGAATTCCCTATATTAGGATAGCTACTTTCAGTGTTTCTACTCGAAGTATACATATAATATTTTGAACTTAAAGCCCCAAATAAATTGTTAATCTGATAATAAGGCTTGGGAACCAAGGAATAAAGCCAAAAACACACCCAAAAACATTATAGAGCCAGAAATTGTTCGTACTAACTTCAGATGTTGGATAAATCATATAAACGGGAATGTTTCTAATATTAGATTAGCTTCTTCAGGTATTGCCCTCAAAATATATAATATATATAATATTTTGAACTTAAAAACCCCCCAAAAACAACCCAAATAACCTTAATTTGGTTGCCAGCCTGTTGATAAGTCTTTTTGGCGGCTTTTGGTTAGTCTGTTAGTGGGGCCCGCAACCGAAACGTAATCGAGAACAAAGAAAAAAGGTAAAAAACTAAAAAAACATACCCAAAAAACATTTGTGTTATCTGCGCGGGCGTCTGGCAGACGTTGTGCACGTTGAGGGTGCGGGGGCGGGCGAACAACATGCCGGTGGGCGTGAGGGGCGGCAGTCCCGCCTCCGCCAAAATCGCCGACGTCGAATTGCTCCGTATGGTGGTATAGGCCCTAAAGTGCGAGCTGGCCGACGAGCGCAGCTCCACGGACGTGGTGGTGGCGATATCATCGTCCAGCTCCTCCTCGGCATCGCTTAGAGAGCTCTTCTTCATCGGGGCCAACCGTTTCGACTCCAGATCGTGGTCCAAATGATGCTGCCTCGTGGGGCTCAGGGGCTGGGGGCTGGCGGGTGGCATGGTATTCGATTTTGGGGCCGCTTGTTTGCCGTTAATAGAGCGCAACTTGATGAGGCCGTTGCTGTTGCTGTTGCTGTTGCTCGTTAGCTTTTTGGCCCGCTTAATGTTGGTGCTGCTGTTGTTGTTGGTATTAGCTTGGTTTTGGGTCGCCGCTGCCGCTGGATTGGTAGCGTAACGATGTTGCAAGCGCATTTTGTTGCCACTCTCCGGGCTATTCAACGTTTGACGATGGCGCTGAGCTGCCTTTTGCTGTTTTTGCACATTCGATTGTCTGTCTCCCAGTGTCATTTGCATAACTTGTCCATTCTGTGCGATCTTAGCTGGCCGGCCACTTTGCTTGGGCTGCGCATTGGTTTTGGTGCCGATGACGACGTCGTCGCCGCTTTCACTTTTAACTGAAGAATTCAAGTCAAGAAAACAATAAGCCACAAGGCAAACAAACGAAAACAATAAATATAATTCAAATGCAGCGTTGCGAATAAATCTTGGAATTTTATTTCCCACTTTTATGCTCGCCCAAAGGTGTTGTATCTATCAAAAGGGGGTGGGTGGTGTTGGTGGTGGCTATACGTTTATTTATGCATAAATATACAGCTTCACGGTTTTCATTTTTGCACACAGATTAAATTGATTTGAGATGTTTTGCTTCTTGCGCCGAGCGGGCAAGCGGGCGAGCGTTTCGTTTATAAATTTAGAAATGATTTTATTCCGCGCGCACACACAATATACTCGTACTTGTTGGCTATTTGGGATCGGATCGGATCGGAGCGGAAGTCGGCGCAGCCAATATATTCGTAAATATCAAGAGAACTCACGAGGAGGCTACCAGGCGACGAGGCGACCAGGCGGCTCTCGCGAAACACACGGGGCGTATGCGCAACGTTGTGAACGGTGCGAACGTTTCGAGGCGAATGAGCCGCACAAATCGACGCAGCCCGCAGAAGTACTTCGAACATTGATCGCCGCCGCCTAAAGAGAGGCGGCGAAGAGCGCACGGCCGCTCGTCAGATACTCTCTCAACGGGTAGCAGATACAAAAGCAGCTACAACCCAGCAGATACAAAGCCCAGCGCACACGTTCAACATAAACAAATTCGAGCAATGCTGCGAAGCGAGTAGGAAGAGGCAGGCCGCGGCCGCAGTCAGTAGCTGCCGCCTGCGCGTGGGCCACTCGCGATTGTTTAACCATTTTCGCGTTGACCACTCGCAAAAATAATATAAACAAATTCCAATAAATTCACACAGCGGCTCCATGTTCATAGGGGGGATAGGGGAGGGGAGTCTCTAAGCGAATTCAATCAATGCAAATTGAGCGGGCGGATTCACACGTCAAATGCAGGAAAAGGAATGCCCTAAACTTTGACCTAAATTATACATTTTTGAGTGCAAAATTGAGAATTGAGACAATATCTCCAAATGACTTTACTATTTTAACAATGAATTTGGTAAACCTTTAATTAATTCTAAGCGACCATCCTCAAATCCCATAGAATGTTTAAAAAGTAACAAAAAAAATTATATGTATTTTAATTTATAAATTTTGAATATTTCCCATTTTAAATTTGGTTCCCACTGGGGTTTTAGAATTGTTTTAAAATATTTTGTCACACTTTAAATTGAGTAATCATTTTAATAAAATAATCTGATTTATTAATACATCCTTTAATTTAAAAGATTAAATTCTTTTTACCTTAAAAAGTTTAATAAGCCTACGATTTTTAGAAGAGTCTGATAATATTGTATTGAAGTCATACCTAAATAATACCCCCTAGGCATATTTTTACCACTTCATGTATAAAGTGATTTTTGACATAAATATAGAATTTCACTGCTGTTTACCAGCGCTTTTTATGATTTCCGATTAAATTCATTCTTAGGATTTTTAGATAATATTGTCTGATAATTATACCTAAATAAAAACCCTCTTGGCATATTTTTACCATTTGAGTTATACCTTTATTTTGGATAGAAATATAGAATTTCACTGCTTTTGTCCACCAGCGGCATTGTTTTAGTTTCGCACTAAAGCTTTCTCTTTATGAATTTCAGGCTCGTGTGTGTGGGCTGGCGGCTTTCTATCGTTTTATTAAATGAAAACTCCAACGAAAGTTGTGGGCGAATCTGCAGTGGAAATTCATCAATTTACGAGTCATCAAGGTCCCCGGCACTGAGTTTCTTACCTAATTACCAATGGCTTCGATTACTCACGACACGAAAAATGCGAATATAGATTGTAGTTGGCCAATAACCCCTGACTAATGGCGAAAAGCTCACTGATTAAGAGCATCGATAAGCTCGGCATTTGTGGGACCAGGTGGGAACAGGTAAAAGACATTCCCTTTCCCCAATCCGATGGATGGATGTCTGTGGGCGGCCCCAAAGAAGAAGATTCGCCAAATAGATGGCACAAATGTATACTCACGCGTGTATAAACATTCAATAACGTATAGAAATCTGACTATATCTGCCCCGGCCGGACAATTTATTGACGCCGCTTGAAATGGGATTATGTGCGCGTGTAGGTGAAAAAAATATCCGCAAAAAAATAATATATTTTCTACCAAAAAAATAAAAAAAAAGAGGGCGTTGCTACAAATTATAATGTATGTCAGGGTTTGCTCTTGGCACTTGTTTCGCTGGCCACGAATGCGAAAGTTCAAAAAGATTTGCGCACATGTCCAAGACGTTCGCTTCGACTTTGTTTTAGATTTGTTAATATTTTTGCTGTTGTTGTTGCTGTTGGCTTTTGTGTTGGCCAAAAATACAGAAAAATGTGCACGGCACCAGCGGCACCAGCAGAGAGGAGATGCTGTCAGAGACGCGCCTTTTATGAGCATTTCGCGATGATGCCATTCGGCTGTGGGCCGCTGGGTTATCTCGGGTTATATGGTGGCCATAAATCCATCTAAGCCTAATTAATTGCCATGCCACGGGTGCGAGCAAGGTGAAAACATTGGAGTTTGTATATGCAATACTCGACGGTTCCGCATAATCGGGGATAACAATGCCATTGCGTGCAATTACAATGTTTCGTCGAAACATTTGTTGTACTTCAAGGGGATTAAATGTAATAATACAGTGGAAATCTCCCGAGGCGTAATCGCACAATAATAACAACAAAACAAGGGATAAAAGCAGATAGATCTAGATATAACAGACACGTTAGGTGGTTTGTTTATGGTTTATTTTAACTGGCTTGACTTGATTTACAGGGCGAGTTCTGCTATTAACTCTAGTCTAGGCATATTTTGGAACAGTTTGGTGATAATTTTTGATTAGCAATTGATTGACAAGCCTTTTCTGTTATTTTTCTTACTTTTCAGCTGATAAGTGGCAGACGATTACCCTTTTTTTTGTGTTTGCAGCGACAATTCAATCAAGTATCTATCAGAAATTTATGCCTAGATAAGCAAACGGTTGGATAACAAAGCCCTCAGATAATATAAAGGTAAATCGCCTGGGTCTGCCTGAAAGTTTTTGTGTTTTATTTACCCTGGAGTCCAAAAAAAAAAAGAGTTTTTTATCGCAAGCAAACAAAAACGACCTTCGGCAATGATGTGCCTTTGTATTTGCCTTTGCTGCTATATTTTTTGTCGCGCGGATTTCTTATTGCCATTTTGCCATTTATATGTGAACATTTAAGCCATTTATTTATACTCGTGTGTACCTCCGGTCTTCCTGATAAACTTCACCAACTAATTATGAAAATTGTATTGTTTTGACTGGAACAGACGGAGCTATGTTTACCCAGAGAGCGTTTTCCTTATCTCAATCCAAACGCAAGGAGTGCTAAGTTGGTTTTGTATTAAATATCAAGATACCCTAGAAGGAAAATGTTTATTTTCATGAAACAGAGGGCAAATTTAATTGCCATAAATCCGTTAAAGCCAGTTAAATATTTACTCTTTTGAATAAGAAAGCAAATTTGATATTAAGTAAGCTGATAACGTGTTTTATAAGGATTTTTCTTAGCAAAAAATGAGGGGTTCATGTAGGTTTTCTAGGAATACTATGCAATTTTAAGTACAGATTTCTCTGGACTTGAAAAAAACTTCAAGATAATCTTGGGTATTAATTTTCATACATGTCAGACTTGTATATTTATCATGTTAAGAAATAAAGGTACTGCAGTAGCAGATTCAGCTTAAGAACACAACCGCTTTGGTGTGCAGTAATAATATTTGTTTTATTCGCAAATAAACAATGCGTTGTTATTTCTCTGTTATTAATTGGCTTGTTATTGTTGGCCTTTGTTATTGCTGAAAATGCATCAACGTGTTGCATCTTTGTGTGCCTTGGCTTCCGCCTTCGCTGCAATTGAGTGCATAAACTTAATAATTGCCAAAGTGTCACAACAGCAAGGCAAAGCCATGATCGAGTGGGTCGCCAGAAATACTATATAAACTGTAGTATATTTGTTATAGAAAATGCAATAAATTGGGATATTGGGAGGGCCAGGGAAGCCACTCTGATTCATAGGGGCTTTGTTGTGGGATAAATTTGTTCGAAAACCTCAGTTAATTGTCTATTTTAGCGATCGCCAATGAGAGTTTCGGTTAAAATTACTCATACGACCTGAGTGCCCAATTTTATGATCAAACCGCTGAGAACTTTCAAAGTTGATCTTTGTTCTCCACCAGGAAAATAATAATAAAAAAAAACCATTTAATTCCTGGAATTACGTTTTAATAGGGTTACAAAAAAAAAAACAATTATGTATCCAACTCTTACACACTTTGTGTGATTTTTTAAATACTTTTAATCGGTCTCAATAAAATGATTAATTTTGCAAGCTTTGTATAAACTTTGAAGTCATTTAGCTAGCCGAAAATTTAATTAAAAATTCAACAATTTAACAATATCACTGTAATTATTAATTGTATATGGGCTTTTGCTACCTTGTTTATTCCTATTAGGGAGTATAAAAGTTGAAAGTTGAAGAGTAAACTAAACTAATGATGACTATTATGATAAGCTATATAGCGCTTCTATTTAATTTTATATAGTATAAGCACATATTTTATTTAAAAATGATGTATAAAAAAGGGCTTTTTATTTTTATTTAATTTAGAATTAGTAATATATTAATAAAATGAACTAATAAAGTCATAATTAAGGGTTTTGCAATACGAAAATTTCAAAATAAATTATATGAATATTACAAATTTTAATATTATAAATTTATCTGAGTCGAGCTTCTTAGAAACATTTTATTTTTGTCATTATGGAATAACATTAATATAAATTCAAGATGAATTTAAAAACAAACAAAAACATGTATATATTTCCCTAAAAACAGCATTTTGACCGCGTTTAAGGTTTTCTAGTTAGAATATACTAAGATTCGCGAATATTGACTAAAAATAAGCAACTATTTTAGTTAGTTTAAGGTAAAATATCTAGTTTATTTGAACAACTGCTTGGAAAACCAAATTTTTTAGTTGGGTGTATTTGGCGCTTAAGAGCGGGAGAACCCCTGGCAACTGGCAGCTCTTTCGAAACGAAACTAGCGGTAAAGCAAAGCTAACCTTCAAAGGCAAACAAATGGCAAGCAATGAATTCGCAAAACTTTTCCAGCCACAAATTTTCCCCCCTTTGTTTTGGTGAAAATGGCAAAAGCGAAAATGGCCAACGAAGCCAACTAACGGACATTAGGTCATTGACCAAAAAAAGAAATAACAAGCCAAAGAGAGCGCCCACGACAACGCGCTCTTATTCGCTCTCTTCGCCCGAGCACGTTTTCCAACTAAAAACAAAAAAAAAACCAACGACGCCACTTTTATGGTTTTTTGTTTTTTTTTCGAGTGAGTGAGTGGGAGAGCAGGCTACACACACTTTTTTTTTGGGAGCAAGAGGAACACAATTAGTTGTTTTTGTTGTTTTTTGTGTGGCACCAAAGCGGCGCGCTTACGTCATTCATAAAAATAACAACGCAGCGCCTAAGAGAGCGCCCGCAAGAGAGGGGGCTGGTGCTTAAGAGCAGCCACCTAGCCACCTTTGTTTTCCTTCGACTGAGTGGGGCAATTACCTGAAGAATAATTTAACCATTTTGTGCATTGTTTAATTCCACGAGCTCGGGCTCTCTCTTTCTTTGTTTGATCAATTTCTACGGCCTTTCCTTGCCTCCTCCATGCCCGCGCTCTTAACTTCGCACTCTCTCTTTGCTGCACTGGCTTCCCGTTTGGCTGTCTCTTGCGCAAAACCACTTCACATTGCCGAGCATTTGTTTAACCGTTTTTGGAGACCGTTTTGGGACGCACGTTGGTCGTCTCAGTGCCTGCGCCGGCTTAAATTTAAATTGTTTTGGTTGGAACAAAAGTAACTTGTGTTGTGCTCGGCCAATCGATTGCCCGATGGCGTTCGCAAGAGCCGCTGCTGCAGCCCTGGGCGATAGATGGGTCGCTTATTTTTTATTTGCTTTGGCAATACTCAGAGTTTGGCGTTGCCGGACCTGTCAATAAAGATTATTGGTCTGGCAGTGTTGGCTGGGATTTCAAATTATTTGGCGGGATTGCTGGTTTGAAAACCTGGTTTGAAAACAAGCTAGTGGATAGGTTTTTGTTGAAACTGTGAATAAAATTCAGAGATTTTAATTTTGATTAAAGAAATAAACTATTATTCTTTTTGAATGAGTCAGCCTTTTGAAAATATTACACTTTTCAGATAATATTGGATATTACTTAACACAAAAAAATCAAGACGAATTTAAATTTTAAAAATGTATTTTTTATATTCTCATAAATATTTTGAGCATCGAAAAGGCCTGGCAATGTGATTAATAAATTATAAAAGTCTGGAATCTTATGATTAAGAAATATTTTTAGATTTAATGTTTTAAATTTGTTAAAGAAAGTTGTTGCTTGCTTATCGTAAAGATTTAAAACGTTGACAATCCATAAAATCTATAAAAACAAGAAAAATATACATTTTTTTGTATAAAATAAGCATTAACTGCCGCTCCCAGCGGCCAGAAGACGAAACCGTGAAGGCAGTAACTGGATATATTAATATTACAACTTTAAAAGTAGAGTTTTGCAAATTCTATTTGAATTTACAAAGAGAAAAAAAAGTAAAACAAAATCTACAAATCAATTTTGAGGCGTTCGATTGCGAATCTTTGGTAAACTTTGGAGAGAAATATTAAATAAATGTAAAAAAAAAAACACCCAAAATATATTTATTTTTAAACCAGATGCAGTCTGTAGTTTAAATTTGTAACAAAAAGAGAAAGCAATTTCTTGATTTGTGGCCGGTGTTAATGAAACCAAAACCATTAAAGAATGTAAAAATATTTCCATAATTTTTAATTTTTTCCCCAAAAGTTATAAAGTTTTTTATATAGGTACTTGTATAAGTTTAACATGGAGAGCTTATCTTGTGGAGAAGCGTGGAAGTGTTGGCGTCTTAATTTGCAATTTCCTAAAAGGGAAATGCGTTGCACGGCTTCCTTAAATGCCGCCTGCGCGTATTGTTCGGCTTAATTTAAATTACCTGTTTGACTAATGCACGGTCTTCGCCACGGACTCGGCAACAATAACGCGACTCTCAACTCATTATGCATTGTTTATTGCCACTCAAAGTCGCACTCGCCGGCTCCACCTTCGTCGCCCTCTAGCAATTTTTTCGCGGGCGTTGCATTACTCCTAATGCACATGCCACAATGGGGCAACACCCTTTGGGGGAGTCCCCTTTTCCTGCGCCCCGGGCCAACATACGCCTGGCGATTTTCCCTGGCAACAGTTGCATCTGAAAATCTTCGTTGGAGTCAAAAGTGGTCTAATAAATATCAAATTTTATAAGGAATTTTAATATAATATTTTTAAACATATTAAACCTAAAACATATGCATTAACTGTATTTTTAGAAATACATGGAAAGTGTAAAAGCGTATTAAGATAATGTATCCGTTCTCTTAAGCTTGAAAATTTGAAAAATCCAAATTTCCGAAATACGGAAACTACATTGGTAGGGCCGCGCTATTTTATAGAAACATGCCGCGCACTTCTCATCCGCAATGTTTATCCATACCTTCCCACGCTCATCCACACAAACCGCGAAATCTAATAGGTACTCCGGACTTACTTGGTAATTGTCTAGGCCTTTTCTTCCTATTTGCTGAAGGCTGGTCCTGAGCCACAGCAATTTCCTTGACCTCGGTTTTCATGAAGCAGTAAATCGCCTCGACGCACTGCCTCAGAGTTCCGAAGGTGCAGCAGATCCTTTCGAGACCTGCAGCGAAGGTGACAGTCGATTCTGAGCTGAAGAGAATTTCGGAATCCCCTTAAATTGTAAGCGGGGAAAAAACATTAAAGACGGACACAACAAGTTCAAGGGTTAAGGACTCTGGATATACCTGTTAGTAGCCTGGAACTCTACTTTTTTTGTTTCCGGTCGATCTTATTGGCCTCCGTGTTCCAATTGCAAATGCGAAACTTTTTTAAGTCGCGGATTGCTTGGATGCACTGCCTCAGGTAAGATAATGCAGCTGTTTGGATGACTTCCAGCGAAGGTGACAGTCGATTCCCCAAAGCGGGGAAATGAGGCCAAAGGGGGGAGGTCCTCTCGATCTCCTTGATTTTGAGACGTGGAGCAGGATATCGCTTGGATGCACTGACGATTTCCTTAGATCACTTTCATTGCAAGTTTGAGTCGAGTCCGTTAGGCGGGCAGAGGAGGCCACAGGGAGTGGCCCTCTTTCTCTCAGTCTGGATCTCCTAAAAGTTGGCATTCCTCAGATGCAGCGAATCTCCAGGTTCAGGTGAGATGATACACCATATTCTTGGATGTCGAAGGTGATGCAGTAAATGCCACAGCCGGGTCTGGATCTCGATCTCCTTGTTTCCAGACACGGTGAAGGATATCGCTTGGATGCACTGCTTCAGGCCAGATGGACAATGATTTCCTTGGATGACTTCTACCGCAAGTTACCAATCCAATCCGTTAGGCGCGAAGATGAGGCCACAGGGGGGAGTCCTTTCGATCTCGATCTCCTTAAGGCTTGCATTTCTCTGATGCAGCGGATCTCCAGGTTCAGATGGGATGATGATGCAGATGATTCGGGCGATGATCCTCCATTTCCCAGTAGATCGTTGGCGGGAGATCGGGTGGATCCGATGCTGGAGATGCGGCTCCGTCCAGGCAGTAGGCGTTCAGGTCGACGTCCAGCGAGGGGAACTGGTGGGGAGCTAGAGGAGAGAAGAAGAAGATTAGTTTACTTACCCAAAAATTCGGGCTCGATGAAGCTTAAGTAATGAATTGTGTGCCAGAACTAGTTGGGAATTCTAATGTAAAGTATGGCACCACTGGTTGGTGGCATCGGTGGGCAGCTTCAGCATTGTCGAGGCATATGGCAGCACTGAGGACAAAACGAAGATCGACGAAGAGGCAGTCGGTGTGTCGGCGGTTGAGCCCCCAAATATAACAATGTTAAGTAGTTTATATAAAAATAGTGAAAGGCGGTATAATAACGATCGACACAATAATTGGACAACTGTTCTTCCAACGCCGACCCACCGATGCCACCAACCAGTGGTGCCATACTTTACATATACACAAAGGTTGCCATATTGTTTTGTTCAACAGTTCCATCAAAGTGAGCGAATTTCTAGTTCATTTGTGAACTGTATTTTGTATCATAGAAATCCATAATGTGGCAGTTGCCTGTGATGCAGCAGCACGTCAAGTTCTGTTTCTTACTTTTATTTTTTTTTCCAAAATATTTTTAAATGTTTTTTATATTTNTTTTTTTTTATTAATTTTGTATTTTTTTTTATTAATTTTGTATAGTGTTTACATTAGATAAGGGGTGGTGTTTAACTTCGTAGCCAGCGTAGAGTGTGTGCATGCGTTGGGTTCGCACCTTCATCGTCCCCATGCTGAGGTCTCCGAGCCCGACCTGGATCCCCTTGTTGCGTGTTTTTTTTCGTCATCGTCCAGAATCGAATTTCCACTGTCTTCGTCGGAAACATCACCAAAATATTTTTAAATGTTTTTAAATATTTTTTTTTATTAATTTTGTATTTTTTTTTTATTAATTTTGTATTTTTTTTTATTAATTTTGTATAGTGTTTACATTAGATAAGGGGTGGTGTTTAACTTCGTAGCCAGCGTAGAGTGTGTGCATGCGTTGGGTTCGCACCTTCATCGTCCCCATGCTGAGGTCTCCGAGCCCGACCTGGATCCCCTTGTTGCGTGTTTTTTATCGTCATCGTCCAGAATCGAATTTCCACTGTCTTCGTCGGAAACATCACACATGATGAGTTCGTCTGCAAAAAGCCAGGATACTAGGCCATTCCATTTAATAAAATGGTCGGAATTGATATCGGTTGCCTTAGAATTGTTTTCGATTTGTCGCTTCTTGATCCTATTGTAAATATATGCCCAAGATATCATCGCCAGGAAGACGACGACATATTTTTTTTTTCTGACATATATTTTTTTTTTTATTAATTTTGTATTTTGTCAAGCGAACGTTCATAAGTTGTATTTTCATATATTTAGTAAACAAATGAGTTCGTCTCCAAAAAGCCATGATACTAGGACATTCCATTTAATTAAATTGTCGGAATTGATATCGGTTGACTTAGAATTGTTTTCGATTTGTCGCTTCTTGATCCTATTGTAAATATATGCCCAAGATATCATCGCCAGGAAGACGACGACGAACTCTAGAGCATATATTGCTGCAAAATCATCTTCAGGGGTCATCGGTGTAGTCGGGCATTGGCGATCGGACACGCCGACGATTTCTGACATATTTTTTTTTTTTATTAATTTTGTATTTTGTATTAATTGCATTAGCATTTGCTTGGTTACCCCTACAGGGATGCATTTACTCTCAGTTGAAATTCTAGACTTTCTTCAAAGATTATTAAAAAAATAATTTGATAAACTGTCAAGCGAAAATACACAAGCTTATATAATTTTGTTAGAATTTTCAGCGTACCAACTTTTTAAGAATTTTGAATTGTTTCTGAACTTCTTGAATTGCTTCACACCTTAATAATACCACCCCTTTTATATTTTTCGAACATTTTTTTTTTTGGTTATCTTCAAAAATTTTTTTCACATTTTTTGTCTTGTTTTGGATTCCAATGTTTTGTGTGTTCTATGGAAATCTTTTGTACACGGTGCGTTAAGTGTGGGATGGATGCATTTATAATTAAGCAAAGCGAATGGAAATTTAAAGAATTATTAGAAAAAAAAAAAACAAAAAAAGGTTGATAAAGAAAAGAGGTACATGGTATCTCGTTGTCGAGAAATCTCGACTACAGCGTTCCTACTTGTTTTTTTATTGCCTTATTCAATTCCCCTTGTTTGGCCCTTACCTTCTTTGGGGCAATAAGTTAATCATTAAAGAAACCAGCAAATTTGCTTACCCCAAAACGTTCATTTTTTATACTATGTACCCTAAGGTACCAGTGGTATATTAAGTTTGTGCAATGTATGTCCCAGGGAGAAGGGAGCGTTTCCGCCCTTTAAAATATATATATTCTTGATCAGCACCAACAGCCGAGTTAATCTAGCCATGTCCGTCTGTCTGTCTGTCCGTCTGCTGGCGCAAGTGAAAAAAATGTGTAGCGTCCACAAATTTCTCCATTGAAATGTGCCATGGAAATATTCTAAACATTTTCTAAATGTTAATGTTAAATAATATTGATGCATCAAGCAATTTTTAAAACAAAATTTTATTATCCTCAAAGATTAATCCTAACCGAAATTGTTTTGTTATACATAACTATTATCACTGAAAAATACAACCGTACATAGTATGTAAAGTATGGCACCACTGGTTGGTGGCATCGGTGGGCAGCTCCAGCATTGTCGAGGCATATGGCAGCACTGAGGACAAAACGAAGATCGACGAAGAGGCAGTCGGTGTGTCGGCGGTTGAGCCCCCAAATGTAACAATGTTAAGTAGTTTATATAAAAATAGTGAAAGGCGGTATAATAACGATCGACACAATAATTGGACAACTGTTCCTTCCAACGCCGACACACCGATGCCACCAACCAGTGGTGCCATAC
>JAJJHQ010007619.1:2240384-2684876 GCA_021223825.1 Drosophila ironensis | reverse complement strand
TTTTTTTTTTTATTAATTTTGTATTTTGTATTAATTGCATTAGCATTTGCTTAGTTACCCCTACAGGGATGCATTTCTTCTCAGTTGAAATTCTAGACTTTCTTTAAAGATTATTAAAAAAAAATAATTTGATAAACTGTCAAGCGAAAATACACAAGCTTATATAATTTTGTTAGAATTTTCAGCGTACCAACTTTTTAAGAATTTTGAATTGTTTCTGAACTGCTTGAATTGCTTCACACCTCAATAATACCACCCTCTTATATTTTTCTAACATTTTTATTTTGGTTATCTTCAAAAATTTTTTTCACATTTTTTGTCTTGTTTTGGATTCCAATGTTTTGTGTGTTCTATGGAAATCTTTTGTACACGGTGCGTTAAGTGTGGGATGGATGCATTTATAATTAAGCAAAGCGAATGGAAATTTAAAGAATTATTAGAAAAAAAAAAACAAAAAAAGGTTGATAAAGAAAAGAGGTACATGGTATCTCGTTGTCAAGAAATCTCGACTACAGCGTTTCTACTTGTTTTTTAAATAATACAGGTTTTTCCTAATTAAATGAACCTTTGCCACCATCTCTTGAATAATATAGGAGTAATATAGGAGACGCAATGTTTATTTATACCTTTCGGTTGCTTAAGAGGCCCTGGCATCCTCAGGATCCATCCATCCATTCGACTCGCATCAGCAAACCGGGCTTGGAGTCAAGTCGGGCACTTCATCATGCACATTAAGATACAAATTCTTGGGTGGATCTAACTTAATTTAACTAACCCGAGAGCCGCGGGGGATCTGCGTGTGTGCCGCTGCTAATGGCCTTAATAAAAAATGCAACATTTTGATTTAATTTAATTGAAATTCACGCCACTCGAGCAACTCCATTAGGCAGAAACGTGTCCAACGTCAAGGATGCAGATGATGGTAGCGCCGAGGAAATCAAATTACCCGCCGCCAGCGGCAGTGGCAACAGTGGCACGAATGTGGGCGGAAGGGGTCGTGGCACGCCCCACGAGTGGCGTGGGCGGGGCAGAGCAGCTCAAATAAATATTGTCAAAACACTTGTCAAATGGCTAAACAAAGAGTCGTGCCACGGACAGGGCAGTGTGGTGCAATCCCCCGTCGCACATTCTAAAACGACATTTCAAAAAAAAACGTATAGCTAACAATAATGTTTTAATTGTGCTGAAAAAAATATTAATTAAGACTGTTAAAAAAGCCATATAGTTCTTTAAAGATTAATAGTGTCTAAACGACTTAAATATGTGTTGGTTCTTATTATTTTAAATTCACGTAGTTTCTGATATTAGAAATACTCGAATTACTATAAAATTTATAGTATAAATGAATGGTATTCAGACAATTGTTAAGGTGATGAAGAATCTGCAACCACAAATCAGTAAAATTGTGAGAAATTATAATAAAAATATTTTGGATATATTCAAAAAAACTTGATAAAATATTTTAAAAATAATTTGGTTTTACTTTTTGTGGCAATTTCCCCAAAATTTCTTCCAGTGCATGGTCAAAGTGAGCCAAAAAGTGAAATTGGAACTGTGAGCAAATCAATTTGATTCGATTTAAATTTAAAAGCATCTGCACACAGGCACTCATCACCTTACCCTCCTTCCCTGAATTGGTCCTGGACCCCTTCCCCGCACTTCCCGCCCCATCCCTCATCCCCTGCCCCCAAAGAAAACCCAGGGCTATCCATTTGCGCTTATTCGCTGCCCGCTGAGTGATCTTGAGCGTGATTTCCATGTCGGGGTCACGTGCCGGGTACGCGTGCCGTTGACATAAGTTTTCAGTTCGCAACTCGAGGAAATTCGGGGGGCGGAGGCGGGAAAAGGGCCGGGAACATCCATTGGCCCGGCTACATGTTTGATTTAGTTAGGTTATCAGTTTAATTTTATTAGTCAAAGGGATTTATTTGGCCGCGCAGGCTGTATCTCAGCCTGTTTCTAATTCGGTGCGTGTGCGCTTGCAGTTCCCTTTGCTGATAAGACCTGCGAGATGGTTGCGGGGAAAATTGCTTGAAAAAATTACAATTCCGGGGGCAACGGGCGGATGGGAAAATGTTCTAATCCCTAGGGGGATGTTTAACAATGTTTCAGCCATGTTAATGACAATATTAGAGCAGCAATTCAGTCGTTAATAGACATTAATTGATTGCAACTGTTAAGGATTAGGATGAAGGTAGATCTTTAAATGAATATACATGCAAAATATTCTATGCAATGCAAATTCGAATGCTAAAAATATAGGGTAATTTATAATTTTACCATTTAATATATTTACGATGAGCTACAAGCTTTTGTTATTAAAATGAATTTATATTTATTCTGTAGGTTGGTATTTTAGAAAAATATCTAAGCTCCTAAGCATGTAAAAGCGAATTTTTGAGTCTTAGTTATATTTTTTTTCAAGGAACTAAGAGTATAAATGTTATACAATCATAAGACTAAAAGTTGTAGGTAAATTTTTCTAGGAATTGCAGGTATAAAGTCTATGAAACAATTTTATTGTGAAATAAATTGTTACTAGTTTATTTTATCTACTTAATAATTTAATGAAACGAAAAATGCTTCTTTTTTTACTTAAGCATGACTTAACAGACATCCCATCCCTTATGGTTATTTAATCCTGTGACTTATTAAAATAATTTGCAATTGTAAGACACCCCATTAGATTATTTACATCTCACTTGATTGACGTTCACTTCCTCAGAGATTTTGCCTATTATCCGTAATTGTGGAAATGCCATTGGAGTGCAATCAAAGGCAGCAGCCGCATGGTGGCCAAGTACATCCTGTTCACCGGTACCACATCCTCAAGTGCCACCTGTCCCGCCCAGGCCAGGCCAGGCCATTGCCAATGCCGGTCTTGAAGTTGTCCAAAGTTCGGATCAAATCAGCCATCGAGGTGTCGGGATACAAAGGACGCGCCCTGACACGCGTCTGACGTTTATTGGTGCCCTCCAGCTGCAGCGAAAACTTTTCCCCCAGCAGGGCCTCTCAAGGAAAAGCCACATGTGGAAATTGTAGACGACAAGCAGACACAACACAAGGCACAAAAAAGTATGTTACACACAATATGCGAATCTCTGCCCCGCAAGACACCGAAAATGTAAGTACTCTGCAATAATGTCGGGAATTAATGTATCTTGTTTGCCTTTAGATTCTTGTTGATAACATTTTGTGAGAACTTTGGTTTTGCTATTAAAAGTTATTAACAGTTTCTTGCAACTCGAGGGCTACCCTTTTTTAGGGAATAGAAAACCTCGAGCAATTGAAACTTCCGCTTGCCTCAGAGATAGAGCCAAATGGGGCTGGGAGTGGTGGGGTCGCGATTTGTATTTTTGTGTAAATATTTTCATGTCAATATTGCAAAAGTAAACACGCGCGGAGGACAAAGTTCGGGAAGGGCCTTTTAAGTGCTGCCCTTTAGGCAGCTGGCAAGTGGGTTTAAAATTTCCCATGTCCATGTCTAACGCCCCCACTCCCTTCGATCCCTGGCGTCAGCTTGTCCCAACATTTTGGCCTGGCTTTCTTCTTGCCAAATATTTGAAGTGTTTCAGATTTCCTCAAAATATCCCAAAAAAAAAAAGAAACTGAAAATTAAAACACATTTTTTGTTGTATTCTTTAAAGAGTTGGAGAAAAAACTACCCCCTCTTCGGAGCAAAAAAAGTCTCCTTTTCGGGCCACCGAGTGTTGCCAACTCACTCAATGATTTCTGGCTTGCAGCAATTTTTATTTTCTACTTTTGCTCCGTGAAGGGCTTCTGTTTCAAGCTGCTCGCTGGTGGGCGGCAAGGACTAGGGGCGTGGCAAGCTCAAGTGCGTACTTGAAAATACAAAAATTTCACCGCATTTCGCGTTATTAACACGTAGGTGCCAAGAATGCTCGCTGGTTGGGGTTAGAGGCCGTGGTTTGTACGACTGTGGTGCGGGTTGTGGGCTTCGGTGGTGCAATGCGTAGCGGTTGCTGTTGCACATTAAAAAATTAACCCCCAAAATCATCATTTTGGATTTTAGTTACTTTAAATGCCTCTGCAAATCGTCTACCCCTCCCAGACGTATCGGAAATCATGTTTCTGTGCAATGATAAATATGGTTTATTTATTCTGGGGCAGCAAAGACTACAAAAAATATGACCTAAAAATCTTAAAATACCTTAACAAAAGTTTGCGCGATTCCATAAAAAATTACCTTATAATTTTATATTGAAATCTTTAGAAACACTCCTAAAATAAATTCATCAAGTGCTGCAATGATATTTCACTAATTTATTCTCGAAGTGTTTATAAATATTTCTATATAAAAGTTGTCTGAAATATGTTTGTATAAAGCAAACTCAATTTGCATTTCTTTGTAGCAAGTATTCCCATATGAAAATTTGAAAATTTGCTATATAATGTGTACAATAATGTATATTTATAATTTAAGCAAAGTACAATTGCATTGACTATTTCACACCCACAAAATTTAATATTTTTGTAGCTAATAGTATACGTACTCTATTTATTTTTGAAAAATTCTTTATAAAATTCTGGAAATATTTCTAGGTGTGGCCGGTCCGCTGACACTGTGTAATAAGGAGTTTTCATGGCCTCTTGAACGCTCACGCTTACCAAGCGAGGACATTTTAATTGAGAGTGTTGCCAGGAAGGACGACGGCAGCGGCGGCGTCGGCGGCGACTACGCTGATGTCGATGATGATGGCGGTGCGGTACTTGGCCAGCTGCCGCTCCTTCCACGAACCGAATCTGAAGCTGAAGCCGCCGCTGAATTTCAAGCCCAAGCCGAGGCAGAAGCAGAAGCTGAAGCTGCGGCTGAAGCGCCTCAAGTGCGGTCCGACGTCCTCGGCACTCGGCGACATTCTTTCCCATCTTTTCCAGCTCGGTTGGGTCGCAGGCCCTGCCCGCCCCTCCGCTTTTATTTGTTTTATTTTCCTTCATTTTTTTTTGCCATTCTGCTCAGGTGTTGATGGATGAAAATTGTGAGGGTAGTGCCTGAGTGGCGGACACTTGGACTGCGACCAGGCTTTCAGAGTTAGCCATGGGAAACATCTTGGAGGTTACTCGTAGTTTGCGGAAGTTAACAGAGTTTAGCCGGAGGTGACATTTTAACCCTAATTCCACGGAGTTTCTTAATGCTAATGCTTGAAATTTTAAGTTTTAAAAGATGTATGAAGTTTACAGATAGTCTTATTGGCCTATCAATATGCTAAATAATAAGTTAAAACGCTGTAGTATCTACCATTATCAATTATGTACACATAGCAAATATAAGTACGTCTCTAGCTCTCAACATCTCGCAGAACGACGTCTTCATAGATACAGACGGACAGACAGACAGACATACGTTTGCACAAACCTAATATACTATTCGAACCTTAAGGTACATGGTATTAAAACTTACTAGAAGGGCAATTGGAAACTGCTTTTAAATCTTCACTTCATATTCTTACGCTTGCTTTAAACTATGTTTATTTTATTTTGTTAATTCGTCCATCAAAATTGTCAACAAAATCGTACTACTCGTAGAAGGGCAACTGTTAGGGCGATTTACAAGTAATTTCTATTTTGGGACCAGAAGGGAGGACATCATTAATTTGCTCTCAAGGGGAATGCTTTGAGGGGGGGAAGCGACAATTGCCAAAAATATTTACAGGCAAAACAGAAGCTGCGACAACAACAATCACCCACCCGAAACCACCCACTGCCCCCCCGCCCATCCTCGCACCACCGCCCACCCGTCCACAAATCTAACCACCCATCCACACTCACTTTAAGTTGGTTCCCAGCGGAGCAAAAGAAGTCGAAATGAAATCAGCAGAAAATTCAATGAGCAGCCGCCCGAGCTGGAGTGGGTTGAGCCTCGGTTTTTGGCTTTGTTTGTGGTGCACAGGGAGAAATAGTTTGCAATATAGAGCTACCGATTGTAAGACTAGAAAGAGTGCGGAGTTTAAAATCGAAATTCATGTTTTTCCAATAACTAATTTTGTCTTAAGGATTTGAAATTTTTACAACAAATGTAACATTCAATAGACAAAAAATGTAAAACCATAAATAACATAATATATAGGTAGTAAATTTACAATATTAATGTAAACTATTATTAATCCTTTGCAAAATAAAAGAAAATAGAAGCAATCACAAGGTTTTAAGGAAACTTAAGTTCATAACCAGATTGGAACTTGCTTATAACACATATAAAAGAATGGAATTATAATTAAAATAATAATACAGAAAAGTGTGTTATTATCATCACTTATTTGGGATTATTATTTTGGGAATATGTAAATTGTACTACATGAAGCATTATCTAATTATTTCCCTCGCCTTACCTTATAATATTTCAGTTAATAATGATATATGGATAGGAATAATCCTAAATTACTAGAATTTATGAAAGGGAAGTGAATATTTAGACTAAAAATCCATATAACAAAGGCAAAATTTTGCCAAAAATGTAAATAATAATATACAATAAACCACTTTTTCTAGATGTGTTTAAGTTTAGGTGAAATATCGGGCTCGCTGACGTCCTGGCAGCGGTGGTTGATGACTGCAATTGATGGCTGGCAAGCAACCGCTGCCCCACCCACCCATAGCCCCTAACCCGCCATCCACAACACTCCCCGACCCTGGGAAACCGCCCACATCATTTGGCAAGCGAAGGGGTTGCGATTCCGAGACCGGTGTGTGCGCATCAGCCGCCCAAGCGGAGGGCTGATTTCAGGACAGGATTGAAGGGTGCCGGGCAGGATAACAAGACAGACACAGCAATCCTTGGCCGTGGAGCGGAGTGTGGAGGTGACGTGCAAATGCCAGAAAAATATTATGTGACATGATAAATATTGCACGCTGGGGGATTTTCGAGGCTATAAACGCTGCTGCCGGGCCCATCGCTGCCGAAATAATATGACAGATTCATTCATGATGCTGCTGATGGGAATAACGATTGCTTGTTGCGGTGGCTTCCATCAAAATCCTTGTGGGTGCCCGGAGCACAATCCCCGCTGCAGAGGCTCAGGGTGTTACTCTTTGTGGGTGTGGATTTGCGGTTGCCCAAATTAGAGGGAATTAATAGACTTGAGATTGTTGCCAATGACTACATGACAATTCCGAGGGCTAAATTAAATGAGTTTTCGCTTAAGGAATTAAAAATTGGGTTACAATTAGTCTTATTAATGTTGCACATTATTTTATTAGGTTATCTGTTATAATTAGCTCTGAAGAACTTTAGGATTGACTTTTGAACAAACGCTTAAACTTCATAAATGAAAATCAAACTATTGTAAGGATGTTTACACTAAAATACAGGTAAATTGTTTTTTATTACAAATTTTTGATTTGTATTTAAGTAAGTTGTTACGTAAAATCTGATTATTTTATGTCCTAAGGGAACTTTAGTGTTTTTAAGTTCATAAATAAGATTAGACTCCCAAAGAGGGTATACAAATGCCTTCAAAGTCCTTAAGCTTCTTTATTTTGTATAAAATTCCTTCATATTCCGAGAAAAGATTTAATGTGGACAAAATATATGTATTTAAATGATTTAAATACAAGAAAAGTGCCTAGGATTCCTACATTTTACATTCAACCCATTCACGCAAATATTGTTTCGTGCACTGTGCAAATTTGTCAAAACAACACAAAAATACGAGTAAAAGCCCTGTTGAAAATATTTGCAAAAATTTAAAAAAAAGGTAATTAAAATGGCGTGGGGTGATAAAGACCCATTTCTTCACGGGACGAAAACCAAGGACTCCCGGGGAGTAAAGTGCCCATTGAATAACCTTTGACCATGTCTTTGACCATGTCTCCACCACGTTGAAAAAAAAATAAAAACACTCAAAAAACAAACAAACAAAATTGGCGAACACGAGGATGAGGGGGCTGGGCGGTGGCCAGGGAGTGAGGGAATTCCTTTTGTTCTTATTGGAGCACGCGCTGCCAAATGCCAATACAAATGGCGCAAAAAAGGACGCCACTGGGAAAAAAAGGGCGAAAAAGTAACTCAGGGTTGCAACCACTTGGAAGTGTTGCGGCTGCCTCTGCTCCCTGCTTCCTGCTCCCTTTTTGGCGGGGGATTCGTCCTTAAACATGCGCACTAAACGCTAATAGTTCGTCCTGCGACCCCCTCGCAAAAAACAACCCCGCTCGAAAAAAAGGAGCTGCTCCATTTTGTTGTGACTCTGGGCGGCTTTAAGAGAGTTTCCAGTCAACTTGCGTTTCACATAAAATATTCGAAAATTGCATTCATTAATTCCCATGTTCACTGATTCCGTCGGGCTGGCGGGCAGGCGGGGTGGCGGATTGCTTGTTTACTTCCTGTGCCCGCAAGATTGATTCACAGCGTGACCAAAGGTCCTGCAACAAAATTATTCACGCATCTCTGTCCTGGACATGCAAGCTGCCCAAAAAAAAACCAAAAAGTGTATATAGAAAATCATAAAAAAAGGACACGTGCGCTCCCTGATTTTTTACGACCACTTGGGCGGGGTTGTGGGGGAGCGAAAACTGTTTACGAGGGTGTTGGACAAGATTTAATATCCTTGACCCGTGGAGCGTTCGATGGGCTTAATCAAACAGAAGTCCGGCGACAGAAGATTCATTAGCCTCCCTGCCACTTGGCTTTTAGAGCTTGATTCCCACAAACTGTTTAAAAAAATAGGGACCTTCGTTTCGTATGTAATGCCGTGTAATCAAATTGGAAATGAAAAAAAATGCAGAAAAACTGGGCGTTTCCGGAACCCGCAATAACTGTCAAATATCAATGTGCCCTCAACCTAAAAAAATGGCAAGAAATATCATAAAATAAATAAATTTATGTAGGACAATAAAAATCAAATCCAATAAAATTTCCCTTCCTGTGTCCGCTTGACAACCACCACAACTTGAGGAATGTTGTGTTTTGTGAACATTCAGGATGTAATAATGAAAATCACATTATCTTTGCATTTACATTCGGCAACGGGCCCGCATCATATTCAAATAGAGGTCATGTTTGGTAATAGTTATAATTACGAAAACCCAAATCAAAATCTTTGATTTTTGGAAATAATATAAATGATTTTCTCTTTTTGTGGCCCGCATTATCCCCGCCTCCTCGCAGCGCTGTGATCTTGAATATTTTTGGACAATTAGTTTATTGTTCAATTTGCAGTTCGATCTGAGTGACAAAATACCCCGGTGCACCCTCGGGTTTTGTTTACACAGCACACACCCCTCGCCCTAATGATGTGTTTTGGGTATCAATGAGGGTTGCCCGGACGGGCAATAAATTTAATTATCGTTAATCTACGATAATTTGCCATGAGAAAATGCTCAGTTGGCTAGTTTGCGATGATTATTTATGACATACTCCTCAAAAAACAATGAACTTTGGGGAAAGTTACTGCCAGTTAAGGTGTCCAAAAGAAAATCTCAAGTTTACTGATTAATAGAAACAAAACCGAAATGCAGACAGATGACTGACAACCTAAAAAGTTCAATTAAAACGCAACCTGTTCAAAACCGATCAGCGAGCAGATAAAACAGCCTCCCATGGCGGCAAATAATCAGCTTTAAGTCCGATTACTTCGACTTTGTGGGCTTGGCCTAGGACCGTCCCGGGGTTGGTGTTTTCCATTAAAACAGACTACGTGTGCGCGTATACGAGTACGGCGGACGATAAGCCAGACGAATTTGCATACAGGCGCACATCAAAGGGACACAAGACCAATACACGAGGGCGTACCATACACACACCGTTGCGAGGGGGAAAACTTGACATTTTGCACTTGGTCAAGCAGAGAGCGAAGCTGAATCGGGGAAATTGTGGCAGGCGGACATGGCGGACAAGGCGGCCGACATCTGAAGGGGTTTTGCACAACAACTTATGGCGACATCGATACGACAAATACCGAAAAAAACGAAGCCAAACGAAACGAACCCCTAAAATGTTGGCGGTAGGAGCGGGAAGGAGCGCGTGGGCCACTCGACAAGCTGTTGGCATACATAGAATGTCCTGAAAGCCCAGAGACACTCAAAAGTATGCTACAGTTGCCGCCAAATGTCTTCACAGCCGCACACTCGCCCCCATTTACAGTCCCATCCTCGTCCCCATCCGCATTCGCATTCGCATCCGCATCCTCATCCTTGGGCTTTCGTATGATCCGAAATCCACGGCAAGCCGTCTCCCAAAAGTTGCCTGTCATTTATCTTCGGCACTTTTTTGTTGGCGGGGTCTAACGAGAAATGTCGAGCATCCCAAAGTTGCTTTGCTTCCTTTTTTTATCTTTTACAATTAGAAACGTTGTCTCTGGGCTGCCCATATATTTACAGAGAAAAAACTTTTCATATTCCATGCAAGAGAGAGATATTGTATCATTTGAAAATGTTACAATCTTAGTCCAAAATCCAGGAAATGTTTAAAAATATTACATTTAGTTGCTCAGAGCAATATACGTTAATTTAAATTATAAATTCTAAACTTGCTATCATCTTAAAATTTGTAAAAATGCTCACTAACCTTAGAAAATATCCATAACCTAAGATAGAAGAAGAAAATAAGCATTTGTCGACCTCTCCAAAAAGACCTTTTCCATCGTTTTTTCCCAGTGCGTAAACATATATTTTTTGGGAGAGTTCCTCGTTCTGATTTTTTTGGGTCTTGGTCAGATAAATGCAATTTCTGCTGCTTTTCCCCCTCGCTGTTAGCATGTGATTAAGGAAGGAAATTGTTTTGGACAACGCACAAAACAAATACGCGCTTGGGGTTGTCCCTTCCTGCGAGAAGGATGTTCGCTCGCATCTTATCGCCTAAGTAGCATCATTTAACTGCTGTCTGTGGTTGCTTTTCCCCACTTTTTTTGCCTGTTTTCCCAGAGTTTTATTGTATCATTTGTTTTTCCTGATTTTTTTACCGACCACAATTGCCGGGCAGTGTAATTTGTCGAGATTAATGTTGGGCAATGATAGCTGACCTGCAGGTAAAATTGTATTTATTTTGGTGATTGATTTTAAGCACTTAAACTGTTTAAAACAATTCTTCAGCTTAACCATGTAATACAAGTATTTAAGACATTTTAAATAGGGTTTTTACTTCGATGACTTTCGGGAAACTTCTTAATCTGTGTATTTTATAAAACAATCGACTGGAGTTCAAAAAAATATCTTCAAAATAAGAATAATTTCCCTAGCTTATTAAAGGCCGCATTATTCCTATTTGGGCATGTGAATTTGTGATTTTTGTGTTGTAACCACCCGTTGCCCCAGCAACTTACATCTAAATTTTGGTGGATGATAATTATGCAATCAGGAATTTAAATAAAAAATTGTCAAGCCAAACGGGGTGAAGTGACGTTTTTGCGGTTAAGCAAATCCTTCGAGGGGGTGGCCACTGCCACTGGCAACGAACTCATAATTTATAATTGTCAAGGGAGAGTGGCTGCAGAACACGGGGTATTTGCCGGCGCTGATTTATGGAATTTAATAAATTTCCACTGATTTTAATCGCTTGTAATTATACCAGGAAAAGACGCACGGGACAGCAGACTTCGACAAACAGCAACAAAAGCGGTGACATTACAAAAAAGCGGCGACACTGTACAAATTTCAATTAAAATTAAGAACGGAATCAGCGTCAGGTGAAGTCCAGAAGTCCAGTTGGGGGCTCAGAAAGCTCGGCTTTCCCATATTTGATTGGTTTTTTCCACCATTCAATTTGTGAGTGGCACTGTTGTTGTTGTTGTGTGTGCGTTGGCAATTCAATTTCCCAGCCAAACATTTCCTTTTATTTTTATTTCATTATGCCGCTGATATATATCCTCTCATATATACATATACATACATACGTATGCGGTCTCTGAGGTCGTATTTGTTATTGTATTATAAAGCCTCTCATATTCTTACTAGCAGATTGATTTTTCTGTTCACTTCTCTTTTATTTTTTCGTATTTCCTTGGAGACAAACTGGCCCCGCCCACAGGACACGAGTTTTTATCCAACTTCAAAGGTCTTTTGCCCACTGCCGGTCCTGGAGTGTCCTTGCAGTGTGTCCTGCGAGGGCTTATGCGACATCTTTTTTTTTTTGCGCTTACTTCTGGTGCGTTTTTGTGGCTTCGGTTCCGTGCCTCCGTTTTTTGTTCTCCTCTCGAAGGCGGGCTCAGCGAAGGCCTCAAATTGATGAACCCAAAAACTGCGGGGGCAGAGGCTTTCAGGAGGTGTGGCAGATTCGGCACTTTTGCGGTTTCCATATATTAGATGCATCCTATCGGAGATGCCACAAGAATAAGGTGGCAGCTACCAATTGGTCGGCAGTGGCGGATTATATAGAAACCAGGTCTTACCCTAATTACATTTGATATCCACTTCAAATACGGGGTGTCTTATAACAGATAAGGAAATGAATTGGAAATAAAAGTGAAATAAATATACCGGGATCACCCTAAAAACTCGCTTAAAAAGCTTACAGGATATCAACTTTGTGTTTCGATTATGCTTTGGTTTTTCCTAAATATTTCAATATTACATTAAAGTCTAAATTTCGTGTGTCCCTTTAAATGTCACTCAAAATAAATTGTTGTGTTTTGTAAAAAATTGTCTAGCATGAGCATTTGGGACGCAAATGAACATGGAATAACAGCAAAAAGGTTCCTGTTATGGACGTTTCTCATATTCGGCGTCTTCCTGGTGTTGGCCTATCCGCAATGGCTGCTGCTGACGACCTTTGCCACCGATCACATCCTCTACACGATGATCTGCTTCTTTCTGTCCTACCTGCTGCTCATCCTCATCTATCTCGTGGAGACGATTGAGTACGCCCGCCCCTGGAACTATATAGTTGTGGTTGCTTGCTACGAACTCCTAACGATCGGCTGCAGCACCTTTGTCCTTGAATGGGACATAATTTACACAATGTTCACGCTGTGTATGGCCACTATATTGCTGTTCCTGGCCCTGCTCGCCTGTTTTCCGCTTATTTGGTTCGACATGTACCCGAATCCGGTCAAGACGGCAACCTTTGTGTCGATGTGCTTCGCCCTGGTCTACTGCATCATGAACATGCGGCTCGTGAGGGACTGGTCCTACTTTGTGGATTGTGCGGTGTCCATCTTCCTGTTCAGCGCCTTCATTCGCCTGATCTCGCACGTGATGATCACCGATGAAAAGTTCGACCGACTGGTTGTGGACGACATCCTGGTGACCGCCTTCAAGCTGTACATCAACTTCTGCCTCATTTTCATCGGTTCTGCCATAGCCACCGATTGCATCCGAGTGAACAATGATCTTGGCGTTGCTGTCAAATTTGTTGAAAGCAAACTCAATCGCGAGTCAATTCCAATTAAAATATGAATCCGATTCACCTTGAAAATGCTTCCGCGTTTCCATTTAGTTATATCAATTGTATTCCAAATGGGGATTCAGATAACCTCTCCCATATAAAACCGACGTGCCGGCATTCGCGATGAAGTAGTGAAGGTTCTATATGGCACTCCCATGAATCATTTTTGGGAGCGAAGTAGCAGCCTCAATAACGTCGCAGTCTCAAGGTGCATACGTGCCTCTAAAAGAATTCTGATTCATTTTGAATTGGAAAGTAAATTGATAAATTTTATTCCATCCATACGGATAATTCCATACGGACAACTGGACAGACGGACATGGCTATTTCGACTCCACTATTGATGGTGATTATTATTTTTAAGAATTTTAGGCAAACTTTTAGGGAACGTACGGTCATTTTTTAAACACAAAAGCTGAACAGCCATTTGAAAGTTCCGATAACAAAAAAAATAATTAAAACAATTATGTTTGAATTTAAAAGTAACTAATCATCACGTCAGTAATTCGATTTTCATAATTTTGCCATGTCAATAATTTTTAGTGAAATTGTTTTGAATTTGGAAGCTTTGGCAAGCTCTTAAAAAAAGTTAATGGCAAAATAAAAACAATTACATCTCTTTGAATGTCAAGCATAATACCGAAAACAGAATTGCAGAAAACATAAAAATTGAACACATTATGGGCTTCCATGGTCCAGCCATAAATTAAACTAGAAATGTGTTTGCCTCTTTGAATCACACTGAAATACTATATGTGGGAGGCTGGCGGATGACCAACCGGTCAATCGATTGGGTGAGGGAGGGGAAAAGCCGATCCAGAGGATGAGATGCCGGCAATTGAAATTGTCGTCATTTCTGTTGTTATTGCTTGGTTTTTCTGGTTCGCAGCGGATGCAATTCCTACAAAATGATAATTTATGATAATGATGCTTCCGTTCTGGGGCGCGCACACAAAACTGGACACAGGACATGGGATTGTATGCTGTGCAGCATAAAAATCAGCTAGAATCATGAGACCTCCCCCCGCCCCGGGCAGAGGGAGGAGAGATGTGGCGAAAAATTTGCCAGTTTCATTCATTTTACGGGTCGGGCCTCGCATATTTATTGATAATTTCCGTGAATTTTGCAGCAGTCAAGCGAAAGCGGAAGTTATGCCATTTGCTGCACGCCTGCCCAAAAAGGACAATAGTTGTCGTCCTGCAGGCCCCCGGCAAGCGGTGCTAACAAGCCGGTGGTGTTGGGGGGGATCTAGCAAATATTGTGGAGTGTGGAGTGGTTGCGGTGCGCTTGCGGGCGTGATGGCGTGAGGGCGTGGCAGCCCCCAAATCAAAGTGCCTATCGATTGCGTGATTTGCCTGGTTTATTGTCTCAGCGACGGGCGCCCGACGGGCAACTCCCCTTTGGCAATTGTTTTGACTGGCCCCCGAGTATTTATGGGTTACGCTCGAACAACAATGCCAGCAACAATGACACTGGGCTAGCCGGGCCCCATTGTCTGTGATTATCAATAAACATTAGCCAAACAATAGGATGATGCTCAGTGTCAGTTGCTCCCGGTGCCCCCTTGCCCCCCTTGCCCCCGTTGTCCCTGTAATCCCATTCTAATGACCTTGAAAATTAGTTCCTGCATAAATCTCCCACACTCGCTGTAGCAATCGCAATCGCAACAGCAACAGCAATCGCACTCGAACTCATTTGCCAAAAAAGTTGTTAATTATTGTTTATTATTTATCGCCATGATGGCACATTAATTGGCCGGCCGGGCGACAAAAATTCCACTTTAATTTCGAATTACCAGCCCCGGCCATATGCTCGCCGATCCGATGCAGCGCCATATGGTGGCGCTCAACTGATGGCTGATGCACTGCATCCGCTTTTGGCCAGCGGCGGAAGATGCATTAAGGCCACAAATAGTGGGGGCGAACCGGAGCGGAAGCGCTCTGCATATTTATAATGAGTTGACATTATTGTTCATTTGTTGTTGGTCTTTTAAAGTGGTGCGAAAAGTTATTTTAAATCAAGTTCTTTAATTCAACTTATTTATTTATATTAGATTTATCTTAGAAGCTGTTTTCTTATAGTTTTTATAGCAGAAAAAACTAGATAAATAGAGGAGAAGATTAACTACAATTTTCTGAGCTGTCGGGATTTAAGGGTTAATAAAAAAACAATATTTTTATAACATTTTGACAACATTTTTTCTGTAGTTTGCAGTTATAGCATGAAAAATATGTTATTTTCTCTTGTTTTTTATAGAAAAACTACTGAGGTGTTGTAAGATATCTATGTATTATATGATTAAATTCATTATATTGCTATTTCCAATAAAAAACAAATAAAATATATAACTTGATTACCAACATTTTAGTAAACTGGATTGTCCAAAGTAAAAAATGTCAATAGATTTAGTGAAAAACCCGTATTTATCCTATCTTATCCATTTTTCAACGTGAATTTCTGCCTTGTTTGCGTGCCTTGAACTTATCAACCTAATTTATTTATTTAGTTGGCCGTCAAACTTTTGGCAATCAAAAAGTGCGAACGCAAAAGCCGCTCAAACGCATTGAGCTGAGGCACTCATTTGCAAGAATTTAAAGTGCACTTGCCAGTTGCATGTGAATGCGCAAATAGTTCTCCCTATCTGTTTCGGCTCTGAATCCGACTGCGCCAAAATACAGCGACAAATGGAGCCAAAAGTTACAGACGAACAGACCAGGCCATGGCAGAAGGCTGCCATTTCCACTACCATTTTCCATTTCCATATCCAGCCAAAATAGGGAAATACGAAAAACTTTGCTCGGGGGGTAAGGCGAGTCCCACAGAGTGCGAAGTGTTTGGCATAAAGTTATGCGCTAGCCAAACAACAATAAAATAATATAATTTTTTGTTTGCCAACTCTCAATTGTGGGAGGAAAGTAGGGAAACGTGTTGCAGGCGAAGCCTTGCGTCGTCCTCCATTTTCTTTGCTTTTTTTCGAATTAATTTTTTTGCTTTTTTTTCGGCAATACGCGACTCGTTCGACGCTTGGCCATAAAGTTTTCAAGGAATATCGAAAGTTTTCTCGCATCGCATCGCAACGCGCTCGGCGAAAAGCTTCGAGCTGCGCGGGAGACACACAAAGGCTACAAAACTTATAACGAGAAAACTTTGCCACTTGGCAAATGCGCGATAAAGAAACAAACAGCACAGAGGAGAACAGAACAGAACAGAACGGAGTGGCACAAAATAGAGCTGGGCCGGCCCCGACTTTTCCGAAACTGAAATCGGATGGTGCAAAGATGGAGATGGAAATGGCAACGGGATGAGCCGCGCTGAGCTGAGCTGGCCCGGCTTCTCCGTTTGGCAGGAAAACTAAAGCGATGTCGGCGAGTTGATATCAGTGGCTGAGGTAACTTGGCCAACAGCAGGCAACGGGCTTATAAAAATCTATCTGGCCACGACTTGGCAGTATCCTGCATCTGCAGATCCGATTTGGGGATCCAAAACCCCTTTATGGGATTAGAGCTTCACTAACCCTTGTAGTTCCTCTGTTATTTTAACTCATTTATGTCTAACCCAACATAAGGTTTCGACTTTTTGGTAAATAGCTAATGAAACACAAAGGGACTCTCCTAAAACATTTTTTACATACCAATTTTATTACATTTTCCTTTTTTTTAAGGGTTAACTAAAGAGTTTACCATAATAATTTTATATCATCAAGCTTTATATTAAATACTGCTTGCAAGCTAGTAATACGCCGCTAGATTTATATTAAATACTTCAAATTATACTTCAAATTCAAATAAACAAAGCTAAAGTACCAATAAGATTTATATTTCTATCCAATTACTGTCAAAAGAAAAGAAAGCCTAAACAATTATAAATTCTTTTTGCGGGATTATGGTAAATATACAGAAAATGTATATATATGTTAATGTTAATGGGGTTACCAATTAGATTATTAGAGTAAATGTAGTATCCATGAAAAAGAGTGTCAAACTGGGACCATTTCCCAAAATACTCCTTTCCAAAGTCCAGGGTATGCCGGAGTAGCGATTGGATAAAAACTTGCAGAACCTGCCGTTGGGAGGAGGCCGAATGGCGGGCTAAATATAAAACTTGGGCGGAGGGAAATTTCCCGCTGACAATGGAGGAGCAAAAGGAAAACGCAAGAAAACTCATTCGCGCGTTTTAACTAACTAGCAGAGGAGCAGGCACAAGTAAGCGAGTGAGGTTGAATAAAGAAAAACGGGCAAGAATTATTATTTACGCACGGATGGTGTCATCTAATTACGAATTCATTTTCGTTTTGTATGCCGCCACAACAGCGGTAGTACGTCAGGCGTCCTGCCAGGCAGGACTTTCTTGAGTTCTTCGGTCCCTTGGTCCCTTTGGCAGGGCTGGAAAATTAACAAAATGCGACCGCATTCGGACAATGCACCTGCAGTGCTAAGAGCACCACCGCCATCCCGATCAACGTTCTTCGCAGTCGCCTCCCGGTGGCTTTTAATGCAATATTTTGCAAGAGATTTTTTACCCAGCCGGGGCCACGATAAAAAGTTTGCTGTTCCCAGCGTTTTCAGCATTTTGCATCCATACTACTCTTGTATATATACATTTTTTCCTTCTAGAGCCCAAGTTGCATTTTGGCTTAGACCAACCAGGAGGCGACCGAAAGAAATTTCATGCTCTTTGAAAACTTGTTAAAGTATGATAACCACAATGCAGGCCGCTCTTCCGAGCCCCCAGAAGAATGCCGCGCAGAAGAATCGCCGCAAATAATAATAAGCAAGTTGAATTCCACAGCCGGGGACTCGTTAACTCGCGTCCAAAAGTTAAGAAATGCATAAAATTTGTTAACAAGCTAAAAAATAATGCGCAAAAAATAAGGCCTTGTTCGTGGTTGTTCGAGGTTTTGGGGGAAAATGCCGAGGAGCACCTTCAACAAGGCAGCCATTTTCTTAGCGGAAATAACTAACAAGCGTGAATTTTCTTTTCTGTTACCCTAACCAAGGAAAAGGTCTTTCAGCTTTAACTCCAAAATATGAAACAACATAATACTATAATATCAGAGAAGTAAATAGAATTTTATTAATTTCAGTAGCCTGAGTAATAAGATGAAGATGGAGTAATAATTAAATGTTAATACCAAAGTGTATTTTATTAATCAATGAGCATTCTTCGCTGGAATTTAATCCCGAATCCGCTCTGCATGTTTTACAACTTATTACGCGTTTGGCAGGGGAAACTGGCTTTGTTTGGGGCCAAGAATACATCTGCTTAATGCTAAACTATGTTAAATGGTTGCCTTCGTAAAAAGTTCTTCTAATGAGATCTCGAAGACCGCAGTCAAACGGCATTCAACTTTTAATTGGAAAAGTACGGGTAGTTGTTGTATTCGGACTTGGCGTGATGAATACCAGTCCATCATGAAACCAAAATTTGTGGATTGAAAGTGAAACAATGAAATTAAATAATTTTAAATTGCATTTCAATTGTTTGCATGTCGGTTCAGGGTTTTTTCCCTGCCATATTTTATGCCAGCTCGCATATTTTTGCGGTTTCAGTATTTTTCCTGCCACTTATTTGACCGCTAATTACATTTTAATGTAAATTAATGAATCTGCGCACTTAACTTGGCCGGATTGCCGTCCCCGGCCCCCGCTCGCTGCCGCCTTGTGGTAAGTTCCTCTTTGTCACTCTTGCACCTCGGGGCACTTGGGGCCTGTCAACTGGTCTGGCCGCCATCCTCCGAGCTCCCAGCTCCAAGCTGCGAGCCATCATTTTGACTCATTGGGTTCCATGGCAGCTAAAAAAGAAAACAACAAAAACTTGGCTCATTAGCCGGTCGCGTTGAAAGCCCGAAATCGGAGACTTTTTCAGCTTACTTTTTTGGTTTGGTTGCAGCATTTTGATAAATGATTGAAATAAATGATGCCGGGTATGACTTTATGGTACTGCCAAATTAACACGAATCTGAGAGTTGGGCCAAGTTTGTTGGCTTGTGCTGTGGCGCAAATGATGATTGTTGACAGAGTGACAGAATCGTATAAACTTGTATTGTGATCGTGGCTGCTTTTTGCAACTAAAACTACTCTTTTAAATAAAACATAGGAAGTTCTTCGTAACAACATTATGGGTAAATATTTCCATGTTAGAAACACGATTAATCCGTCTTTTATAAACATTTATTTAAGGTCACTGAAAAAGTAACATAATGACTATGACTAGTTTTTACTTAGCATTCCATTATTTTTAAAATCAAATAATATGTTTAAATGAGGTTGTAAAGAGTGCATCTATAATTTCCTTATGTAGGTAACCAAATAAACAAACAAATATCTTTATACCATTTAATGAAAGAGTAAATTTTGTGAATAATACGTCGGCATCTCGCACATTCTCTGGGGAAAAGTGAAACTTTCTGTGGCGTCCACAATTTTGACCCTAAAGGTACGAAATATGGATATTACATAGGTAGAGCCAATATCTATCTGCGTTGTGAAAATCAGGCGATTACATCTACTTCCGCCCGCGCAAATGACAAAAATGTGTAGCGCCCACAACTTGAATGTTATTATAATGATCTTAAAATCAGGTGGAAACTAAGAACCAGGTATGTACAGTCGCGACACTCGACTATAATCGTTCTTACTTGTGTTAGTTGCCTTTGAGAAGCATGGCCATCTGAAAATTAGCTAAAAATGTGCCCACTCCTCGACAGCACCTGAGCACTTCCAGCTCTTTAAACATGGCACCCACTCATCTCCCCTGGCTCGGCTAATTTTGCAACACATTTTGATAAGCTGGCAGCATCTTCCTTTCCCCATTTTGTTTCATATTAAAAATATTGCTTGCTTTGCCGCTGCCACTGCCACTGCCTCTGCCCCTTCCACAAGCATCAGGCGTTTTGAAACGTGGAAGGAATATTCTTATTTGTATGCACATATGTGTATATATAGCCGTGTATACTTTTTTGCAGCCATTATGCGAATGCGGCGCTTGTTTTGTGTTTTGCCTCACATGTGTGAAATTGCATGTTCGCATACTTTTTACGAAGGTGCGATCTTTGGATAAAAAAAGGGAGGTGTGCCGTGGTTGGGGGAGATGCATTAGAGACAAAATAATTAAACATGGCATGTGCTCATCATCGTCATCATCATCATTATTATCATCATTTTTTCGCGATTATAATAAGCTGCTCGTAGCTGGGGAGCTTTGTTCTTGTTCCTACCATCGCCGCGCCAATTAGGGAAATTGTGTGCTATTTCCAATTTGAAAATTTTACCACTTCTGGGCTTACATCGCTCGGTGGACTTAAGTGCCCACAACAAGGAAACCACCAACAGTCTGAAAATAGAATATATGCTGAAAACAGCAAATGTAAATAGATTTTTAAATCATAATTTCTAAGACCTACGATTAACACTTCTGTAAAGCAAGTCTAAACTTTTCCCATGCAGAATAGGTGAAAGATGAAGGAAATCCATTATTTTAGGAACTTTGTTTTGTCAGTGCAGGGTTTTATTCCATGATAGACTTTTGAGACAAATGTCTATGCTGTCCATTAGTCAAAATGGAGCGGACTATTTTTTGTTTAATGAGCCAAACAACTCCACTCAGCTCAAGTTGCTCTTTTGTTGGCCACAAGAAATCTGCTTCCAAAATTGGAGCGTTTTCTATTGCCTCGAAGGATATTAAATGGTTAAATCATCAGGCAAACCCCAAAAAATACCTAAACCAAAAATATTTACCCGGGGGCGGCGTTGTAAACTGTAAATTTGAACCGAAAAAAAAGCCAAGTAAAATAAAGTAAACAAACAAATGCCTCATTACATGCGAAATTAAATTTAAATGTTTGCTTAATGCGATTCCAGAGTTGCCCGGGGTGCCCCGGACTCCGGAGACCGGGTGTACGGGCTATACTTTTATATCTGGAAGGGGCGGAAAAGGTATACGGAACTAAACAAACCCAAGCACCGAGCCACATCAAATTTAATTTCGTTTTGAAGCCCTGGGCTAACCAAGGATGATGATGGCGATGATGGGGACGGAGACGATGCCGGTAATGGTGATGGTGACGGTGACGGTGACGGGTCGCCGCCGACGCATGCTTAGAAAAATATTTCTGGTATTTGTTCCTTTTACCCTCATTTTTTGTATTTTATTTTTATTTCGTTTGGGCTCTCGACTGAGTGGAGAAATTAGAATTTTTGCGTGTGGCTGCGGTCGCCGCATTTTGGACGGCGTCGGATGCCGACATCGCTCCCGGCCGCATTTCCTGACGCCCCGCCTGCCGCAAAGCATCCAGAATTTAATATATTTATACAGGGTAAGTCCAAGGGTAAGTGGGTTGTACGCGGTCCCAGGTCCTTGGCCTGCAAAACGCAAGAAAAATATTGTTTTGTCCTGATTTAATGCGTAGGTGGTGGTCGAAAATGGTACGCATAGTGTCACATCTTTGTCATATCCTTTTGACACTTTGAGAGAAGGATCTCAAACAGCAAAATCAAATTGTCTACTTATTTGTTTCCTTAACAACTTTTAAAATGCATATTTTTCTCTTTAAAATAAGTCTTTCGAAATCCTAAAATTCAAAACCAAATAGTTTTTGTGAATAATAATATGTTTTGTTTTGTTTCTACAAAGTATTCATAATACAAATATTTATTTTATTTTCTTTTACAGTCCTTCTGCCTGTTTGTTTATTGAAATTTAAGCTATAGCTATTTTATTTTCTAGGAAATTTTATGGCCAGATACAATTGTTAATACAAAACAATCATTGTATATCTTGGATGTTTTAAATTTAAATTAGAAGAAAGTTCGATTGGTATAATCTAAAAGAATGAAAGAACATGAAAGCAATGACAGCCAAGCTTAATGGGTATCAGCTCTTCGAGATGCGAACACGTCCTCCCTCGACAAGCAAGCCACAGACAAAATCATAATAATTTCAATATTTTTGTTGCTGATGTGGCCTGTCAGACGCAAACTGTCAACGCGGGGCGTTTATTTGACAGCCGCTGGGGATTAGAGGGGAGTGGAGCGGGCTCAATTAAAATATAATTTTTGCAAAATACAACGTAAATAAAATGATAAAAAAACAACTGGGCAAAGCCGGGTGAAGATCCTTTTCTGGGATCTGCATCCCATTGCATTCACATGGCCATAAATTAAAAACTTAATAACGAGCGGAGCGCAGGAGCCGGGCAGAAACCAGGACATGCCCAATACGTGTGTCCTGCTCCTGGCGACGTCCGCAGTCACATCACAAATTTCCACTGGCCTCCTTCTCGTTCTGCCTGCTGCAACGGTCGATGGGATGCGGCTGCGGCAGCAATAAATCGCTAACAGCAAATAAATCAACGCGCATAAATTCCAATGTTCAGCGAGGACGCCTGCCCCGACTTTATTTACGACATTGCGACAAAGACAGTTACGGCAAAATCCTGCCCCTACCCTCGGGGCCAGTCTCTCTCTGCCCTGCCCCTGACCCTGCAGCTCCTGCCCCTCGTCCCTCGTTCCGCTCCCCCTGCCGTGGAGCGGACCGGGGTCAGGTCAAGGAGGATGGTGTCTTTAAGAGTCCTTTGGAACTATCCAACTTGAAATTTTATAAAAATTCACGGCGCATTTTGAAGTTATTAAAGGGTGAAATTGCTGACTTCGAAAGGAAATGCGCACATAGCTAAGTTTTCATTAAAATAGAATATAACATGTAAGAACGATTTTAGTCGAGTGTCTCGACTATATTTACCCTTGATTTCCTAATATCCACCTGTATCTATCCAGTACATTCTATTCGTGCGAAGCTGTCCGTTTGTCTGTCCATCTGTCCATTTCATTCATTATATCTTGATTTTGTATACAAAAATATTTACATATTACAAATTATTTGAAATTTTTTGTAGTATTTCCGACACTTGCGCGGAGTTAGAATTCCCAACTAGTTCTAGCAAAAAAATCATTACTTAAGCTTAATCGAGCCCGATTTTTTGGGCAAGTAAACTAATTTTTTCCCTCCCCTCCCCCTTTAGTTCCCCACCAGTTCCCCTAGCCAGACGTTGACCTGCCTATTTCCTGGACGGGAGCGCATCTCCANAATTCCCAACTAGTTCTAGCAAAAAAATCATTACTTAAGCTTCATCGAGCCCGATTTTTTGGGTAAGTAAAATAATTTTTTCCCTCCCCTCCCCCTTTAGTTCCCCACCAGTTCCCCTCGCCAGACGTCGACCTCGGTGCCTATTTCCTGGACGGGAGCGCATCTCCAACATTGGATCCGCCCAATCTTGCCGAGTGGAAAATGGAGGATCATCGCCCCCTCTGTCGTCATCTCCCGCCTTTTGGATTCAGCTGTGGCTTTCACTACATCACCTTCGACATCCAAGAATCTGGATCACCTGCCCTGCACCTGGAGATCCGCTGCATCATCTCACCTGAACCTGGAAGTCCACTGCATCCGAGGTATGCCAACCCTGAGGAAATCGAGACCGAGATCAAGAGGACCACTCCCTGTGGCCTCAACTGCCCGCCTAACGGACTCGACTCGGACTTGCAATGGAAGTCATCTAAGAAAATCGTCGTCCATCTGGCCTGACCTAGTGCATCCAAGCGATATCCTACTCCGCGTCTTGAAGTCAAGGAAATCGAGATTAAGAGAACCTCCCCCCTTTGGCCTTATTACCCCGCTTTAGGGAATCGACTGTCACCTTCGCTGGAAGACATCCAAGAAACTGCTACATCATCTTCCCTGAAGCAGTGCATCCAACCGATCCACCACATCAAAAAGATTTTCAACACTGCGCAGTAGCCGCTTGTTTGCAATTGGAACACGGAGACCAAGGAGATCGGCCAGAAACAAGGAGTCCCTGGCTACTAACAGGTAAGTCCAGAGTCCTTAATCCTTGGCCTTGTTTTGTCCAAGGCGATTTACTGCTTTACAACAATTTAAGGGATTACAAAGCTTATAAAACATTCGTTTGGTTAAACATTTATTTATTTATTTAAAGCTAACAAATAGTATAAAACTAAGAGCTAACTCTTTTTTAAACATATTCTAGTAGATACTCACATTTAATAAAAATAAATATTTATTTCTCTCCGAAATTCGAAATATTATTTTATGTTCTTAGAAGTTAATTTGAATTCCACTTTCGAAGACAATACCCAAAACCAGTCGTGACAAAGTGAACCTACAATCTGCATAAAATCATGCCAATGAACACCGAAAAGGTTGACCTCAGTGTCGTGGCAATATGTCCCGGAATATGTCATCGGGCGTTGTCCGTGGTTACCCAGAGTGTAGTCGGTTGTCAGAGGTTAAAAGAGTTAACCCCTGGCTGAATAAAGGAGGGAAAGCTGGAAAAAACCAATGAAAATCGGTGTTGGCTGGGAAGAAGCTGTAGGGTAAACGGACAAGGACGAGTACATTTGGCGCATTAAAACAAAAGGATGCCGTGTGCTAGGCAAACAGACAAAGGACATGCCAGGACACATGCGAGGGGCCAAATCAAGCCTTGATTTATTGCACGGCGAAAGGATTGCCAAGGAGTAGAGGAACTCACACGCCAAACCAGAGAAAAAGCGAACAAAACTAATATTAGCACCCTTGTAAATGTGGAAAACCGACAGGGAAACGTTCCTGCAGTCCTGGCAAAACCAAAATGGAAATAAATAAAAAGCGCTTTGCCATCCTGAGTCGAAAGAAACCGGCATCTATTAGTTGTGCCACGCCGAGCCCGCTCTGCCCAAGATCTCGGGTGATAATTTATTTATTTCGGATTATTTATTGCACATACATCATAATTTTCGAGACTCGCTGGCAAATATATTTTATACCTTAAGCAGGCCCGGCCCAGGCCCCGAAGATGCAAGAATTATAACTCTCAACAATGAAGGATGCGCAATAAATTAAAAATTCCAAACTTAAAAACGCAACAATAAATACACGACTCGCGGGATGAGGAGAAAAGAATAAGGCGAGTCCTGGCAATCGCCAGGAACAGGACATGCAGTTGATTTATTTCGCTTCTATGGAAAATCATGGAGCGTTGAGAAAAGCAGCTCATTTCACCCTCCGCGCGGACCCAAAACCTTCTCAAAGAAGCGGAAGTATTTATTTCATAATCGTTATGATGTAATGAAGAAAACGTCGAGATTGTTAAAATGTCTGAGGATCCCGCGGCTGAAAATCACTTGCCTGTTTCGCATGTAAAAATTAAAATATAACTATACCAAATAAAAACTGTCATATTGATTGAGTATGGGTTATTCACCGAAAAAGTAAAATTAATCAAGATTTTCTTAGGTCTCGCCCGGCATATTTGCGAATATTTCTCAAGGTGTACGATTCAAGGAAACTGCGCCAAAGAAAAGAATACGAATAAACCGAAACACATCCTTAACATCAAAATACGTGGCGCTTATTAAATTCTTATAAAATCGGCGCTCAACGAGGGATGCTTGTCCCGCGAAGGATTCGCGGGTTAGGGCAGGGAGGTGGGATATAAATACGAGTATACGAGAATAGATAGACTCAAGCGCTATTGTTATAGGTTTGAGGCATTTTCATGCTTCTCTCCGCCGCCGTGGATATGAGCTCCTGCTGCGATATTAAAAACTTGTTGCCAATAAAAAGATACGGATTCGCCTGTCGACGTCGATGTCGATGTGTCGCCTGTGATCATCATCATGAGGTGCAATGCTAGCAGCTGCTGCCGTTTATGATGACATCAATGACATTCGTTGCGGTTCAATAAATTCGCAAGCGCTCGGAAGTATTTCATAAGCAGAGGCCTGCACTGTGGAAAATAATTCTCTATTCAATTCTGGATTGGATTTCGAAATTATGAAGAGTTTAGAAATATGTTTACAGAGTTTTCTTGGTCTTTTCACAAAAATAATAGACATTGGCAATCTGAAATATTATACTTAGTTTTAAATTGTTTATTGTAGCGAATTTTCAGATTGTTGGGTTTTTGGTAAAGAAAAATTGCCTTAAATTTAGTCAGTGGTAAGGTCTTTCAATGTTTTAATGACATATAATTAAATGCATTTAAATATTAATTCAAGTATTAAGCTGTCTTGAAACAAATTGATAGATATTGGCATACAATTTCATTAAGGGTTGGCGATATTGAGAAATGTTTTTGGGTTAGAGATATTAAGGTTTTCTTTTTGGGTGTAGCCAGTGCCATAAAGGGCATGTGAACGCTATTTTATAGACCCTAAGTAGGCTTCCCGGCGAATTTAATTGTTACGAGCAAAGACCGGAAGGGTCATGCTTGCGGGGAGGCTTGAGTATCGTTGTACCAATTGGTTGTCTATTCATTGGCATCTGGGTGTTGTTTAGCTGCCGGATAATCCGCTGCATGTTGCCGTTGATTAAAGGGGCATACACAGCACCCACGAAACCATCAACCCGCCCACAATTTAACGCCCTAGGGGACCGAGGGCCAGGTCCGATGGCTCCTGGCCGTTTGTCTATAAGCCGACTGCAGTTCCTGGCCCAGGTCCCTGTGTTTGAAGTGCCAAAAAGCACACTTCGGATCGTTCTTTTTTTGCCGCTGTTGTAGTCGTATTATTGAGTTGTCGAGTGCGCGCTTTAGTGAGAGGATTTATGCTCGATGGCGATATTTGTTTAGCCGCTTAGTTTGCCATTGGCCCATTGTTTAGGTTTTTGTTTTCGCCCGTTTTTTTATGGTCCATTTACACGTGGTCGGGGCTCGAGTGCTTCCATTCCGTTTGAACTCTGTTTAAGCTTCGAATGTGTCCTCAATGCCTGTTTTCTAAGCCTTCTGGCTTATTTTTAACACTAAAAAAATTCAAAACTGATAGGAACATTTATTTACAAACTAAAGTAAACGTTATGCGACGTTATTCTACATATCATGCATATCATGTATGCATATTCGTAAATTTATTTAAATTTTCCTCTAAATCATGTTTCAGGAGTTGAGATTTCTAATGCAAAAATTTCAAATATCCGTTTCTGAATATTGAAAAAAGGTTTATACGACAAAATTTAAGTTAACGCATAAAATTTTAGAGATCTAATTATATTACAATATTGAATTTTGAGTTCAAAATGGTAGCTAATTATCTATGATTAAATAGAAGTAATAGTATCATCTTAGTTGATAACAAATTTAATCATGTTTACGATTTATTTATTTAAAAACGCATGTAAATGTTTCACAAAATAATAGAACCAATTAAAAATGATTCTACCAAGTGTCACTTAGATCAATTTCAAATAATTGGTCATTGCTAATTAATTGTAAAAATTCTTCACCACATAATAGACCAGTTGAAACGTTAAAATGATGATTGCCAAACCGCTATCAAATATCCCAAAATCCCAAAACAATCAAACAAAACAGCAGGAGGAGTATTTAGCAAAATCGAGGCTTGTTTTAGCCAGCAGGGTGTTTTCATTTTTGCATTCATATTTCCATTATGCTTGTCTCGGGCTTATTTTGTTGGCTCTAGCCACACCCTCGAACACCCTCGAAGATATACACATGGGAGTAAGCTACTGAGACGTGGATTTCAACACCCAACTCATTATGATGAGGCCGTTGCTGAAATTGCTTAATCAAAGTTGGATTATCTGCTCGGCTCAGCGAGTAAACAGGCGGCGGCGAGCGGACTTGTATGGCTTTCATTTGAATTAAAAGCGCCAACACTGCCGAAAGTCGGCAAGGGGCACTTGGCACACATATGCCGGCCTAGTCCTGCCGCTCCTGCCGTTCCAGGCTGCATCTGGAACTAAATTAAATTCCATGTCTAATGCTCGCCAGAGGATTAAGACCAAACCACGCCTCAACCGCCTAAGACGGGTAATATTAAATAATTTTTCCCATATCCCATCGCCCAGGACCTGGCAGGACATACACACATATGGCATGAATTCAGGAGTTCATTGTTTTGCATCGCAGCGGAGTGAATCGGAGCAGTGAGCTGAAGGGAGGCTGGAGGGTGTGAGCCGGCTGTCCCAACCAGGAGGCTGAAGATTAAAGTCTCCCGTGGCGAACTTAATAATAAAAGCCCAGGACCAAAGTCCTCCCGGCTCCTGCAATGCCAGCCAGCTTGGTGTTTGGCACAAAAGTATTTGGTGGGCAGGGAGGCGCTGTCGGCCCACCCATCGGGTTTGTGTGGTATTGGGCGAAAATCTTTTTTCGAGTGCCAGACATTAGCAGCATTAGAGCCACAACCACAACAACAGCAACAAGAAGCTATCGCATACAGATATCATTTATACTACATACTCGAATCCTATATAGAAAAGCATTGCAGAGCGCGCCAAAAGCTTACAACAAAAATGCAAACGAGGGGGCACTTGGCAGTGGATGTGGCAGCGACGGGTTCACCAAACACGCAAAGGACTTATGTCGACTCAGGCCAGAGGATTCGAGGTGTTGTCTGCCAGGATGCGGGTGGTTTTGCCGGATTGGAAGCCAATGCAGTGAATGTATTGTATCTGCATCGTAAGCGTTGAATATGAAAAGCCGCCGATAATCTAAAATCGTAATTACTCGTATCATTGCGGATCGTTTATTTGATCAGCCTGGTTGCTATTGCATTTTGTCATTTATAGAATTCTAGTTTTTAGGCTAACGACTTCTTGATGATGAAGGTGCGGATTTGCATGGGGTCCAAGGTGACACTGAACTCGGACACCTCACCGGACTTGTCCGCTGCCAGAGGTGTGTGCGGGGTGGTGAAATACTGGGGTGAGGAGTGGATGGGCGCTCCATCGTGGTGGAACTTCAAGCGCTTCATATCGCTCAGCGGCAGGTTGCCATCCAAAGTGGTCTCCCGGATTTCCAGACCAGACAGACGGTCGAAGATAGGACGAATGTTGAAGCTCACAGCATTGGTCTCGGTTTGATCCAAGAAGTTCTCGACACGCAGCAGAATCTCATCCTTCGAGAAGGGCTCCAGCGTTAGCAGGTGCACTCCCTGGGGGAAGCTATTGAAATCGGGCAGCACCTGGGCCACCTCCTTGACACTGCCACTGGCCTTGCTGAAGAACTTCCAGAAGGGCAGGTGCAGCTCCTTCTCGGTCATACGCTCCAAAACGGTGGTTTCATCCTCCACCGCACTGACGGCCAGATAGAGCTTACCGCGAGCAATCAGACCCTTTCCGAACTGCTCTTCGTTGATGGCCTCGTCGGCGCCAGAGCCATCGGCAAAGAGATGGCGACGGTGCAGCATCATCTCCAGGCGTCCGTTCTCCAAGCTGGTTCCGCCCTGGGAACGATCGTTGAACAGGACCAGGCGTCGGCTGTTGTCCTGGATGGCAATGCGCGAGGTCACGGGGTAATAGTTGGCACTCACAGGCTCCTCACTCAGTTTGGGGTCGTAGCCCTCGCGCTTGTCCTTCTCGCGACGCATCACTTCACGGCCGTTAGAGTCGGTGTAGAACACTCCGTTGTTGGAGATTCCGCTCTGGAAGATGGTGACCACCTCCTTACCCTTATCGTCCACAGGGATGGGGCCCACCATCCACTCGAACTCCACGCGGTTGACGTTCTCGTAAATACGGATGACCTGAGAGATCCATTCGTTGACCTGCTGGTGCACCTCCTTTACTGAGTCTCCCTGGTGCACGGTGAACTCATAGGCATCCTCGATAATCTCCAAATCATCGTCCTGACGGAAGATGTAGTGGCAGGATCGAGCGGTCTTGTACATTCCAAAGGTCTGCTCAATGTTTTCAGTCACTCCGTTCATTTCAACGGACTTCAAGCGGCCACTTTGGTTATCAATCACCAATTTAATGAGCTAATAAGCGTGAACGATTATTAAGTGGTTGTGGGATTAGATTAAAGTGTGAAACTCACCGAAGTTTGCACCACAGTTTCTCCGTCATCGTGGGTGGCCGTTTCATTCTTGACAACCTTAAGGGACTTGTCTTGTGTCTCTGGTTCAGTGGATTCCTCCGAATTAACCTTCTTGATGGTGTAGCTGGCGATCCTGTTAACGGTCGCCTTGAAGAGAAGCTCGTACTGGGTGTCGTTGTTGCGGAACTCCAGGGCAAGGACTTGCCAGGGAACGGGCACAATCTCTGAAGCCACCACACGACCCTTCGCGTCGGTCACCTCAAACTTCTCGTTCTTGACGGGAATACGCACGTATTGGGTGGAAGTGTGGGCCAGCGGGTTGTACAGAGTCACCACAAAGTTGTCAGCATTGTCCCTGGTGAAGGCGCACTCGCTGATGTTCAGCTTCAGACAGCTTTCGAACTCGGCATTCGGTTGGTTGGTCAGGACACGCAGAGCATCGCCGGCGGTATGGGCTCCAGCCAGGATGCCGTCGTACATCAAGCGATCATAGTCGTTGGACACCGCTTGCTTCTCGGTTCCAGTGATGGCATCGTGGTGCTGCATAACTCCCATAATCTCGCGCAGACTTTCCAAGTCCTTGGCCTGCTTCTCACCCGAAAGGTCAGCCAGTACACTCAGTTGCTTGGCCACCTGCAGAATGTGGTTGCCGTCGCGTTCAAAACGCTTCACAGTGGGTCGGGTGGTAAAGAATCCGGTCCAGTAGCTACGGGCCTCATGGGTGTGGGGCAGGAAGTCCTGTGTCTTGTTGGGGAAGCTTTGGAGACTCTGATGCATGGCGTTGACATAGCAACTGGCCGTGGAGTAGAAAATGTTGAACTTGGAGCCACTCGTCTGGCGCTCGTTGACATACCTGAATGGGTTTTCAGTTAAAATCGGCATTCGATGGCATATTCGAATGTATTACTTACTTGATGAGCTTGTCCATGTTCTTGTAGTTCTTGTACGCGTTTTGGTACTGGAAATCATCACCCATGGGGACCATAATGTGATTGGAGCGATAGAATGATGCTAGCCTGGTCGCATAGTTGAGGAACTCATCGATCCGGGACTTGACATTGTTTTCGTAACTGTCGTCATCGATAATGGGTTCATCGCCACACTTGGAATCAAAGCAGAAGCCCGAGGGAGACGAGTAGTGGTTGTAAAGCATGCCGGTGAAGAAATCCAAATCCTTGAGGGTCTCACTGGCGTCCCAGATCATTTCCAGACCTTTCTCATCCATTCGCTTCTCCTTATCAGTCTGGTCCATGCGGGCGAAAAACTGACCGTCGAAACCCATTTGGGCAAAGATCGAGGCCTGCTCGCGGGAGTGTCCGAAGGTGTCGATCTGCCAACCAACACGCGGACGACCGCAAACACCGAAGTTGTCGTTCAAAAACCTTTATGTTTGGAAAACCATGTTACTAAGTAAAGCCAAATTAATCTTTTTTTTTGACTTACTTCAAACCAAGAGTGAACTGATCGATGACGCTCTGGTAGTTCACGGCAGCCTCGTCGTTCATGCTCCACGCGCCTCCGGTGAATTCTAGACGTCCTTCGTCCACAAGCTTTTTGACGATCTGCTTGGTAAGTTCGGACTGATGCTGCCACCATTTGGCAAAGAATCCAGTCTCCACCTGGATGAAGCGGCGCCTAGAGTCCTTGGCCAGCTCAGCAATCACGGTTTCGAAGATTTCCTGAACTCCGGCCTGCTGGATGCCTTGTCTGTTGCCATAGTAATACTGATCGACAGTCTTCAGCCAGCCCATATCGTCATGGGAATGTGGCACCAAATGGATGTTCACCATGTTCGACTTGAATTCCGGGCATGACTAAGAATTGCATCTTTGGTTGGTGTTTGCCTTTAGTTAGTTTTCACATGTGACTCACCTCGTATCCGCAAACAGCTTCGCCTTGAAGGACATAGAAGCCGCACAAGACCAAAACGGTACCCAATGCCTTCAGAAAAAGCATTTTGCGTATTTCTCTATCTATCGATTTCAGCAGTAATACTAACTTCCCTAACGAGTTATTCTTCCTTTTATAAGCTACTGAATGGGGGGTACGCATCAACTTTTGATAGCTAATCGACACTTGAGAGGTGTTTTGAGTTTTGGCCAGGCAAAAGAGTCCATTAATCGTAAGCGGTAGATAAGCAATCAAGTCCCCAAGGGTCCCCTTCAATTTTATTTCTGCCACATGCAGGGAAATAGTGTTTTTAGCGTCGTAAAAATAATATTTGAAATGTTCTTAGCAAGTTTATTATCTGAATTTCAGCAAGGTAATGCACTTGTTATCGCCACGTTCAAAATGTTGTCGAATTAAATGGATTTTAATTGATTATTTGCCACTTAAAGATAAAACCCTTTTATCGTTTCCGACCACTCAATGCGCTTGGAACTCTCATTCAAAAAGTGAAAGCCACACAGGCAGAAGCCTCTTAAAAACTGAAGGAGTTCGTAAGTCTAAGTAATTAATGAAGCATTACAAAATACCACGAAATTGATTGTTTTAACCGATTAACTTGTTGAATAACCAGATAATACGGTTCCCAACAGAATTCTACTTGCAACACAAAATATTATTAATCTTAATAGGTACCAAAATATATTCGAAAAATATTGTCCACAGGCTGTTGTGAATAGATTTCCCCTAAAATTTAATAACTTATACACTTTTTATTGATAGAAACGCTGTAAGTAGAAACGCTGACAAAAATAAACTCGACCTGCGTACACATATAACGAACCTAAAGCAAAATATATTACACCTCTAGCTCTTACCATTTCCGAAAACGACGTGTTCATACATACAGACGGACAGACAGACAGACAGGCGGACAGACAGACGGACATGGCTAGATCGACTCGGCTGTTGTGCTGATCAAGAATATATATACTTTATAGGGCCGGAAACGCTTCCTTCTCCCTGTTACATAACATTGAACAAACTTAATATACAATTTGTACCTTAAGGTACATGGAATAATTAATAAATATATACAATAAATTAAAAGTAATGAATTTAAATTCAAGTTTTAAAAAGCATTGTTACCTCGAAACGATTGATAATTTCATCCCATTGTTTAAAACTCATACAACATTATTACTGATCTTTTTTAGATGGTAAGCCGTAAGACACAATTGTGTATTCACAAATACTAATCGATTACAGTTTATTCAGTTATTATATTCCTTTATTTCGTTTTGACAATAAAAGTACGAATTTGCATGGGTTTCAAAGTAACAGAGAAGTCGGACACTTCCTGGGAAGCATCAGCTTCCAATGGCTTATGGGAGGTGGTATAGTATTCCGGCTCGGATCCCATCACTCCGGAGCCGTCGGCGTGGAACTTGAATCGCTTCATGTCGCTCAGGGGCAGGTTGCCATCCAAAGTGGTTTCGCGGATCTCAGCGCCATTCAGGTAGTCGAAGAGTGGGCGGATGTTGAAGCTAACCACCTTGCCCTCGTTGTGATCCATAAAGTTCTCGACACGCAGGAGTACCTCATCCTCGTGGAAGGGCTCCAGGGTGAGCAGGTGAACGGACTTAGGGAAGTCTTCGAAGCTGGGAACCGATTTGGCCGGCGAGCTGGTGCTGCCACTGTTCTTGCTGAAGAACTTATAAATCGGAAGGTGGTGTTCCTTTACCCATTCGCGTTCGGCGGCGGTGGATTCCTCGGCAGAACTGAGAACCAAGTAGACCTTTCCGCGGGCAATTAAGGGTTGTCCGTACTTTTCCTCATTCAGGACCTCGCCCACTCCCTTATCGTCATCGCGAACAAGGCGACGATGCAGCATCAGTTCGATCTGACCGTTTTGCATACTGGTTCCTCCCTGGGCACGATCATTTAGAATTGCCATCCGCTTCTTATCGTCCTGCAGGGCGATGCGAGAGGTGATCGGGTAGTAGTTACCAGCAGTTGGCTGCCGAGCAAGATCGGGGGTATAGCCCTCACGCTTATCCTTCTCCCGTCGAATCATCTCGCGGCCGTTAGCATCAGTGTAAACCACGCCATTGGACTCGATTCCACTGCTGAAGGTTATGACAACTTCGTTTCCAAAATCTGTCTCTCGAGGAATGGGGCCAACCTGCCACTCGAACTCGACGGTGTTCTTGCCCTCGTAAAGGCGGATAACCTGAGAGACATAGTCGCTAAACTTCTGATGAACTTCCTTGACCTGTTTTCCTTCATAAACAGTGAACTCAACACCATCTTCTTGGATCACGAAATCACCTTGATGATATTGACGGAAGAGATATGCGCCAGAGTCCCAAGTCCTGTACACACCATAGCTCTGCACAATGTTTTCGGTTACACCGTTCATTTCCACCGTCTTCAGGAGTCCAGAATTGTTGTCAATAACCAATTTGATTGTCTAATTAAATTTGAAAAAATATAAAATAATGAATATTCTGTTTAGAAAGACCATATAAGTTTTATTTACCGAAGTTTGCACAACAGTTTCTCCGTCGTCGCGAGCTGTTCCATTCAAGGATTTCTTGACCTGGGTAGACTGGACGAGGGTGTTGCTGTCCACCTTCTTGACGTAGTAGTTAGCGATCTTATCGACGGTTGCCTTGAAGACCAGTTCGTATTGGGTGTCGCTGTTGCGGAATTCCAGAGCCACCACATGTGAGGCGACTGGGACCACTTCTGAGGCCACCACGCGTCCCTTGGAATCGGTCACTTGGTAGTTTTCGTTCTTGACGGGCAGGCGCACATACTGATTGGTGGTATGGGCCAAGGGATTGTAGAGAGTCACCACCAGGTTGTCGGCGTTGTCCGTGGCAAAAGCGCACTCACTGATGTTCAGGTTCAGACAGCTCTCGAACTCTCCGTTGGGGAGGTTGGTCAGCTGTCGCAGAGCACTGCGGGCAGTGTTGGTTGCAGCAACTATGCCGTCGAACATGAGGCGGTCGTAGTCGTTGGCCACAGCCTGCTTCTCCGTACCAGTGATGGCGTCGTGGTGCTGCATCACACCCATTATCTTGCGAAGATCGTCGAGGTTTTCCTTCTGCTGCTCGGTTGGAAGATCAGCAAAGACGCTGAGTTCCTTGGCCACCTGGAGGATGTGGTTGCCCTCGCGCTCGAAGCGCTTCTGAGTTGTCCTGCTGGTAAAGTATCCGGTCCAGAAGCTGTTGGAGTCACTGGCGAAGGGGAAGAAGTCAAGCGTCTTGTTCGGGAAGGACAATCCACTCTTGTGGACGGAGTTCAGGTAGCAAGCGGGGGTGGAGTAGATGATGTTGTACTTGGAGCCGCTTTCTTGACGTTCGTTGATGTACTTGATAAGTTTGTCCATGTTCTTGAAGTTAACGGCAGCGTCTTCGTACTGGAAATCACCGCCCATCGGAACCATGATGTGGTTGGATCGAAACACTTGGGCGACCTCGGAGGCATAGCTTAAGAAGTCATCTACACGCTCCTTAACGTTGTTATCGTAGCTCTTTGTGTCCACAATCGGGTGGTCTGAGCAGTTGACATCGAAGCAGAAACCAGGAGGAGACGAGTAGTGACGGTAGGTCAGCCCTGTGAAAATCTTAATATCGTCCATAGACTCGCTGGCATGCCAGATCATCTCCATGTCAAGGTCTTCCATTCGACGGTCTTTGTCATTGTGGTCCATTCGAGAAAAGAATTCACCATCGTATCCAAACTGGGCGAAAATCGAAGCCTGTTCTCGGGAGTGTCCGAAGGGATCAACCTGCCACCCGATGGTGGGACGTCCACAGGCACCGAAATTATCGTCAATAAATCTGTTATTAAATGGGACGTGTTTATAGAAAATGAATTTGCGAAAAAATTCACGTCAAACTCACTTCAAACCGAGGGTAAACTGGTCGATGACACTCTGGTAGTTGACGGCAGCCTCGTCGTTCATGCTCCAGGCTCCGTTGGTGAATTGCAGGCGACCCTCATTCACCAGCTTCTTCACGATCTCCTTGGTGATCTCCGACTGCTCCGCCCACCACATGGAGAAGAACGACATCTCCACTTGGATGAAGCGACGATCGGGATTCTTGACCAACTCAGCAACCACAGTGTCGATGATGTACTGGACTCCACCGTGGTGGATGTTGTTCCTGTGCCCATAGAAATACTGATCCACGGTCTTCTGCCAACCCACATCGTCGTGGGAGTGGGGCACCAGGTGGATGTTGATCATGTTTGGCTTGGTCGCGTGACAGGCCTATGGGAGGACCAAGGATAAGTTTATTTTCACTGTAAGGAGAATTGTTTTTTACCTCGTAGCCACAAACCGCTTCGGTTTGGAGGGCGTACGATCCGAAGAAGACCAAAAATATTGCCAGAGCCTTTAGTGTGTCCATTTTTGCAGAACTCAAGAAGTACCGACTCCTGAATAAGAACTGACATTTTCGGAATGAAAATTCGTACTTTTATAAGCTTTTCAATGGTTGATTTTACGTGCCATTTTCAAGAGCTACACATTTCACGACTCAAAATCTTCCCCTTGAAATTTTCCCACTAATCGAGTTTGATGATAAGCGTTGGGTTACCAAGGAAAAATATTTCGAGTTTTGTTTTTATTGCATTTGGTTCCCCACCGTGAGTGCCAATCAATCTTTCTTGTATAGTATTTTTGATTTGGCTGGTATAGCATTAGTTATCATCGAAATCATAAATGTTATCTTTTTGAATGGATTTTAATTGGTCATTTGCCAATAAAAGCCAATTGAAAACTACTGGTTTCGAAGCAATTAATTGATTGTTGGACTTTATCAATAATGGTTTTTTGAAAGCAAGTGATAATAAATTAAAGTCCGTCAATGCCTATGCGTTAGATTACGTAATTAGAATTGCTTTTAATTTAACATTTATCCCTTTACTATAAATGTATACATTTATTATTAACTGCATTTAAATTTGAGTTTTGATGACTTCAGATATGTATGGACTTTGGAATCGGACTCTTTTAATACAAGATGTTAATATTTAAAAATAATTCATTATTGCTTGATTTTTAACTGCCAAAGATAGAATAATATTTATACATATGTAGCATATGCTTCATGTTAGACTATATAGCGTTTCGTATTTACTCTTAAAATTCCCTAACATATAAATCATAGAACAACGTTGATAATGTTCCCGATTCGGGTATGTAAATATCCTTGTTTCATGCTTCTCATCCGTCGTTGTCATCGGGTTCGCTCCATTCAAGATTAGCAAACACCCAAATAATCTTTTCGAAAGAATGGGGCCTCGCTAAGTATGATTTATTAATTTCGTTATATTAGTATTAACAAAACTTTTTACATTTTTGTATATTTTATTTTTTTAATATAGTTATTGGGAAATAAATGTAAGCAACCGACTCTCACTTGGTCTTAACAACAAAAGTACGAATTTGCATGGGTTTCAAAGTAACAGAGAAGTCGGACACTTCCTGGGAAGCATCAGCTTCCAATGGCTTATGGGAGGTGGTATAGTATTCCGGCTCAGATCCCATCACTCCGGAGCCGTCGGCGTGGAACTTGAATCGCTTCATGTCGCTCAGGGGCAGGTTGCCATCCAAAGTGGTTTCGCGGATCTCAGCGCCATTCAGGTAGTCGAAGAGTGGGCGGATGTTGAAGCTAACCACCTTGCCCTCGTTGTGATCCATAAAGTTCTCCACACGCAGGAGTACCTCATCCTCGTGGAAGGGCTCCAGGGTGAGCAGGTGAACGGACTTAGGGAAGTCTTCGAAGCTGGGAACCGATTTGGCCGGCGAGCTGGTGCTGCCACTGTTCTTGCTGAAGAACTTATAAATCGGAAGGTGGTGTTCCTTCACCCATTCGCGTTCGGCGGCGGTGGATTCCTCGGCAGAACTGAGAACCAAGAAGACCTTTCCGCGGGCAATTAAGGGTTGTCCGTACTTTTCCTCATTCAGGACCTCGCCCACACCCTTATCGTCATCGCGAACAAGGCGACGATGCAGCATCAGTTCGATCTGACCATTTTGCATACTGGATCCTCCCTGGGCACGATCATTTAGAATTGCCATCCGCTTCTTATCGTCCTGCAGGGCGATGCGAGAGGTGATCGGGTAGTAGTTACCAGCAGTTGGCTGAACAGCCAGTTCTGGAGTAAATTCCTCACGCTTGCCTTTCTCGCGTCTGATTAACTCTCGACCATTAGCGTCAGTATAGAAGACTCCATTCGATTCAATTCCACTGCTAAACACAGTAACAATTTCGTTTCCAAAGTTTTCCTCTCGAGGAATGGGACCAACCAGCCACTCGAACTCCACGGTATTCTTGCCTTCGTAAAGACGAATAACTTGGGAGATATAGTCGTTGAACTTCTGATGGACCTCCTTGACCTGTTTTCCCTCGTGGATAGAGAACTCGACGCCATCCTTCTGAATCTCAAAACCTCCTTGGTTATATTGACGGAAGAGATATGCGCCAGAATCGTACGTTTTGTAGACTCCAAAGCTCTGCTCGATGTTCTCGGAGACACCGTTCATTTCCACCGTCTTCAGGAGTCCAGAATTGTTGTCAATAACCAATTTGATTGTCTAATTAAATTTGAAAAAATATAAAATAATGAATATTCTGTTTAGAAAGACCATATATGTTTTATTTACCGAAGTCTGCACAACAGTTTCTCCGTCGTCGCGGGCTGTTCCATTCAAGGATTTCTTGACCTGGGTAGTCTGGACGAGGGTGTTGCTGTCCACCTTCTTGACGTAGTAGTTAGCGATCTTATCGACGGTTGCCTTGAAGACCAGTTCGTATTGCGTGTCGCTGTCGCGGAATTCCAGAGCCACGACCTGGGCGGACAAAGGAACTACTTCGGAGGCCACCACGCGTCCCTTGGAATCGGTCACTTGGAAGTTATCATTCTGAACGGGCAGGCGCACATACTGGTTGGTGGTGTGGGCCAAGGGATTGTAGAGAGTCACCACCAGGTTGTCGGCGTTGTCCGTGGCAAAAGCGCACTCACTGATGTTCAGGTTCAGACAGCTTTCGAACTCTCCGTTGGGAAGGTTGGTCAGCTGTCGCAGAGCACTGCGGGCAGTGTTGGTTGCAGCAACTATGCCGTCGAACATGAGGCGGTCGTAGTCGTTGGCCACAGCCTGCTTCTCCGTACCAGTGATGGCGTCGTGGTGCTGCATCACACCCATTATCTTGCGAAGATCGTCGAGGTTTTCCTTCTGCTGCTCGGTTGGAAGATCAGCAAAGACGCTGAGTTCCTTGGCCACCTGGAGGATGTGGTTGCCCTCGCGCTCGAAGCGCTTCTGCGTTGTCCTGCTGGTAAAGTATCCGGTCCAGAAGCTGTTGGTGTCACTTGCAAAGGGGAAGAAGTCAAGCGTCTTGTTCGGGAAGGACAATCCACTCTTGTGGACGGAGTTCAGGTAGCAAGCCGGGGTAGAGTAGATGATGTTGTAATTGGAGCCGCTTTCCTGACGTTCGTTGATGTACTTGATTAGTTTGTCCATGTTCTTGAAGTTAACTGCAGCGTCTTCGTACTGGAAATCACCGCCCATCGGAACCATGATGTGGTTTGATCGAAACACTTGGGCGACCTCGGAGGCATAGCTTAAGAAGTCATCTACACGCTCCTTGACGTTGTTATCGTAGCTCTTTGTGTCCACAATCGGGTGGTCTGAGCAGTTGACATCGAAGCAGAAACCAGGAGGAGACGAGTAGTGACGGTAGGTCAGGCCTGTGAAAATCTTAATATCGTCCATAGACTCGCTGGCATGCCAGATCATCTCCATAGCTAGGTCATTCATCCGTCTTCCCTTATCATTGTGGTCCATTCGTGAGAAAAATTCACCATCATATCCAAATTGAGCGAATATCGAAGCCTGTTCTCGAGAGTGTCCGAAGGGATCGACCTGCCACCCGATGGTGGGACGTCCACAAGCACCGAAATTATCGTCAATAAATCTGTTAGTAAATTAAAAGTGTTTATAGAAAATTAAATTGTAGAAAAATTCATATCACACTCACTTCAAACCGAGGGTAAACTGGTCGATCACACTCTGGTAGTTGACGGCAGCTTCGTCGTTCATGCTCCAGGCTCCGTTGGTGAATTGCAGGCGACCCTCATTCACCAGCTTCTTCACGATCTCCTTGGTGATCTCCGACTGCTCCGCCCACCACATGGAGAAGAACGACATCTCCACCTGGATGAAGCGACGATCAGGATTCTTGACTAACTCAGCAACCACAGTGTCGATGATGTACTGGACTCCACCGTGGTGGATGTTGTTCCTGTGCCCATAGAAATACTGATCCACGGTCTTCTGCCAACCCACATCATCGTGGGAGTGGGGCACCAGGTGGATGTTGATCATGTTTGGCTTGGTCGCGTGACAGGCCTAAAAGAAGCGTTAATTATTAATTATGTAAAATGTGAAATATGTAAAATGTGAAATATGTAAAATGTGATATATGTGTAGTGTTTCCTACCTCATAGCCACAAACAGCTTCTGCATTTCTTATGTAAAAAGCCAAACCTATTATAAAGATAACCGCAGCCCTAAGGGGATCCATATTGCGAGTTTCTGGAATCGACAACCTTAGAAAGAGGACTGAGTTCATCGTGGCACTCATATTCACTTTTATAAACAGCCGCATGTAGTCATAAAAGCCACGATGCCACTCGAATTTCGTTATGAAATTTGACAAGCTTTATGGGTCCTTTAAGTTAAAGATAAGAAAATGGTTTTCTATTATTTGACCGTTAGGTACTCAAAGTAAGCTAGTATTGATGACTTTGAAATAAAGATTATTTATTACGTTATATCCAAGCTGTCAAGAAATTTTCGACTACAAAATATCGCTTACCTAATTTTATTATTCCGTTTTTTTCGCATTCCAAATTTCATGTATAGACAGCCAGCCATGTATAGACCCCAAATGCAGAAATGGGTGAGATGATGAAATTGGAAATTCGCACTGGCAAATGCCAAAATAAACCTTAATTGCTCGAAATTTATTTTCCGCTCTTTTTCTCATTGAGGACCTTGCCCACCCTTTTATCATCATTGGACTCGATTCCGCTCCTGAAGGCTATGACAACTTCGTTTTCTTTCTCTCGAGGAATGAGGCCAACCACCAGCCACTACTGATTGCGATCGTGAATATACACTCTTTGTGGTGTCGCAGACCATTTCTTCTCCATGTTACATACTTTTTAACGATTTCAATATTCGCTGTTATATTTTTTTTTAGAACCCGGTGTAAAAATAAGTTTAAAGCATTTTTTTACATTTTGTAAAACTTTATTTATTTTGCCCGCTTTCGGAAATTAGCTGCAATTTATTTGATCTTAATAATGAAAGTACGAATTTGCATTGGATGAAGAGTAACAGCGAAGTCGGCCACCTCATAAGAAGCATCAGCCGCCAGAGGCGTATGGGAGGAAGTGAAGTATTCTGGCTCAGAACCCTTAGGACCGGATCCTTCGGTGTGGAACTTGAATCGCTTCATGTCGCTCAGGGGCAGGTTACCATCCAGAGTGGTTTCTCGGATCTCAGCGCCATTCAGGTAGTCGAAGAGGGGGCGGATATTTAGGCTTACCACATTGCCCTCGATGTGGTCCATGAAGTTCTCCACACGCATAAGAACTTCACCATCGTTCCAGGGCTCCAGAGTGAGCAGGTGGACGGACTTAGGGAAGTCTTCAAAGCTGGGGAGCGATTTGGCAGGAGAGCTGGTGCTGCCACTGTTCTTGCTAAAGAATTTCCAGAGCGGCAGGTGGTGCTCCTTTTCCCATTCGCGTTCGGCGGCGGTGGATTCATCGGCAGCGTTGAGGACCAGGAAGACCTTGCCACGAGCAATCAGGGGCTGACCGTACTTCTCTTCGTTCAGGGTCTCCGAAACACCAAGACCATCATCGCGAGTAAGGCGACGGTGCAACATCAGTTCAATCTGTCCGTTTTGCATGCTGGAACCTCCCTGAGCACGATCGTTCAGGATGGCCAAGCGCTTGTTGTTGTCCTGCAGAGCGATACGGGAAGTGATCGGGTAGTAGTTTCCAGCGGTGGGTTGCACATCCAGTTCGGATGTAAAGTCTTCACGTTTGCCCTTTTCGCGCTTGAGCAGCTCACGGCCGTTAGCGTCTGTGTAGAACACTCCATTCGATTGAATTTCACTGCTAAAAACAGTAACAATTTCGTTTCCAAAATCATCGTCGCGGGGAATGGGACCAACGAGCCACTCAAATTCGACGGTTTCTTTGCCTTCGTAAAGGCGGATGACTTGGGAGATATAGTCGTTGAACTTCTGATGGACCTCCTTAACCTGTTTTCCCTCGTGGACAGAGAACTCAACGCCATCCTTCTGGATCTCAAAACCTCCTTGGTTATATTGACGGAAGAGATATGCGCCAGAATCGTAAGTGTTGTAGACTCCGAAGCTCTGCTCAATGTTCTCGGAAACACCGTTCATTTCGACTTTTTTAAGGAGTCCAGAGGTGTTGTCAATAACTATTTTGATTGTCTAATTGAATTTGAAAAATAAAAAAATATTTCTTTTTAACATCTCTATACGATCACTTACGGAAGTTTGCACTACGGTCTCTCCGTCATCACGAGTTGTTCCGTTCAAGGATTTCTTGACTTGGGTAGACTGGACGAGGGACTCGCTGTCCACCTTCTTGACATAGTAGTTAGCGATCTTGTCGACGGTTGCCTTGAAGACCAGTTCGTATTGGGTGTCACTGTCGCGGAACGGCAGAGCCACGACCTGGGCGGAAAGAGGGACCACTTCGGAGGCCACCACGCGTCCCTTGGAATCGGTCACTTGGAAGTTCTCATTCTTGACGGGCAGGCGCACATACTGCTTGGTGGTGTGGGCCAAGGGGTTGTAGAGAGTCACCACCAGGTTGTCGGCGTTGTCCTTGGCAAAATTGCACTCACTGATGTTCAGGTTCAGACAGCTCTCAAACTCTCCGTTGGGAAGGTTGGTCAGCTTACGCAGAGCGTCGCGGGACACGCTCTCTCCTCCCAGGATGGCGTCGTACAGAAGACGATCGTAATCATCGGACACGGCCTGTTTCTCGGTGCCGGTGATGGCATCATGATGCTGCATCACTCCCATGATCTGGCGAAGGTAGTTAAGCTTTTGCTTTTGCTCATCGCTTGAGAGATCAGCAAAGACACTGAGCTCCTTAGCCACCTGGAGCATATGGTTGCCATCGCGCTCGAAGCGCTTCTGAGTGGGACGAGAACTAAAGTAGCCAGTCCAGAAGCTGTTGGTATTACTTCCATATGGGAAGAAATCTTGGGTTTTGTTCGGGTACGACTGTACACTCTGGTGAACGGAGTTCAGGTAGCAAGCGGGGGTCGAGTATATGATGTTGTATCTAGAGCCGCTCAATTGTCGCTCATTAACGTACCTATGGTTAATAGAATTTAATAATTCGGTTATTATTTTAAACTCCACACTTCTTACTTGATGAGTTTGTCCATGTTCTTGTAGTTTATTTCAGCATCCTCGTAATGGAAATCGCCTCCCATTGGAACCATGATGTGGTTGGTGCGGAACTTCTCGGCCACCGTAGCGGCGTAGGCGATAAAATCATCTACCCTGGATTTTACGTTGTTGTCGTAGCTGTCGCCATCAATGATCGGATCGTCACTGCAGTTAACATCAAAGCAGAATCCGGGGGTGTCCCAGTAGAAGGTGTAGAGCAGGCCGGTGAATAGCTTGACATCACTGAGCGATTCGCTGGCATCCCAAATCATCTCCAAAGCCTTATCGTTCATACGCCTTCCCTTGTCGTTGTGATCCATGCGGGAGAAGAACTCACCGTCATAGCCCATTTGGGCATACAGCGAAGCCTGCTCGCGAGAGTGACCAAAGGGATCGATTTGCCAACCAACGGTGGGACGTCCGCAGACACCGAAAGTGTCATCCAGGAATCTGTTGGTCAGTGGGTTGGTTTAACTCCTTACGCGACACCCGCGCCATTCAAAACTCACTTCAATCCGAGGGCGAACTGGTCGATCACACTCTGGTAGTTCACGGCAGCCTCGTCGTTCATGCTCCAGGCTCCGTTGGTGAACTGCAGGCGACCCTCGTTGACCAGTTTCTTCACGATCTCCTTACCGGTCTCCGACTGCTCGGCCCACCACTTGGAGAAGAACGAGGTCTCCACCTGGATGAATCGGCGATCGGGGTTCTTGATCAGCTCAGACACCACAGTGTCAATGATGTACTGGACTCCGGCATGCTGGATGTTGTTCTTGTGTCCGTAGAAGTACTGATCCACGGTCTTCAGCCAGCCCACGTCGTCGTGAGAGTGGGGCACCAGATGGATGTTGACCATGTTTGGTTTGGTTTCGTGACATGACTTAGTGAGAAATAAAGTAAGTCATGTGTGTTTTCAAGTAGTGCTGCCGAGTTCCTTACCTCATACCCACATGCAGCTTCTCCGTGAGCCACAACTGTGGCACAAATAATAAAAAGGCCGAACAAAGCTTTGAGGTAAGCCATTTCGGGGAGTTAACGATCTGCTGACTCCTGGACTAAAACTAACTTTCTGCATGTGGCGTTCTCACTTTTATAAGCTTCTCAATGGGCGGCTTTTTTGTATCTAATCGGCACTTGAAAATGTTTTTAATTTTGCCACTCCAAAAAATCGATTATGTGTAACCTAGTGATAAGTAAGTGGTCCCCAAGGGTACACACCAAGACTTTTATTTGTACCCCTTGCAGTGCATTTAAGTTGCTAATGCTTAAAAATGGCTTAAATGCTCGTTAACCTTGTTGTAAAAATTATCATGGATTAGTTGAAGTATTGCACTACTAATCGTGAAATTCCGGACTATAATCGATATAAATGGGTTTTAATTGTTTAATGACCACTTGCCGATGATGGTTCCTGAACACAAAGTAACTTATGAACTATTACCAGCAAAAAGTGAAAGCAACACATGTAGAAGTGGTAGATAATTACAAATTTCTTGGGAAATTACTGGGAGGATTTATTGCTTGAAATTGACATGCTTATTGTGAGTTTTGTTGTAACTCTTAGAATTTTTTTGTTAAAGGTACAAGTTTATTAATTTTGTATAATATATTGAAAGATCTTTGGGAAATCTCATATTTATACCAACTTATATTGTTCCAGGGATTCACTTTTGATTACTCAGTTTTATTTCGACTTAATATTAAAAAATATTACAAAGTTGTTTATAATATCCTTGTTTATTTTGTATTTTTATATATTTATTTAAAAGGAAACCAGCTTTTTAGTTGTTCACTATTTTTAGTTTATTTAGTTTCATCAGTTTTAATAATAAAAGTGCGAATTTGCATGGGATTAAGTGTGACAGCAAACTTGGATGCGTCATCCTCCTGACCAGCTGACAGAGGCTTGTGCTGAGCCGTTGTGTATTCCACTTCGGAGGGTAGTCCTCCAGAGGCTTGGGCATGGAAATTAAAGCGTTTCATCTCGCTCAGTGGCATATTACCGTCCAGTGTGGTTTCCCGGATCTCCACACCACCCAGGCTATCGAAGATGTAGCGAATGTTGAAGGTTATCCTGTTGCCTTCACTTATGTCCACAAAGTTCTCGAGGCGCAGCAGAATTTCGTTTGCCGTAAAGGACTCCAGGGTAAGTAGGTGGATATTATGCGGTAGATCATTAAAGTCAGGAATAGACTTTGTTGCAGCCTTGAAATTGTCATAAGCTGTACTGAAAAATTTCCAGAAGGGCAGCGAAAGCTCCTTCTCCATGACACGTTCATTGACAGTGTTTCCATCTTCTACGGAGTCCAAAACAAGATACAGTTTGCCTCGCGCAATCAGTCCCTTTCCAAACTGAACCTCATTCAGGGCCTCGCCCACGCCGCCACCATCATTGAAAAGCAGTCGACGGTGAATCAGCATTTCCAGGTGGCCATCCTCCAAGCTGGATCCACCCTGAGACCTATCGTTCAGCAGCACCAGCCGCTTGCTATTGTCTTGCAGAGCAATGCGCGAGGTGACAGGATAAAAGTTTCCGCTCACAGGCTCCAGACTTAAGTCCGAGACAAAATCCTCGCGTTTGTCCTTCTCCCGCTTGATGAGCTCGCGGCCATTCGAATCGGTGAAGAAAACGCCCTTCGAGGCAATGTCACTCTTGAAGTTAGTAACAATCTCCCCACCTACATCACCGTCCAGGGGAATCGGTCCAACCATCCACTCGAACTCCACACGGTTCACACCCTCGTAGATGCGAATCACCTGCGATATCCACTCGTTGATGTGCTGATGAACTTCCTTGACCAAAGCACCTTCGTAAACAGTGAAATCAACATTATTTTCCATCAACTTAAGATCGTCGTCTTGGCGGAAAGTGTAGTGGCAAGAGGCATTAGTTTTATAGATTCCAAAGTTTTGGACGATGTTTTCAGAAACTCCGTTCATTTCGACTCGTTTCAATCGTCCGGATTGGTTGTCAATGGCCAGTTTGATAAGCTAAAGAAAACAAAAATTAAATGGTTCCTAAATTCAAAAACCAATAGAACTTACGGAATTTTGGACCACTGTTTCTGCTTCCTCAGTATCGCGAGTGCTTCCCTGAACCGTTTGGATTGTTTCGTCCTCTGTGCTATCAATTTTAGTTACAAAGTAGTTGGCTATCTTATTAGCGGTCGCTTTGAAAACCAGCTCGTGTTGGGTATCGTTGGGTCTGTGCTCCAATGCCAAGACTTGCCAGGGTACTGGCAGAATCTCAGATGCCACTGCCTTGCCCTTCTCATCCGAAACGGCGTAGCTCGCCTCCTTTACAGGTATGCGCACATACTGAGTGGATTCGTGGGCCAGGGGGTTGTAAAGGGTGACCATGATGTTGTCTGGCCCATTCTTGGTGAAGGCGCATTCGCTGATGTTCAGTCGAAGGCAGCTTTCGAACTCCGCTTCGGGCAAGCTGGTGAGGATTCGCAGAGCATCGCGGGTATTGTTGGCTGCACCCACAATTGCATCGTATGTGAGGCGGTCGTAGTCATCCGACACGTTCTGCCGCTCAGTCCCGGTAATGGCATCGTGATGTTGCATCACTCCCATAATCTGGCGCAGATAGTCCAAGTCTTTGGTGTGCTTTTCGCTGAAGAGACCTGCGAATAAGCTCAATTGTTTGGCCACTTGAAGCATTTGGTTGCCTTCGCGCACAAAACGCTTTTGTGTTGGCCGCGACGTGAAGTATCCTGTCCAGAAACTGCCCTCGCCGTGGGCATAGGGAAAGAAGTCCTGGGTTTTGCCCGGCCAGGACTTAAGGCTTTGATGCAGAGAGTTCAGATAACAACTCGGAGTGGAGTAAAATATATTATAGTCGGATCCGTTCGTCTGTCGTTCGTTGATGTACCTAATGGGCTAAAGCTTGACCACAATATTCAATGGAAATATTAACTTTCTTACTTGATCAGCTTGTCCATGTTTTTATAGTTAATCCTGGCATTCGAGTATTGGAAATCCCCGCCCATGGGAATCATGATGTGGTTGGTGATATAGTGCTGGGAGACTTCTTCCGCATACTCCAGGAATTCGTCCACTCTGGACATAACATTATTGCTACGACCTTTGCCATCAATAATGGGTTCATCGGCACATAGGACATCAAAGCAAAAGCCCGGAGTATCTGAATAAAAGTTGTAGAGCAAACCCGAAAAGAGATTAACCCCACTCAGCGATTCGCTGGCACTCCAGATCATTTCCATTGACAGGTTCTCCAGACGGGTATCTTTGTCATTGTGGTCCAGTCGGGAAAAGAACTGGCCATCGAAGCCCATGTTGGCAAAAATGCCAGCCTGTTCGCGGGAGTGGCCAAAAGTGTCTATCTGCCAACCCACTCGCGGGCGAGCACACACTCCGAAAGTCTCATTTAGGAACCTGTAATTAATTCAAGAGGTTATAGACATCTGTCAAGAATATATCTACTTTGACGCACTTGAGTCCTATGGTGAACTGGTCGATTACCTCCTGGTAATTAACCGAAGCTTCATCATTCATGCTCCATGCTCCTCCGGTAAACTCAAAGCGACCTTCGTTGACCAGTTTTGTGACCACTTGCCGCATCGTCTCCGATTGGACCTTCCACCACTTGGCAAAGAAAGCGGTCTCCACCTGAATGAATCGCCGCTTGGAATCCTTGATAAGCTCGGTTACCACATTATCGAGTATGTATTGGACCCCGGCAGGATGTAAGTCGTTTTTGTATCCATAGTAAGACTGATCCACTGTCTTCAGCCAACCGACGTCGTTGTGGGAATGCGGGACCAAGTGTATATTAATCTTGTCGGCCTTCGTTGCGGGACATGACTAATAATAAAATGTAAAATATATTATAAGAAGAAATATAATTCTTAATGAGAGTTTCATACGTCATAGCCACAAATAGCATTCGACCTTTGTAGGAAGATTGCCAAAAGGGCAGCCAATAGTAGGGCTCTGCTGAGATCTGTCATTACGTGGTTTGAGCAGGTTGAATAACTGAAAGAGTTTTAATGTTTAGCCGCTAATTTATAGGCCACAACTAAGCAAGAAAGAGATGATAAGACTTGTCCAAAATCATTGTGATAAGCAACCGGGTGTGTTATTCACGAGCCATTAAAAACCGATTAAAAACCAATTAAAAAGGAATTACGTATTCAAGTGGGCTTTACTATCTTGCTGGGAGTTGCTAATCAGAGATAATGATAATGCAGATAGTGATTACAAATTAAAAAAAAAAACAATAACATGCTTAAGAAAAGATAACATAGAGTATTTGTTTTCCCTATTAAGACAATTGGGATATTGGAAAGCATTTTCTAGCCACCTTAACATTTTNTTGTGGGAATGCGGGACCAAGTGTATATTAATCTTGTCGGCCTTCGTTGCGGGACAAGACTAATAATAAAATGTAAAATATATTATAAGAAGAAATATAATTCTTAATGAGAGTTTCATACGTCATAGCCACAAATAGCATTCGACCTTTGTAGGAAGATTGCCAAAAGGGCAGCCAATAGTAGGGCTCTGCTGAGATCTGTCATTATGTGGTTTGAGCAGGTTGAATAACTGAAAGAGTTTTAATGTTTAGCCGCTAATTTATAGGCCACAACTAAGCAAGAAAGAGATGATAAGACTTGTCCAAAATCATTGTGATAAGCAACCGGGTGTGTTATTCACGAGCCATTAAAAACCGATTAAAAACCAATTAAAAAGGAATTACGTATTCAAGTGGGCTTTACTATCTTGCTGGGAGTTGCTAATCAGAGATAATGATAATGCAGATAGTGATTACAAATTAAAAAAAAAAACAATAACATGCTTAAGAAAAGATAACATAGAGTATTTGTTTTCCCTATTAAGACAATTAGGATATTGGAAAGCATTTTCTAGCCACCTTAACATTTTATGGCATTCGCAGCAGTAACCAATTTAAATTAATTTAATTCAAAAATTCCTAATTTCTCCAAACTTTCATGTCTTTTTTGGTTTTTTTAAACATTGAATAAAACGTCCCGGCTAGAGTTAAATAAATAAATCAGTTCATGGGTATTTGTTTGATTTTTGTGCAATTTATTCCGCAAATTATAATTTCATATTAAAATACTACAATTTATTTCGTCTTTACGATGAAAGTACGAATTTGCATTGGCTTCAGAGTGACAGAAAAGTCGGAATCCTCCTGCGACGCATCTACCGCCAGAGGCGTGTGGGAAGAGGTGTAGTACTCCGGCTCCGATCCCCTCGCTCCAGATCCTTCAGCGTGGAACTTGAATCGCTTCATGTCGCTCAGGGGCAGGTTGCCGTCCAGAGTGGTTTCGCGGATCTCAGCACCGTTCAGGTAGTCGAAGAGTGGGCGGATGTTGAAGCTAACCACCTTGCCCTCAATGTGATCCATGTAATTCTCCACACGCAGCAGAACTTCACCTTCGTTCCAGGGCTCCAGAGTGAGCAGGTGCACGGACTTGGGGAATTCGTCAAAACTGGGAACCGATTTGGCAGGGGAGCTGGTGCTGCCACTGTTCTTGCTGAAGAACTTCCAGAGTGGCAGGTGGTGCTCCTTCTCCCATTCGCGCTCGGCGGCGGTGGATTCATCGGCAGCGTTGAGGACCAGGAAGACCTTGCCACGAGCAATCAGGGGCTGACCGTACTTCTCTTCGTTCAGGGTCTCCGAAACACCAAGACCATCATCGCGAGTAAGGCGACGGTGCAACATCAGTTCAATCTGTCCGTTTTGCATGCTGGAACCTCCCTGAGCACGATCGTTCAGGATGGCCAAGCGCTTGTTGTTGTCCTGCAGAGCGATACGGGAAGTGATCGGGTAGTAGTTTCCAGCGGTGGGTTGCCTATCCAGTTCAGAGTTGAAGCCTTCGCGCTTGTCCTTTTCGCGCTTGAGCAGTTCACGGCCGTTAGCGTCTGTGTAGAACACTCCATTGGATTCAATATCGCTGCTGAAAATAGTAACGATTTCGTGTCCAAACTCTTCGTCTCGAGGGACGGGACCAACCAGCCACTCGAACTCAACAGTATCCTTGCCTTCGTAAAGGCGGATGACTTGGGATGTGTAGTCGTTGAACTTCTGATGAACCTCCTTGACCAGTTTTCCCTCGTGGACAGAGAACTCAACATCACCATCCTGAACGACAAAGTCTCCTTGGTTATATTGACGGAAAAGGTATGCGCCAGAGTCGTAGGTTCTGTAATCACCAAAGCTCTGCACAATGTTTGAAGAAACGCCGTTCATTTCAACGGTCTTCAGGAGACCAGAGTTGTTGTCGATAACGATCTTGACAGTCTGAAGAATGTGGTACAAAAAAATTAAAAAAATATAAATTAAGTACATAGAGTAATCACTTACCGAGGTCTGCACTACAGTTTCTCCATCTTCGCGTGTCTCGGCATCGGTTTTCAGGGAGTGTACCTTTTGGAATCTCTTGGGAACTTCCTCATCCATTTCGGGTTCAACAATAGCTTTGCTGTCCACCTTCTTGACGTAGTAGTTAGCAATCTTGTCGACGGTTGCCTTGAAGACGAGTTCGTATTGGGTGTCGCTGTCGCGGAACGGCAGAGCCACGACCTGGGCGGAGAGAGGGACCACTTCGGAGGCCACCACGCGTCCCTTGGAATCCGTCACTTGGAAGTTCTCATTCTTGACGGGCAGGCGCACATACTGGTTGGTGGTGTGGGCCAAGGGGTTGTAGAGAGTCACCACCAGGTTGTCGGCGTTGTCCTTGGCAAAATTGCACTCACTGATGTTCAGGTTCAGGCAGCTCTCAAACTCTCCGTTGGGAAGGTTGGTCAGCTTACGCAGAGCGTCGCGGGACACGCTCTCTCCTCCCAGGATGGCGTCGTACAGAAGACGATCGTAATCATCGGACACGGCCTGTTTCTCGGTTCCGGTGATGGCATCATGATGCTGCATCACTCCCATGATCTGGCGAAGGTAGTTGAGGTTCTCCTTCTGCTGCTCGCTAGACAGATCAGCAAAGACACTGAGCTCCTTAGCCACCTGGAGCATATGGTTGCCATCGCGCTCGAAGCGCTTCTGAGTGGGACGAGAACTAAAGTAGCCAGTCCAGAAGCTGTTGGAGTCACTTGCATAGGGGAAGAAATCTTGGGTCTTGTTCGGGTACGACTGTACACTCTGGTGAACAGAGTTCAGGTAGCAAGCGGGGGTGGAGTAGATAATATTGTAATTGGAACCACTCGATTGTCGCGCATTGATGTACCTTAAAATATGTACGCATGGTATAAAAGATGTATCAATAAACATTAGCCAGATCTTACTTAATAAGTTTGTCCATGTTCTTGTAATTCACTTCAGCATCCTCGTACTGGAAATCGCCTCCCATTGGAATCATGATGTGGTTGGTGCGGAACTTCTCGGCCACCGTAGCGGCGTAGGCGATGAAATCATCCACCCTGGATTTGACGTTGTTGTCGTAGCTGTCGGCATCAATGATCGGATCGTCACTGCAGTGAACATCAAAGCAGAATCCGGGGGTGTCCCAGTAGAAGGTGTAGAGCAGGCCGGTGAAGAGCTTGGCATCGCTGAGAGACTCACTGGCCTCCCAAACCATCTCCAGATCACGGTCGATCATACGCCTGCCCTTGTCGTTGTGATCCATGCGGGAGAAGAACTCACCGTCATAGCCCATTTGGGCATACAGCGAAGCCTGCTCGCGAGAGTGTCCGAAGGGATCGATTTGCCAACCAACGGTGGGACGTCCGCAGACACCGAAAGTGTCATCCAGGAATCTGTTGGTCAGTGGGTTTGGTTTAACTCCTTACGCGACACCCGCGCCATTCAAAACTCACTTCAATCCCAGGGCGAACTGGTCGATCACACTCTGGTAGTTGACGGCAGCCTCGTCGTTCATGCTCCAGGCTCCGTTGGTGAACTGCAGGCGACCCTCGTTGACCAGTTTCTTCACGATCTCCTTACCGGTCTCCGACTGCTCGGCCCACCACTTGGCGAAGAACGAGGTCTCCACCTGGATGAATCGGCGATCGGGGTTCTTGACCAGTTCAGACACCACAGTGTCAATGATGTACTGGACTCCGGCATGCTGGATGTTGTTCTTGTGTCCGTAGAAGTACTGATCCACGGTCTTCAGCCAGCCCACGTCGTCGTGAGAGTGGGGCACCAGATGGATGTTGATCATATTCGGCTTGGTCGCATGGCACGACTGTGTTCCGGCAATTAATTTTAAAACATTTTAGATCACTTCACTGAGGCACTTTATATTTTCTAGCACAATAATTTTAAAATTTTACTAAAGGTGACTAATGCCATCCTTTTTGATTTCTTAATTATAAAATACGTTTTCTGCGTATCCTTGCAGGCACTGTGGGGTTCCTTTTGCTTACCTCATAGCCACAGGCAGCCTGAGCCGACCTGGCCTGGACTGCCAACAAGGCGACCAACACAAGGCCCAAGTATTTCATGGCAAGATCCCTAGTTCCTCCGTAACGAATGACTCAGAGTCGAGCCTCGAACTGATTTCCTTGCATTTGAGTCGCCCTTATATATAGGGCTCAAATTTGGGCTACCCGAGGTTGTCGATAAGCAATCGGCACTCATACTTGGATTACGATATCTAAAGTGTGTTTAAAATCAAATGAGTGTATTTGCAGGCTTGCTTAGAGATCAGGGCAACGTTTAGGAAAGCATGCGGAACATGCCAATCAATAACTAATTTCCATTTTTGGAAATTGTTGTCACTATCGCTTTGAGTATCTTAATTAGCCCCCATTTAGACCTGCTTCTGTTTTGACGGACATGCACTGCTTATCTTTAGATTAGTCCAAATGATTTTAATAGTCGATTGCATATTAACTACTGGCGAGTGTTTATGGGTATAAAGTTTATTGATTTGTACTGGAATTAATCGAGCCATATCAAAGTCCTATTAATAAACACTTAGGAAAATGGGAAATAATTAGCCAAAAGCCACACGCGAATTGCAAGTGATGAGATATCGTCGAGTGTCGAATGTAATTGAAAACAATTTAAGTACTTAAGTCGACCTGGTTACGGCAAAGCAACAGGGCATTAGGCGGAAATCGTGCAGCTTGTTTTATTTCCCCGAATTAAATTTAAAGTGGAGTTATTGCACGGGATTCTTAAAAATTGTTAAATAACATACTTAATTTTTGTTGCTAAGCCGTACTAGTATTTCCTAGAACGTGGGAAGTTTCTATTTAAGTTGTTTGAGCTCTTACTGTTTTTTTAGCACTTATATAGCGACCACTCTTGCATAAAAGGCTCAATAGCGTGTAAATTAATTCGATTGTGCCGTACCATATACTTTTTTCCTACTAACCGTTAACAGCCATATTTAAATTAAATAAATCAGCCAACAATTTGTTGTCTAAATTTTATTTTATTATTATAAAAAGCTTAAGAAAATACTTTTCTCACCTATAGCTCACTTATATGTTTATTGAAACAATTAATTTTTTTCTGCTGAAGATATTACATTTTGTTATATCCTAAAATTTAGGACCTAAATTATAAACTGATGTCCAAATTACTTGAGGAAATACAAAACTAAACTAAAATAAATTAATAAATAAACCTTATTTGGGTGGCTAACTTTTAATTTAATGAAAACTTTAATTCTTTTCTCAATAAGCAGGCTTAATAATGTAAAATTGGGCAGTCAATGCAGCATTACATTTATGCTTAGGACTTTTAATCAACTTGGTTCGTTTACAGAACATAATATATATATATATAAAGTTAAACATTTGTGTTCGTTATACAATTATATGTCTGAATTCTCAGAGTATATTTTGAAATAGTTCGAGCTTAAAATGTAACATCCAAATCGTTATAAAACCAACATTTTCTTATAATTAATTTGTACTGATATATGTTATATTCAAATTGTTAGTTTTTATGTAAATGCAGATTATGTGTTTCAATCTTATCTCAAAGATGTACACATTTATGTACATATTCACAGATGTAACGCACTTCTATAATTGCTTAAAAAGCAATATAAATATTGTAAAACAAATGACAATCAATGTGGCTACGGTGCTACTTATGTATTCCAATTCGACAAATTCAGGAACTTCTTCGGGCGATATTTCAGAGACTAAGAAATATGTATACTTCTTGGATTAAACATCATTAAAAGGGTAGAAACAGTACTAACAGATGCTATGATATTGTAGTTTCAAATATAAATCTGTCTTGACGTGCTTTGTGCAGTTTTAAGTTCAAATTTCTTGAAATCCTGGATTATAGGGACGATTATGAGCTCGGATGCGGACTAACCGCATTAATTATTGTAACTTTTGCTAATAGCCAACTGATAGCGCTATTAAATAAATAATAATTTGCGAAACCTCAGTAATATATTCATATTATTAATTGTAGCTGTTATGGATAGAACCGCATTGCCTTCCCCAAAAGTGTGGTTTTTAAATTAATAGCGCAATAAATTGTTTTACATTGATGGCATTTATTTATTTACACATATACAGTACAGTTTCTCAACAACTGCATTGATCGTTGGCAAGCGTTGGCTTAGTCCGTCTTGATGATGAACGTGCGGATCTGCATGGGCTGCAGGGTGACGCTGAAGTCAGCGGATTCCTGGGACCTCTGGACAGACAGTGGCCTGTGGCCGGCAGTGAAGTACTCGACCTGGTCGGGAGAGCGGCCGGAGTTGTCGTGGGTGAACTTGAATCGCTTCATCTCGCTAAGGGGCAGGTTGCCGTCCAGGGTGGTCTCGCGAATGTCAACACCGTTCAAGTACTCGAAGATCGACTGGATGTTGAAGCTGACCACCTGGCCTTCGGTGTGGTCCACGAAGTTCTCCACACGGAGGAGGATCTCGTTGTCGTTGAAGGGCTCCAGGGTGAGCAGATGCACCGACTGGGGGAAGTCCTCGAAGCTGGGAGTAGCCTTCTCGACGGATTTGGTGCTGCCAGAGTTCTTGCTGAAGAACTTCCAGAAGGGCAGGTGCATCTCCTTTTCACCCACACGCTCGGGGGTGGTGTTCTCCTCGCTGGAGCTAAGGATCAACTGGATCTTGCCGCGGGCAATCAGAGGCTGGCCGTACTTCTCCTCGTTAAGGGCCTCTCCCACGCCCAGGCCATCGTCACGGACCAGACGACGGTGCAACATAAGCTCCAGCTGTCCGTCCTGCATGCTAGTACCTCCCTGGGAGCGATCGTTGAGCAGAGCAATGCGCTTGTTGTTGTCCTGCAGGGCAATGCGGGAGGTGATGGGGTAGTAGTTTCCGGCAGTTGGCTGCCTGTCCAGACCGGCAGAGAAGTCCTCACGCTGATCCCTGACACGCTTGAGCAGCTGGCGACCGTTGGCGTCGGTGTAGAAGACTCCGTTGGAGGCGATGTCGCTGCTCAGGATGAAGACGGCTTCGCGGCCGAACTCCTCCTCCCTCTCGAGAGGGCCAACCAGCCACTCAAACTCCACGCGATCGATGCCCTCGTATATGCGGATAACCTGAGAGATGAAGTCGGTGAACTTCTGGTGGACCTCCTTGACCTGGGTTCCATCGTAGACGGTGAATTCCACAGCCTCGGACTCAATCACAAAGTCACCCTGGTGGTACTGACGGAACAGGTATGCACCGGAGTCATAGGTCCTGTAAATGCCGTAGCTCTGGTCGATGTTCTCGGTCACGCCGTTCATTTCAACAGTCTTCAGGAGACCAGATTTGTTGTCAATCACAATTTTGACAGTCTAAGGGAAAGGCAAATAACACAAATCATTAGATAGTTTGCCTAAGCAGCAACTGCCAATTGATTACTAACCGAGGTCTGAAGAACTGTCTCTCCATCTTCGCGTTCCTCGGAATCGTCATCGTCGGCTTCGGTCTTGTTGGTTGGAAGCTTGATCTTGCTCTCCAGGGTGTCCTCGCTCGCGGTCTTCTTGACGTAGAAGCTGGCAAGTTTGTTGACGGAAGCCTTGAAGACCAGGTCATGCTGGGTGTCACTGTCGCGGAACTCCAGATCGACAACGTACTTAGACACGGGAACCACTTCAGAGGTCACCACGCGGCCCTTGGAGTCGGTCACCTCGTACTTGGCGTTCTTGACGGGCACACGCACGTATTGGGTGGAAGTGTGGGCCAAGGGGTTGTAGAGGGTCACCACCAGGTTGTCGGCGTTGTCCTTGGTGAAGGCGCACTCGCTGATGTTCAGGTTCAGGCAGCTCTCGAACTCTCCGTTGGGCAGGTTGGTCAGCTTGCGCAGGCCATCGCGGGCAGTGTTGGCACCTCCAAGGATGGCGTCGTACAGAAGGCGATCATAGTCGTTAGACACGGCCTGCTTCTCGGTTCCGGTGATGGCATCGTGGTGCTGCATCACACCCATGATCTGGCGCAGGTAGCTCAGGTCCTCCTTCTGCTGCTCGCTGTTCAGGCCGGCGAACACACTCAATTGCTTGGCCACCTGGAGCATGTGGTTGCCATCGCGCTCAAAACGCTTCTGGGTGGGGCGGGAGGTGAAGTAACCGGTCCAGTAGCCGTTGTCGTCACTGCCGTAGGGGAAGAAGTCCTGGGTCTTGTTGGGCCAGGTCTGGAGGCTCTCGTGCAGGGAGTTCAGGTAGCAGGCGGGGGTCGAGTAGAACAGGTTGTAGGTGGAGCCATCGGCCTGGCGGGCGTTCACGTACTTGATCAGTTTGTCCATGTTCTTGAAGTTAACCTGGGCATCCTCGTACTGGAAGTCGTCACCCATGGGGATCATGATGTGGCTGGAGCGGTAGACCTTGGCCACACCTTCGACGTAGCTGAGGAAATCATCCACGCGAGACTGGACGTTGTTGTCGTAGCTCTTGGTGTCGATGATCGGATCGTCGCCGCAGTGGACATCAAAGCAGTAGCCGGGGGGAGCCGAGTAGTGACGGTAGAGCAGACCAGTGAAGAGCTCGTTGTCGCTCAGCGTGTCACTGCCATCCCAGATCATCTCCATGCCCAGGTTGTCAATGCGGTTGTTCTTGTCGCGGTGGTCCATGCGGGCAAAGAATTCGCCGTCATATCCCATCTGAGCAAACAGGGAGGCCTGCTCTCGGGAATGACCGAAGGGATCAATCTGCCATCCGATGCGGGGACGGGCGCAGGAGCCGAAGGTGTCGTCCAAGAACTTCAGTCCCAGGGTGAACTGATCGATCACACTCTGGTAGTTGACGGCAGCCTCATCGTTCATGCTCCAGGCACCACCGGTGAACTCCAGGCGACCCTCGTTGACCAGTTTGCGCACAATCGACTTCATGGTCTCCGACTGCTCGGCCCACCACTTGGCGAAGAACGAGGTCTCCACCTGGATGAAACGACGCGAAGAGTCCTTGATCAGCTCAGCGATCACGGTGTCGATGATGTACTGGACACCAGCGTGCTGGATGTTGCTCTTGTGTCCGTAGAAGTACTGGTCAACGGTCTTCAGCCAGCCGACATCGTCGTGGGAGTGGGGCACCATGTGGATGTTGATCATGTTGGCCTTGGTCTTGGGACAAGCCTGCAAATCAAATGGATGGTAAGTAATTAATATGCATTCTTTTTCGGTTTTGGAATCCTTTTTTCTTTGTTAAGCACTGAGAAGAGCGTATCCTTACCTCGTATCCACAGGCTTCCTCTGAAGGCCTCACACTGAGGGCCAACAGGGCGGCAAAGAGGACAATGCCGCACAGGGTTTTCATGACGATTAGTTAGTTTACAAGCTGAACCTGAAGACTGTGGCGATACCAGCACACAACTGACTTTCACTGCTAAACCGGGCAGCTTTTATAGTTGTGGGGGGCCATACATGGGATCGATGTGATAAGCAATCACTTTGGATCCTCAAGAGGCTTGTGCTCCGGCTTAGGGCTTCTGAAGAGTCCATAAAACGGCTCGGCGATAAGCAAATGCTCACGAAAATAATAATGCTTTCATTTCTAAGTTCAAGTTCAGTAGGGGGGTGGCGATCGCCTTGCATTGCGTTTTTAATTGATATCTTTATTTGCTCTAATCGCTGCCAAGCTGGCAAGCGAGTAGTAAAATGAGCTTCCATTGACAGCTACTTGAAGGCACCGACTTATACAATATTTATGAATTCGTACCAAAGCTCATTCTCTGCCAGATTATGGATTTTTAGCCAGGTGATACTTGGGGGGCCACTGCAAGTTTTAATTTAGCATATTTAATAGCCCCAATTGCCCGATTACCTTGAAATTGCTTTAAATATTCCGAGTTGCTATCAGTATTCCCAGATTGCTTAACTATTTGAGGGTTTTGTTTTTTTTAATAAAAAAATTTGAAATGGAAACATATTTTGTGCGTTTTGTGGTATTTTTTTTTTGCATTTTTGAGCTATCAATCGCGTAGGAAATTTTTTAGCCAGTCGGATGCGAAGCTTAGGAGGCATTGGAAAATCACAAAGTGCGTATTGTAGGACACCCCGAAGAGAAAGGCTTGATTGCTGTCAATGTCAAAGGAGACCAATACTTTTTTGAAGACAACACTGGACAGTACGATGGCTATCGGCATCAGGCGCTCGAGGCTAAAAAAGGGGGTTCTCAGTCGTCTATGACGGAAAATAATCAGAGCCGGTCCCAGAATACCAGCCTCGTTTTGCTCAGCCGGCTGGGGATTGACATGGAGTCCATCGCCGCCAGCGGCGAGGGCAGGGTCCACTTCAGGTTGCGGCACCGGTTGCAGGGGCACAACCTCCACATCAGGCAATTGGTCACGTCTTCCGACATCGCCCTGATCCAAAAGGAAATTCTGTATGTTGCTCCAGTGGCGGTGCAGCTCTGCGGGAATACCAATCGAATGTAAATAGTCGTTTCCAATTTCAAATAGTTCCTCCATCATTTGCTCTGTTGTTAATGAACACTGAAAATTTATTAATTATAAAATTCTGAGGTTGCCTGCTTTGAGTTGACTTGCAAGCGATTATAAAGTTACAAACAATTGAAATTTGATTGAAATGAAAATGTTGTATTGTTTCGTATTTTTTTAGAGTCTGATTTTTAACAAGGTTTTTTTTTCAAAAATATATATTTTCATCGTAAGACATTTTTGAGCAAAATGCCACACAACTGCCAAAGGTTTATGGGTTTTGAAATGTCTTCCCAAGAATACTTTAACATTCAACAGATTTTCAATACTTTTTGATGCTTAAATTTCGAAGTTCATTGGAAATACCGAACAATGGATATTAATTTTTTTGAATTTAATGATAAATTAAAACAAGTAGAAACGCTGTAGTCGAGATTTCTCGACAACGAGATACCATGTACCTCTTTTCTTTATCAACCTTTTTTTGTTTTTTTTTTAATAATTCTTTAAATTTCCATTCGCTTTGCTTAATTATAAATGCATCCATCCCACACTTAACGCACCGTGTACAAAAGATTTCCATAGAACACACAAAACATTGGAATCCAAAACAAGACAAAAAATGTGAAAAAATGTTTTGAAGATAACCACTAAAAAAAATGTTAGAAAAATATAAGAGGGTGGTATTATTGAGGTGTGAAGCAATTCAAGCAGTTCAGAAACAATTGAAAATTCTTAAAAAGTTGGTACGCTAAAAATTCTTACAAAATTATATAAGCTTGTGTATTTTCGCTTGACAGCTTATCAAATTATTTTTTTAATAATCTATGAAGAAAGTCTAGAATTTCAACTGAGAGGAAATGCATCACTGTAGGGGTAACCAAGCAATTGCTAATGCAATCGTCCACAGGACGATCTGCCGGGATCTGGAGGTGACAGCAATAGACTCGCCGATCCGAATCTCTACCCTGGCGCTCCCGTTTGCGTCGACTCTCCGCTCGTCCGGTTCCTGGCAATTGTCGGCGTGTCCGATCGCCAATGCCCGACTACACCGATGACCCCTGAAGATGATTTTTCAGCAATATATGCACTAGAGTTCGTCGTCGTCTTCCTGGCGATGATATCTTGGGCATATATTTACAATAGGATCAAGAAGCGACAAATCGAAAACAATTCTAAGGCAACCGATATCAATTCCGACAATTTAATTAGGGGATCCAGGTCGGGCTCGGAAACCTCAGCATGAGGACGCTGAAGGTGGGAACCCTCCTTTACGATGCGAAGGCTACAAAGTTAAAAAATATGTCAGAAAAAAATAGAAAAAAACATTTAAAAATATTTTGGAAAAAAAATAAAAGTAAGAAACAGAACTTGACGTGCAATCGTCCACAGGACGATCTGGGATCTGGAGGTGACAGCATTAGACTCGATTCCAACCATTTAATTAAATGGAATGTCCTAGTATCATGGCTTTTTGGAGACGAACTCATTTGTTTACTAAATATAAGAAAATACAACTTATGAACGTACGCTTGACAAAATACAGGTCGGGCTCGGAGACCTCAGCATGGGGACGGTGAAGGTGCGAACCCAACGCATGCACACACTCTACGCTGGCTACGAAGATAAACACCACCCCTTATCTAATGTAAACACTATACAAAATTAATAAAAAAAATACAAAATTAATAAAAAAAATATTTAAAAAAATGTCAGAAAAAAATAAAAAAAAACATTTAAAAATATTTTGGAAAAAAAAGTAAAAGTAAGAAACATAACTTGACGTGCTGCTGCATCACAGGCAACTGCCACATTATGGATTTCTATGATACAAAATACAGTTCACAAATGAACTTGAAATTCGCTCACTTTGATGGAACTGTTGAACAAAACAATATGGCAACCTTTGTGTATATGTATGGCACCACTGGTTGGTGGCATCGGTGTGTTGGCGTTGGAAGGAAAAGTTGTCCAATTATTGTGTCGATCGTTATTATACCGCCTTTCACTATTTTTATATAAACTACTTAACATTGTTACATTTGGGGGCTCAACCGCCGACACACCGACTGCCTCTTCGTCGATCTTCGTTTTGTCCTCAGTGCTGCCATATGCCTCGACAATGCTGGAGCTGCCCACCGATGCCACCAACCAGTGGTGCCATACTTTACATACTATGTACGGTTGTATTTTTCAGTGATAATACGAGTTATGTTATGTAGTTATGTATAACAAAACAATTTCGGTTAGGATTAATCTTTGAGGATAATAAAATTTTGTTTTAAAAATTGCTTGATGCATCAATATTATTTAACATTAACATTTAGAAAATGTTTAGAATATTTCCATGGCACATTTCTATGGAGAAATTTGTGGACGCTACACATTTTTGTCATTTGCGCTAGCAGACGGACAGACAGACAGACGTACATGGCTAGATTAACTCGGCTGTTGGTGCTGATCAAGAATATATATATTTTAAAGGGCGGAAACGCTTCCTTCTCCCTGGGACATACATTGCACAAACTTAATATACCACTGGTACCTTAGGGTACATAGTATAAAAAATGAACGTTTTGGGGTAAGCAAATTTGCTGGTTTCTTTAATGATTAACTTACTGCCCCAAAGGAGCTAAGGGCCAAACAAGGCGAATTGAATAAGGCAATAAAAAAACAAGTAGGAACGCTGTAGTCGAGATTTCTCGACAACGAGATACCATGTACCTTATTGGACTGAAAATTATGCCTCTAGCTTTTACCATTTCGAAGATATCGATTTTTTTGCAAATACGAGGGCGGAAAGGGGCGTGGCAAAAGTCCAATAATACCATTATCTGCGTAATTGCTAAACGAACATAATGCAAAAAGAAATAGGTCTCCACCTCTTATTTTGTGCAAGTTATGGGCTAATGTGTCGAAGAACATTCACTTTTATGCAAATTACGAAGGCGGAAAGGGGCGTGGCAAAAATTTGAAATAAATTTGATCTGCCTGCAATAATAACACACCAAAAGCAAAAAGAACTAGACCTCTAGCTCTTACCATCTCCGAGAACGAGGTGTTCATACATACAGACAGACGGACAGACGGACAGACGGACGGACGGACAGACGGACAGACGGACATGGCTATATCGACTCGGCTGTTGATGCTGATCAAGAATATATATACTTTATGGGGTCGGAGATGTCTCCTTCTGGCTGTTACATACATTTGCACAAAGTTAATATACCATTTGTACCTTAAGGTACATGGTATAAAAAAGAAAGCAGTTTTTGGTCTAAATTATTGGCAGATGTTTCTTAATTTTATTTTTCCTCCGCGCTTTAATATTTCTTTTAGCAATGTTACATAATTTCCGTGTCTTGCTGAAAAGAATCTTGATGATTTAATTAAATTCGTTGTTGAATGAACTGAAAAGAGCATTGACAAATATGTATGTAAATATAAGTATGGCCGTACAATTTGTTCAACTTTTAATGAGTCCACCGGCCGCATGTAAAAGTTAACATTTTAATGAAGCAAAAACGGCAATTATGCATATATTCCCCTTTCGCAGCCAGCACTATTGCAAATGATGATGATTGCATAAAATCGCTTAAATGCAAAACTCATTAAAATAATTGCAAAATGCAAAAGTATAACAAACACATGAATGTCGGCCTCCCAAACGAAGGAGCCAACCAGAACCAGCGGTGAACAGTGCTGTGCGCCGCACAGCACACACTCATTAAACCAACCATAAATAATTAACAAAACAATTTATTTTCAAGGATATGGAGAGGGGGCCGTCCTGGCCGGGTGGGCGGGGCTGTCAGACGGGCTCTGTCTGTAATTGCGCCGGATTATCCCTTCAGCTGCATGCCATGATGCACTCGCGTATGCAAACTTCAAAGCTCATTTATGGGGCCGCTTGTCTGCGCCGATGCCAAGATGAAAAGCCAAAAAGTAGGAAAAATATAAATAAATGGGATATTTGCGCAAAAAAGGGAAAAACGAGAGAGGGCAAGAAAAACCAAGCCAAGAAAACAAAATTGTGCTGACAAACAAACAGGGTCTAAAAGTCAACAAACCATGGACACACGGACACATGGACACATGGAAACACGGACACATGGGCACAGGGGTTGCCTGGCGTTGGCTACTGATGCGCGATATCTGAAAACACTTAGGCACTCGACAAAACACGGGACCGACCGACCAGTGCCAGAAGTACCCACATGACGCATACGCCATGTGGTACCCGGGCGGGTGTAGTTTGCGAGTCATTAAAAGCAAATAACCTCAAAGCAAAAAGCTGCCGCAGCTCTCGGCCTGTGTGCCACTTGAGGCGCATAAACGCTGGCTAGCGGACAGAAGAAGTGCCCTCCGTATCCTCGCAGAACCATTCCCCATGGCCATGTCCAGTCGGGGTTCAGAGGACAGGCCCCAACAGCACGCACGTGTGCCGAGTGCTGTGCACTGTGCGCTGAGCGCCATTTGTCCGCAAACACTTTTGTAATTAATTGCGCATGGCCGGCGCAAATGTCAGGCCAAAACCAGAACCTCACACATCGGCGCAGACCCACTTAAAAGTCATCTAATGCTCCGGTCAAAGGTGGTTGCGAACGCCAAGCTACTGGTCAAAGCCTCGTCATGATTTCAAGGATGGTTACCGCAGCCGGACCCCCGATAACACTGCTGGGGAGAAAGATTAATGCCTGATAAATTTCTGGTACGAGTATTTGTTCTAAGCAACGTGCACCATAAAACCAGCAAGTGGTAGCCAGCCATATTCCCTATTTGATTAGCAACGATTAAGTCACAAACGATTCAGGAAACTCGTTTCAAAATGATAATGAATCAACCACGATATTTTAGTTTCTGCTTGTTTATTTTGGTTAATCTCATTTTGCTTTAATTAACTTAAATTTTTCTAGTAAACATTCAACTTTAGCTCAGATTTATAATAGGGATTGCGTTTTTGAATTCACTGCTGAGCAAGATTTAATAAGGAATTGTTTGGGTTCAAGGAAATAAATAAACAACATAGTTGAGTCCTTATTAGACTAAAATTTGTGGATTATATCTACTTATACAAAGAATTCATAGAATTCATACATACACTAATAATTAACTCGGTTCGAACTAATTAATCTTGTTTATGTGTTCAAACAAATGCTAAATTTTTCACAATATTTCCTAAGAGAATTCAGTTATTTGTATGTATGCCCAGGACTACAAAGTGTCGTCTTAAGTCGACACATTCGTGCTCGGGCCCTAAACGAATTTAACATAATTAATTGCACTGTCGAAATGTGTGCAAATGGAGCACGCTGCATTGCCGCCGGCTCTGGCTAAGGATCTGCTGCTCCTGCCTCCTTGAAAGTCTCCGTCGGTGCACTCCACTTCACTTCACGCTCGGGCAATGCAGTAAAAATTGTTTCGGGCCCGAGCGAGTATTTGCATAATGCAGATCCTGTCGGGGCCTGAGCTCGCATCTCGTCCTTGTCGCAGGACCTGCTGTCACCGGGGTGTTCTCATTAGCACGGCCCGAGTGGATTCGGCCCTGAGGGAACTATTTAGCACACAACAACAGACCGTTGGGGTGACGATTGCCCCAATGGAGGCATTCGAGTGTTTTAAAAACAATTGGTGTAACCCCTTTGACGATTTAGCAGGAGCTCATCTTGAATTGGTCTGCGATACCAAACGGTTAGCGCTTTTAAGTAATATTTCGCTGCGTTTCAAATGATGTAGTCTCTCAAAAGTTTTCTAATTTCATGACTTTGCCCGTCTACAAGATGTCTTCTCAATCACCAGGGAAGTACAAGTATGCGGGCTAAAAGCTCTGAGGATTTGCCTTGAGATGAGTAATTAAAACATTTTTCACTTTGCGTCTTTGCTGCTGTTGCTGCTGTTGCTGCGGCTGTTGTTTTTGTCTAACGCGCTTCTAACAAGTTACTGCTGCAGTTTCATGGAAACTCATCTCGCTTTCAAATTAAAAAGCCAAGACGCCAGATGAGTGCTTCAGGTCGGGCCTGGCAGACGGCCAATCTGCTACTGCAACTGCTTGGGGTATATAATCAAATTCACTTTTTCGCGATAGCCAATACAAATATTCAAATAAATGCAATCAGCAATTAAATCTTTATTACTGCCACCAGCTTCGCGTGTGTTTTTTGCTATTTACCTCCTAGGGCACCTAATCTATTGTACCCACTTGGAGTTTTAACTTATCGCTTAGGTAAACAAATGTAGCACCCTGAATGCTGAAATCTTTATGGCTTCAGGCCATATAATAAGCCTGTCAGATTAGTTTCATTGATTGGTTGTACTAATTGCCCACTTAAACGTATTATTTTGTAATTAATATGTGTACTACTTCGAAGGTTTTAATGGAGCTGATAATCTACGTTGGTGCGATTGTGGAATGCCTTGCGTGTCTGATAAGAAATATAAATCAGCGGAAATAGCGTAATCACAGATGGCCCAAAGCTCCCAGGTAGCGCACTGCTTAACCCTACAAAGCCGAACCCGCACAAATCATTCCTTTTCCTTGGCTGGCGCTCAAAGGTGTTGGCTTCAAGTGCAGTTGCGCCTGTGTTGCCACCGCCTCGGTTGTTGCTGTCATTATTCCCCATTTTCACTGCACTGCGCTGCACTGAGTTTTTTCTGTCACCTGTTTCAACACTTGAAATGTGACGGCAGCCGCCAAACAACCTAATTAGTATGCAAAACACATTAAGTGGCAGCCAACTACGTTGCCGCAGTACTCATACTTTTTAGTGGAAGAGCCGGAGCGCCGGGGGAAATGCGCGAGGGTTGGCCCATCTGAGGCGGCTCATTGTTTTCACAACCTACAAAACATTTCAAATGGAAATTTTTCGCCTCCCTTGCCGGGGGCTGCGGCAATATTGACAACCTTCACCTTCATTGATGCCCATAATTAGTGCACAAAACACATAAATCGGGGTGAATGCGACGGTGGCGAGGAGGAGCTGTTAACCGCTGGGGAGCTGTTTATTAATCATACGCCACGTTGGAGCCGCCGCGACGGGGCTACGGCTACGAGGAGTCCCGGGTCCGGAGTCCGGAGTCCTTGGCTGGTGTGTGTACTAATTAAGCCTTCGATTAATTTACGCCTTTTGGCCTCAAACGTCAGTGTGAAAACAAAGAAAATTAAAAGCTTGCCGCTGCAACTTCAAACGCCGGAAACGGGGGCGAGCCTCGCCCGATTCAGGACTCCCGGATCCCGGATCCGTCGGTGTTGTCTGCGCTGTCTGCCCGAAAGGCACAGGCCGGGATGTGCGTTAATGACGCCATCACCGCCGCAATCCACCGTGGATGACACTGTCTGGGCTTAGTGGCTCCGTCAGTTGGTCCTTCTGTCCCTCATCGTCATCGAGCACCGCCACCTCTGCTCTTGGCAACATCAAAGCGTTGAAGCTTGGGAATTGTTGACACACCGGATGAGCAAAGCCCGAGATCTTTCTGGGCTATTCAATTTCCGACGCCACTCCTCCATACACCGCTTGGGGTTGCCCTGGCTCTTATTTTTTTTTTGTATTTTTGTTTTTATGGAAACCCTGACTGCTGCGCTCACTGATAAGCTCGGGATTTTATTATTACGCTTTTTTTCGTTGCCATTTTTCTCCACTCATCTGCATTTTGCTGCTTTTTGGCTCTGTTCCACAGTGAAGCATCAAGGCTCCAGGGCATTCGGGATTTGGCCTTTTCGGATCTGCCAGGTCTGCTGACTTTTGGTGACAGGGGTGTTGTGGTCTACTAAATGACTATTTACGGGTTCCTTGTTTGGGTAATTTTATGGTGAGTGAGTTGCAGGCGACCCATTCTATTGACAGGACTTGGAGTTACTTGGTACTGCTTGTCGTTGATCTGCAGAATATAGAAACTTAAAAAATTATAGAGAGGAAAGGTTCCAATAAGCAGTAAGCCTACAAAACCTTACCAAAGCTTTCCTGCTTTTGCCTAAACAATAACATCGTATGAACTGCCTTTGAAAAAGTGTAATTATGTGACATGAACCCATAATTTGGCACTCAAGCTAGTCACATCCCTGTCTGGGGTAAGACTAATAGTTGAATCGAATTCCAGACCCAAATCAAAATCCTAACCAACCACTGCGGTGCGTATTGTTTGTAGTTGGCCCTTGCTGATGTGAAAGTCCGACTAGAACCGAGCCCGCACAAAGGACCACATCTGCGGTGGGTGGGTGGTGGTGTGTGCTTTGAATTTGCGGAAATGAATTGGTATTTAATTAATAGTTTTACCCTGATTAATCTACCCCTTACGCACCCGCCCCCGTCATCAACCGCTGGCATTGCGTCAGCCACAAACCAGTGAACGACGAACGAACGAACGATCCCGCCCTCTCGTACGGCTCACTCCGACCTCCGGGATTCGCCGGTCCTGCCGCATGTTGACCTAATGAAGTTGCCGTATAATTGTTGCTCAGACGCCGGCTCGTCTTCCCCTCGCCTGCTCCCCTGCTCCGGCACGGAAATCAAATTGAAATTAACGTACCATCGACAGGGGCAGGGGGTCAGTTTGAATTTCAGTTTTGGCTCTATGTACGAGTAGTACGCTTTTTTGGGTGGCAGGGGATACCGGGTTCATCAGGGGCTTCATAAGCCCAGACGCAGCGGCTTTCCTCCTCCTGTTGCTGCTGCTGCTGCTACTGCTGCTGCTTCTGTGGCCTGTTGTTGTTAATTTGATTGGATTCTGATGATGGGGCGTAGCAGTTGCAACGCCCACGCACACGTTTCGACATTCGCTTGGTTGGTCGGTCGGTTGGTCTATTACTTTAGTGCCCCGGCTTTGATTTTTCGCCGGGCTGAGCTTCCCGATGTTCACGGGGCAACCCCTGAGAGAGATGCTGTGCCTGTTTTGATTGTGTAATGCAATCACGTCGTTGTTTTGCCTCGATTTTTTCCTTCAGCCGAATTCAGTTTCCTGTTACTGCACAGAGGAAAAATATGATTTAATTTGTTTTGGGTTACGCTAAAGTTACATAAACTGAAGGAGAAGTAGTTCACGAATGTACTACCTCATGGTAAACTCAAGCACTTTAGGTTGGATGTAAAAGTAATATTTTAATTTTAATATTCATTAATGCAAAATTAAACTGAAAAGGGAATTGAGTTATAAATTTGTTTTGTTGGCAATTTTATTATAATATTTATAAATTTATACATATATCCAATATATTTTCGATGTTTGTCTTGGGGAAAAATGCTTTAGAGCATCCATGGGCAGCCCTTGGCTCTTTCGGCTCCCAGTGCTCAAAAAATTGAATAAATGTCTCGTAACAAGGGAATCGACTTGTCGGCTACCCTTCCTTTAGAGGACATTGTCAAGCCAATCGTATCTCTATTTTTTTGCAGTGCTGCTCAGGGCCAAGGAAAGGTAAGTTAAGTAGAAGGGTCTCTGAATTTTAATTTTCGACAGCATTTTGTGCTGCGCACGAACAATGTGCGTAATCATACGTGATGATGTGATGTGCCCCGTCCTAGTCCAACTTCCCGTCCTCGTCCTCGTCCTCTTCCTTGCACTCCCCCTCGCCCCAGCCGTGACTCTCGTCCTTGAAGCGTGGATCTTGCGCTGCTTCTGGCCCTGGGTGGGTGACACAACTTGCCCCATTGTAGCTGCATCTGTGGGAAGACATTGATGTGCCTGGCACTTCATGAAATTAATAAGTTGATAGACTTGCGACTTCTGCTTGGCTGATTGAAGCGCAGCCGGGTGGGTGGGAAATGGTGGGCGTGGCGCACAACATGTGTACTTGAACTTGCCGCCAGGGTGGCTGCCGCTTCATTAGTCACTGGTAATCAATGCAAAGTTAGATGTTTTTGTTTTCATTTCCATGCTGTTTTATCCTCGGATATTTTAACCGAAAATATGCATTAATGAAATGCAAGTTGGCGGGACAACCCTCTGGTCTGTGCAGCCGGCTCCCCCTCTGGGATCTGGCGCGTTTCCTGCCGGCGCACGCCGCTCCTGGAGCTTGAGCCCTCTGCCAGGATGCTGCTGTCTGCCGGCTCTGCTGCGCTGTGACATGCCACGCATTTAAACGTCACCGGAAGTCCTTTTGTTCTTGTGCCTCAACGATGACGTTCCGCCGCTGTCTAGCTGACTGACAGGCGATGGCAGAGCGCGTGAGTGGAGCGCAGTCCTTCCCCGTCATCCCGTCATGCCGCCATCCTGCTAAGCAGGCGTTCAACTGCCAGCAGGGTTCAAGTGCAAATGCGAAATTTCCATTTAAAATACAGAAAAAAATTTTATATACGGGGATTGAACCACATTTAAAGCTGCTCCTTTGCGGCTTCACGTAGGGAAAATTTACTAAAATTATTGGAATTATGAACTCAATCACAATCCTTATAATGTTAGCCCTGAGTTCGCATATAAATTTAAAGCATCACCCTTATCTTTTTTAGAAGGGAAATAACAATCTGAAAATTAGTTTAAATTATAAAATAAAGTAGATAAGAAAGGATTTTAAAAATGTAACCCAAAATAGGCTATGCTTTCAAATTCGTTCTGTCGTAGCCGTTTCACATGTGAGCAAACGTTAGTCTCAAACTTTATACCGATCGTTCAACAACGGTGAGTTATCCGAAAAAAAAATTAAACAGCAAATTTTATATTTCTGGATTTCTATACAAAATATATTTTAAGTTACGCTATATTCGGTTAAAGCCGATAAACTATATCTATATAAATATGGGTGACTTCAAGCCCAACGACAATAAGAAGCCGGAAGATCCGAGCAAGCAGTTGAAATCAGAAGAAGCTTCAAGCGGTATGTGTAGTCTAGCCCTTGTCAAACCCAACAACAAGATTAACCCGGGATATCCGAGCAAGCAGTTGAAATATCATAGATCTCCGAAAAAAGTGTTTAATTTATTCAGTGTCAATGATGTTCAAAAGGTTTTGGATAGCCAGTTCGACAATTCCACTGCCGATGTGGAAGTTCAGAGCAAGCAGTTGAAATCCCAAGAAGCTTCGAATGACTCCTGTAATCTAGCTGTTGTCAAGCCCAACAAAAACCCGGAATTTCCGAGCAAACAGTTGAAATATCAAAAATCCTATTCCAAGAACGGCTATAGTCTGGTCAGTGCCAATGATGTTCAAGAGGTTTTGAATAGCCAGCTCGACAATTCCACTGCTGATTCGGAAGTTCCGAGCAAGCAGTTAAAATCCCAAGAAGTTTCAAATGACTCCTGTAATCTAGCTGTTGTCAAGCCCAACAAAAACCCGGAATTTCCGAGCAAACAGTTGAAATATCAAAAATCCTATTCCAAAAACGGCTATAATCTGGTCAGTGCCAATGATGTTCTAGAGGTTTTGAATAGCCAACTCGACAATTCCACTGCTGATGCGGAAGTTCCGAGCAAGCAGTTGAAATCCCAAGAGGCTTTAAAGGATATGTTAAATATAGCCGCTGTCAAGTCCAACGAAAAGCCGGAAGATCCGAGCAAGCAGTTGATATCCCAAGATGCGTCGAAGGACTCCTCTAATCTAGCTGTTGTCAAGCCCAACAAGAATCCGGAATTACCGAGCAAGCACTTGAAATATCAAAAAGCCCATTCAAAGAACGGGCTTAATCTAGTCAGTGTCAATCATATTCAAGAAGTTTTGAAAATTCAGTACGACAATTCCACTGCCAATGCGGTGATGAATGTAATTGGAGCTAAGAAAAGGGGAAGCATACCACAGGTAGAAAATATGATCAAATCTGGAAACTTGCGGAAAATCTCGAAGCAAGAACTGGTTTACCACATAAGAAACTCTCCCAGACGACGTGTGACCGGCGACAACAAAGTTACAAAACCCAAGAACTTTGGGAAACCAAAAAAATCGAGAAAAGGGTCGAAAGGATCCAATGGGTCGAAGGATGTTAAAGGGACAAAGTTTTCCCGAAAGAAGTCCAAGCGTTATAATGATGACAATGAAACAACTTCATGTAGCAGTGGTGAAGTAACACAGCGATCAAGTTCCATATATTCAGCAAGCTTATCCAGCGATATGGACATCGATCCGCCAGATATGGATCATATGGGACAGCAAGTCCACAATGATGCACCACATTCTCTTCTAGGAATGCCAACATCTTCCGTAATCGAGTGTACCTCGAATCTTGTATCTAACAAACCTCTCTTTGATGTCCATGGATCTCATCCAACGGTGTATATGGCTACCTTAAGCGACGAACGATTGCCAGGTGTCATGCAGACGGCCACCATCATTCCTGCACCCGAATTTGGTGAAAGCAAAAGCTATAATGTTTCGGATTTAATTTTTCCAAATCAAGAACACCTAAACCGACTGAATCTACAGGGGATTGGTGCTTCAGAGGATCAGCAATTATGTACCGATCTGCGCAATCGCACCTCAATGTTGATAAACTATGCTCAGGATTTGCGCAATCAGTTTAACACCCGTCAAGCCCAAAATGAAAGATATTGGAACAATAAGAACAATAAGAACAAAAAGTCAAATGAATCAAGTTTAATGAGTCGCTGCGAGACAACTTATCAAAATAATTCGTTAGTAGCAAATACCTTATTATTGTCGAGTGCTTTTATTACGGTTATGACCTTTTTATATTTTGTTTTTCCGTCACAATCTGAACCGGAACCTACCAACATGGGCGATGATATTATCAACATGTTTTCTCATTTTTTGAAGAGGTTTATCCCCTAGTTTCTAAATTGTTAATGCTTATCAAATAAATGTTATAGTTAATAATTAAATTAAACTTTATTTTATGGGTTTGGGATAGAAGTATACCCTTAGATTCAACCCCCTCATCTTGCCACCAAGAAAATTGATTTTTGAGGCTTGGCATCGTGAAAAAATCAAGTTAAATCAATCAAAATGTTCACATGCATTTTTCACACTCTCCCGGGTCTGGGGGTAGTCAAGTCAGGTCAGTCAAAATGAATGATTGCGCATTATGTTAGGGCCTATACACCTTAAACAACATGACATTGGCATTATTTATTGTTTACCCCCAATCGTCGGGGTGTGCGTTTGGGTGCAAAAATCCAAGGAGAGCGTCCAGGATGCGGGGGAGAATGGAAACTCAAAAGGAAATGTCCCTGAATGCTGCGCTGTCAGTGACACAATTCGACGTCAGGAATAATGCGTCATTCGTCATTGGGTATTGTTCAACAAGCGAGTGGCAGAGAGCAGAGTCCTTGTCTCGGCTCAAACATATTTCATGTGAATTGCCCCCGAGCGCCTAAAAAACCAAACTCGAAACTGAAACTGCGCCCAAGGAGTCAAACGTTGGTTGTTTGCTATTATTGCCAGTAATCCGCTTTCTCCGTTTCACCTTTTCAAATTCCTGGCATCACCTTCAATGCCATATTATATTGTGAAATTTCTAATGAATTGCCACTATGTTGGTTCATTCATAAAAAAAAAGAAAACATTAGGAAGGGACCCTTGAGGTTGCGTTCGGTTTGATTTTTCCCTAATGGCTCTGGCCCCTCTCAGTGGCAAGGGGTTGCTTTTTCTACTAGTCACATGTAAGCCAAAAGAAAACATTTTCATAGTTGAAAATATACACAAATAATTCGTCGCCTGTTTTGTGTAATATGCTCCCTGCTCCCGTGATTCCTCTTTCGCTTAAACATATTTCACAAATGCAGGCAAATGCCTAAAAGTTCCCCCTAAAAAGTTGCTCCTACACCAATGATACTCCTGCAAAAAATGTAAATATGCTGCATGGCAACAAAAAGTTCGCGCTTTGCACCAGCGGCCAACGAACAAACAGCGAACAAACAACACGAAAGCAGCCCCAAAGCCATTACAAAGACTTTTGTTGGTGTTGGCCAAGTGGAAAACATTTGCCAGCCTATTTCTGACTCGACTCTGGGCCATTAGACGAGCAAATTGTTGGTAAAACAAGCGCAAACACCTTTTCAACTTGATCCAGCAGGAAATGTATTGGCAAAAGTTTATACAAAGAAGCCACATCGATTAGTTGTCTATAATTTTTCCATTCAGTGACTCGAAAAGTGCCAAGAAGAAAAGCGCGATAATGTGAAAAGAAAAAGCAGGCGAAAGAAAATTATTGAAATTCGGGGTATTTGGTTAATATTGCCGACATAAAATGATATTGGAGCTGCCTGTTTAATTTGCAGGAATTTAAGTGATTTATGTTTGGTAACTTATTTTTTGTAGCATGCTCAAGCAGAAGATACTTTTATGTAACGCATCGTGGATTGCTTGGCCCGGCTGAAGGCGTAGATCATTCCTGATGCCTTGACTGCTTCATCCGACAGGAGGCGGCTTTGAACCTGAACTAACTCCGCCGCGCCTGTCTCTCCGAGCTGCCGAGACTCACTTGACTGCGACTGACTCTAAGCCTCCTATTCTGGCCCCGAAACTCCTCCGAAAGTCCGCCCATCCCCCCGGTCCGCAGGAGTGACGAGTGGCCTCGAGTGCTCCAAAGGGTCTGAGGATGTGCGCCCGCCCGAACTCCGGTTCGTTTCACTTTGCGCTTGGCTGCCGTGGCCCGATACTTTGTTTAAGACTTTTTTTTGTGTCCGCCCCTGCCTAGCCACCCCCAGGCCGGGGGCACCGCCCATGCAACCACCACGGCAAGTGGAGTGGAGTCTGTGTGCAGGCAGACAGACAGCGGATTGCTTCCAATTCGTCGCGCAGTCGGCGGTGCAAAGTATTTGCCAAAGGCATCACGAGTGCTAGGGATTAGTTTGCCCCATCCCCCAACCTCCGATCCCAGTTCCAGCTCCAGTCCTAGTCCCAGTCCCAGTCTCAGTCTCAGACCCGTTCCCGTTCCCATTTCCACTCACCCGGCCACTCCAGGGATAGGAAGGATAGCTGCGCATATGCTAGGATGGGATTATTTCTTCCTTCGTATTTTTTCTATTCCCTCCATTTTGTTACCGTATATTTTGCACAACCTTGGCGAGGCTTTAAAGACGCGCCTGCGGGTGATAAAGGCGCAAAAAATTAGTTAATACCGGAAGTCATCGCACTGTTTCATGCATCCGCCTTAAGTCGGATTCCCCGGGGCCCCTGGTTCCCGGCGAATTGCTGAGATTCTGCGCAGTCGAGTGGAAATTTTATGAAACTGTTGCCTGGCTGTCTGTCTGGCTGCGGTTTGGCAGCTGCCTTGGACTTGAAGGTGTGGGGGCGGCGCAGAAGTCATAATTTATAATTTATTGGCCTGCGCGTATTTATGTGCGTTTTATGGGTGCTAATTAGCTTGGCCCTAGACGATGGCCCGCCGAAGTTGCCGGCCCGGTTTGGGAGTCGCTTGATTGTTCCGATGTTCTGCGGTTGACAATGAAATATGCGGGCATCAGGCCGGAGATAGAAGTGCGACCCTTGCATGCCAGTTGGTGGGGTTTCCCTTCGGTAAAGTGCACTAAAAGTGTTATTTTTAAAGGCGCATAAACTTGCAAGTCAAATATACTTTAATCATAGAATTTGTGGGTATTATTTGAGAGATTAAAAAGGCAAGGTCTTATTTTTAATTAAGTACAGACTCATTGTTATAAACCGAAGTCTCATTAATTAATTTTAAAGTTTCACATTGCCCAAAAAATCTAATTTCGAAGCGTATTATGAAAATTGCTCATTTGATATGAAAAACCTATCAAAAATTGTCTGAATATGCACCTCTTGGAAAAATAAAATCTCACAGAACAAAGTATTTTGTAAATCCCAATGAAATCTTTACAATTTGGTTATGTTATCACACAATTATTTTGTTATTTGTAATTTGCATGAGACACTTTTCCGTGTAATCTGCTTAAAAACTGCCCGCACAGAATAAAAAGCAGCTTTAAGCCGAATTCACAGCAAAAAGAAGATATCAAAGGAATAACCAATATTTGTGAAGTGCCCACTAAGACATCTTGAAATTAATGCGCTGTCCACGGGAATGGAACTGGGGCAGGCCGAGTTGAGTGAGGAGCACCCGGCACTTTTCAATTTTCATTAAAATAACAGAGTCCTGCCATCCAGCCATCCCTCCGTCCAATCCCTCCATCCTTGCTCCCCGGCCCCGAAATCCACTCAACCGAACGCCATGGCCATCCCGGCGATTGGAGAGCCACCCCCAGAAGAGTATTTTTCAGGGGACGAAGGACGACGGACGTGAAAAAGGAGACTGGTGCCCGCCTCGTCTACGTGATTGCCAGGCGATGGATGTCTGCCCTCCGTGTTTTCGTCCCCATCCCGTTGGCGGGGCCTTCGTTTCATTCGTTAGTTCAACGCACACCCGGGAGTATGATGAAATTAAATTGGGGAAACTTTGCTGCCAGTCGTCCTCGTCGTCTGTCCTTTGCTGGTCCCTCTGCTGCTGCTGCTGCTGTTGCTGCTGTTGCTGTTGCTGCTGATGCTGATTCTCCTGCTGATGATGATGATGGCTGCCATCGCCAGAGCCAGAAACATCCCGGGAGTGGTGTCCTTCTGTTTTTGGGCTGGCTTAAATCCTCGCCCTGCTCGGTCTGCCATATTTTATGCATGCTCTTGGTGGGGCTATATGTACCCGTACACAAGCATCCCTCCCATATAACATATATACGCACACAGATTTTGTGTTATTTTATTCCTGAAACATTTTCACTGCAAACGAAAGCGAATGTAGATTTTTTTACACATTCACATTCCGGACTTGCTTAAAAATTTAAACTTGTCGTCATTATTTTTTGCCGGTCGTTGTTTCAAGCTCTTTTCACCTGGCCCCCCCTCTCTGCCGTATCTCTTGTTGGAAAATTTAATCAGTTGCCAAAGTTTTGCAATTTTAATTAAATTCTCCAAATTGGTTTTGACTGCTCTGCGCTAAAGTTTTTCATTTTCATTGTCGCTCGTTCGTTGGCTCGTCGTCGGGTTTTCTTGTCGCTTTTCATGCGACTGCCGACTCCGCACTCCTCCCGGCCCGGCCACGTTGTCATTGGTTCTGGTTTAGAGGTTATCCAAATTGGCAACTTTGTAGGTGGACGAGCAAAGTTTTAATTGTTTAAGAAATGCAGCCAGCCAGCCGTGCAGGCAGAGAAATGGATGAATATTTTTCAAACATATACTTGCAACAGGTTTTCAAATATTGTTCTGCCTTATATGATATTTAAATTTTCTTCTACAATGAAAGTTTTAGCAGTAATACGTTATGTTATAAGAAACCATCATCATTTTTCGAGGATGCCTTACCCAATACTATTTACTAGTAAATTAAAAAATATAATATAACATCGCAGCAGTAATTATCCTAAGTAAATTTCTCCGAATTACCAATCATTATTTCTAGAGGATCCCCTATCCAAAATGAAACACATAATCGCAGCAGTATTTATAATACTTCTAAGTTAATTTTCCCGTATTACCAATCTTAATTTTTCGAAGATCCTATCCAATACTTTCAATATGAAAACCAGCAGTTTTTATTATATTTAAAAGATCATTTTCCGGCATTCCTGTTTACAACACAAAAACGTGAGCTACAATAACTGGTAGCAAAGAGTTTCAGTTATTGGATGGCTCTTTTCCAACAGATTTTCCAACTTTTAGGGTGCATTGTTTCAAGTGTAGCTCGCCTTGCCGTCCGGGGAGTGCAAGGAAATGATATAAAAAGTTTTTGCTCATTTAATGTCGCCATTTTTACTGGGTGTGTATATATAGACATAAACTATCGCCGCCTGCAGTGGACGCCCTCCCCCCCGGGCCCCACCCTCGCGTTGGTGGAAAACAAAAACAAGAGGAAACTGCTCCTGGAAAGATGGGCCCCAACACAAAAACGCCATTTAGCGCACAGGAAGCAGTTTTAAAAGCGCGACAGGCGACGATGTCGATGGCGACGTCGCGTCGGACAGAAGACCGGAGTGGAAAACTGGAGTATATTGTGGGGCAGGAAGGGGTGCCTCGGTTACTCCGGCTGCCCAACGCAATTGCGTTTAATTGCAAAAACAAAAATACAACAAAAAATGGGAAAAAATACTATAATGTGGACCGAGCAAGGGAGCGAGTGTCTGGGAGGGGAAAATACAAAGTAGGAAACTTAGGGTATTTTTTTGTTTTTGCTCTTGTCTTGGCAAATTACCAAATGGAAGCGGCCACTCCACAAACTGTTTGAATTCTGGCCGCTGAATGGAAAACCTTTTTGGCCGCCTCAGCGCACAAAACAGATCGAAATCGGAGCGGATCGCTACGTCTTAATTGCTCCGCGACAAATGAGACGACGCCGCACTGCAGTTGGGGATGGTTATATGCGTTTAGCATAATTGATTCAACAAAAAAGCTTCCATTATCCATTTTTCCTTGGTGAAGTTAACAATAAACGTAATTTCTAGTTCTTATGTATTGATTATGATTATTTCGACGACAATAGAGCAATTTTGGGCCCCTAAAAAGCTGTTCCCCCAGACTTTTTAAGGACAATCACGATCAGGATCGCGATTCCAATCACGCTCCACTTGCACATCCGATTCGATGTACAAGGTATGTTAAATCAATCACCGCAGGGAACATCCAGACGGACGGATGGATGGCGAGTTTTTGCGTCTTATCAACTGCGTGCTATCAGTGAAGGGAATGGTTGCCAAGGACGTTGCGGCAGGGGGTGGTGGATGGGTCGGTGGATGGGTCAGGGCCACGGAAGCGCGAAGATTAGTTGATTGCATCAATATGCTAGCCGTCCGAGCCACCCTCACGTTTCGTTCCCGGCCGTGGGCTTTATCTCATCGCTCATGCGAATCCGAAATTAAATTATCTCCCGAACTGCCAACAGACGTCGAAGTGGAGGACAACCCTTGTTTCAAAAGTCCTTTCGCCTCCCCCACTCGCCAGCTTTTATTCCAATCAGATTGTTTCCGTGGCGGTCCTGGCCGGGCCTGCTCCTCGTTTGCCTCTGCCTGTGTGTGCGTCTCAAATAGGCTTTTTACTTTGTCGCCGGGCTGAGCCTTGCAGATTGAATTCGAATTAATGCCTTTGACCCGCCCCGCAGCAACCTCATTACCATCACCCCCTCACCGGGCACGCCAGCAACATCATCATCAGGACCAGGAGCCGGAGCAGGAGCAGCAACATCATCCACACGTTTCGATTCGGATTTATCCTCGTTCTCGTCCTCAGGCTCAGCCTCCTGTCTATGGTTGCGGCGCGTGCTCGTACGCCTGATTAACATATGTCAACAGTATTATATAAAGTGGTATTTTGGGCCTCATTTCGAGGGATCGGAATCGGAATTGGAATTCGGATTTCAGATTTGGCCCGGGCCCCGGCACATGTTGCTCACGAAATTCAATTATGGCAGCACTTGCTTATTTTTGTAAGAAATTAACTTGTAGATTAAGGGGGAGAAAATCCCTTTCCCAAGCACCAAAAGAGTTGCCTCTGGTGGCTTAATGAAATTTACAATTTAACTTTCCGAATTTCGGATTTGAAATTGAAATTTGTTGGGTTGTGGTTAAATAAAAAGGGTTTGCGCTTTGGCTGATTTATTATGGAAACTCCAAGGCAATTCAATTTCTGACAAATATTTGTTTAAAAGCGGAAACAAAGCAAAAAGATTTAAAATACAGTCGAATAAACAATTCGTAATATTTGTTAAGAAAATCACATGAATTTCAGAATTGTTAAGCAGTTTAAACAGACCTTATCAACACCAAAAGCGTCAGAACTTTAACTGGAAACTTTTGCAAGCAAACTTTCAGGCACAAAGGTGGAAAAAGCACCGAGTATGCATGGTCTCCTCGATACATATCCCCGCCTGAATGGAAAATTGCACTTGAAATTGCTATCATCCCTTTTGCCAGGCGGTCAACCACCAATAACCGTAACCCAGCCCCCAGGAATGCAAATGAACAGCCCCATTCGAATGGATTTCATCACACACAAAAAAAATTGTAAATTGGGGAGAGGCGCACGCCCAGAGCTCGTCTTTTCCCAACCAAAAAGCCAAAGTGGAGTGGAGCAGGAGTCGGGGTTCCCGCTGCAATAAATCAGGGCTCCAATAATTGAGTAGTGCCGACGGGATGGGGTGAGGGTGGGTGAGCGATGGCGTGGGTGGTGGGTGCAGCCAAAAGGGCTAACAAGTTCGGAGGACCCTCGTCTGCCCGCCAGTCTGGTCAGCGATGCCAGACACTCGACTTGGCCGCTGGTTCAATGAGTTATTCGGCCTTAACCCGCGCCGCTTTTAATTAGGCGCATAATTTGCGAATAATATTTCCACGTGATGTTCAAGTGGTCGGTCGGTCGGTCGGCAGACCGGCAGACTGCAAAAGGCTGGCTAGCTATGCCTAAATATGAGTTCTGCCCCCTTCGAAATGGCTGCTTGTTCACCCACATATACTCGCATTTACCCCGCGATGGAGAAACAATGACGGGTGTGAGAGATGCTCACTCGAGGACCTGGTCCTGCCAAGGGGCTTCAGCGCCATCCGCTCTGATCATCAGCCCGGTCGAGTTTTGTCTCAGGAAGACGAGCGAGCAGGAACAGGCAACCGGGGCAGTCGTGCCAGCAATCCTTCAACCAGCCGCACTTGAAATATTTGTGGTTGTTGTTTGATTGAAGCAGCTCAAGCCGTTTGCAACGGAAGTGTGTTTGATTAAACGCAGAAGGACACGGCACAAGTGGGGGAGGACTCACAAGTGGCTCAGGACTCGAACGGTGGGAAAGACAGGCAGGCGAGGGCAAAGCGACTGCGAATGCCAGGGAACAGGTTCAGAAAGGGCTCGAGGAAATCCTTTGGGGCCCTGCGCTTTAAACTGCAGGTAAAATTTTGTGAGATCGCAATCGGTTGCAAGGGTTGAGTTACATAAAGGCCCTAATTATATGGGAGAACTTATTTGGAAGGGAAAACCTAACCCCGATCCAGCATAAAAACTTATGTTGCTGAGGCTATCGTCACCTACGTGCTAGTTAAAGATATGACACCGAATCTAGTTTTTCTTGAGATAAGAAATTCTTTTTTTAGGCATTTGATAAGCCATCAAAAGAAAGTTGGGCTAGGGAAAAGTATTAGTCGTTTGTAGCACTTCAAGTGAGCAGCTTGTTGCTTTATCTGAGAAATTATGGTTCGTTATTTTCAATGTTTTACGCCACCAAAGCAATGGCATCTATAAAAGCATCCATATTGTATACCTAATATCGACAGAACTGGAACTGTATTTGGCACGGATTGATTCTGAGTTTGATGACTCTGCATCAACCAAACCTGGCAACTGGGTCGCGGATTTTGGCAGCATTTCTCTTTCCGGCCAAGAGTCACTTCATGATGACGAACGCTCTGATCCGGGAACTGGTGGCTCGCGGACACGAGGTTACCAACATCTCGCCGGTTTCGCTGGCAAACGAAAATCTGGGCCCAAACTATAAAGAAGTTTTGTTTGCTCCCTTTGATAGCTGGAAAGATAGTGAGTGTATATTTGAAATGAAATCTAAAAGAGTGCTATAAAACTGCCTTATCACAGTCCGTCAGTCAACAAACATAGACAGCGTTATGGACATGACCGATTTGTCAATGGTGGACTTCCTCCAGATGGTGTATGCAATGGGCTTGCATAGCACAGACTTTGCCTTTGAGCAGCCAGAATTGCAGGCCATAATTAATGCCAAAAACAAGATTGGGCAGTACGATTTGCTATTGACGGAACAGTTCTACAATGACGGAGTCCTAATCCTGGCCCATATCTTCCAAATTCCCGTTGTAACCATCTCCACTTCCGGATTTGCCAACTTCTTTAGTCAAATTGTGGGCATTGTGTCACCCTGGGCTTATGTTCCTCATAAATGGATGCCCTATTCCGACCACATGAACCTATGGGAGCGCTTGGGAAATGTGATTGTCAGTGGTTCAGATGATCTCTACAGGGAACTCGTCTACTATCCCCGTCAAGATGCCATTCTGCGAAAGCACTTCTCAAGGCTGCTCGACAGAGTGCCCACCATCAAGGAACTGCAGCTCAATATTTCGGCAATCCTGCTAAACACGTATCCTCCGCTTGTCTCCCCCAGACCCACATCGTTTAATATGATCCAAGTGGGTGGACTGCACATCCAGCCTGCAAAGGCTTTACCAGAAGATCTGCAAGAGTTTCTCGATGGAGCCACCCATGGAGCCATCTACTTTAGTCTGGGTAAGTTTTAGCTTTATAAAAATGTAATTGAAATAATCTATCAGGTTTACCTATTGTAAATATTAAAGGATCCCAAGTGCGCAGCACAGAGCTCTCGCCTCAAAAGTTGGAAATATTTCTCAACGTATTTCGCAGCCTAAAGCAGCGAATCCTGTGGAAGTTCGAAGATAATTCCTTGCCCAACCTTCCAGCCAATGTCAAGGTAGAAAAGTGGCTACCGCAGCGTGATATCCTGGCCCACCCGAATGTGAAGTTGTTTATTGCCCATGGGGGCCTCTTCGGCCTTCAAGAGGCTGTTTACAATGGAGTTCCGGTGTTGGGAATGCCAGTTTACGGTGACCAGTATCTCAACCTAAATCAGGCAAAGGCGATTGGATGCGGATTGGTATTAGACTACCGCAAGTTTTCGGAAAATGAGCTGAGATCATCCATGAGGGAGCTATTGGAAAATCCCAAATACGGGAGCGAAATGAAGAAGGCTTCCCACATTTTCCGGGATCGTCCTCTCGGCGCCATGGACACGGCTGTATATTGGATTGAATATGTTATCGCACATCAAGGAGCCTCTCATTTGGTGGCGGCTGGAGTGGAGTTACCTTGGTACCAGTTTTACCTTCTGGACATTGTGGCTCTGATATTGGGCTCTGTTTTAGCTATTTGCGGCCTTTTCCTTTTCATTTTGCGTAAATTACGTGAAAACGTTGCGAAAAAATGCAAAACCAGAAAAGTGGATTGAAAAAGCTAAGAATATTGTATAATATAAGTATATTTATTGGAGTTCTTCTTAATAAATATTCTCTTCATATCTACTTTTTATAATTTGTATCTATCCCTCAAAACATCTATCCAATTCATCTAAAAAATTGTTGTCTAGCGTTTTAGATAAATTCCAAGGCAAGTAATAGCAAATATCTGAAGTTTTATAGATGAGCTAGGTATTTTTAAACATTTTTAGAAAGACCCTCAAAAACATTGAATGCTTTTACATTCTTAATAGTTGGTCTTAATTCCCCCTGCTATATGTGACCGCTTTTTAATGGAATATCGATTTTTGTGGCATTGGGTGGTTGGGTGGATGCTAACTCATTGGTGCCACCTTTGGGGCACTCATCTCGACCACGAGGCCATCCCTGTGGCATTCCTGGTGGCGTCCCTGTGTGGGGGTCCGTGTGTGCTGGCGATGTTGCGACACTGTTGTCACTTAATCCGTTTATCTAACTTCGTACACCGTTGGACTTGATACCCCAAAAACTAGCTGAGCGTGGCTTAAAATCCCAGTCCTGGCCGCATCTCCTGTTGCTCGACTTACGAACGAAATGGAAAAATGAACAGAATTCCTGGGGGTGGTGGACCACTTGAAAATTTGAAATCCATTCGACCGTATAGTCGTTCCACTCGCCAGACCCCCGCCTTCGGTTTGGAGTTCCCCGAAGGTTGCGCATCGACATCCATTAGCAATCGCAGTCATACAGACTTCCGCATCATACTTTCCACTTCCGCATATTTTACGGCCCACACTCCGGGCTCTCTCCTCGCAAAATGGCGGCCTCATGTTGGCCATGCGCGAACTTCGCTTTGGGCCAGACTTGTGCCCCCATGCTGGTCGATTCGATGCGAACGGCTTTTTGTTGCCAATACTCGTGGTTCGGACATCGGTTGGCCTTTGCTGGCCACTTGCAACATTTAAGCTGAGTTTTGATTACTTTTATTGGAAGGTTTTCACTTTTTTGTGGCCTTGTTGAGGTTTAAGCCAACAAAACGTTGACCATGCACAATAGACAAAGTTTTGAGTTCAAACAAGCAAAATTCGTAGCATATTTATTGGCCTTGGCTACTTTTGTTACAAAGATGTTATGGTGAGTTTAGCAATTAAATATTGACCCACAATAATGTTTGTTTGCTGGCCTGATTTATGATTCGACAATTTTTGGGTTTGTATAACAAGAAAATCTATTAAAATCTATCCTAGCCTAGATAATAGAACTTGCTTTACTTGCAATTCCTTTTTAATTAAAACAGTCAGAGTCCATAACCTGGCTGCCCATTAGTGTAGTCGTATCCCCTGGAGTCGCCCTAAAAAGGTCAAATTTAAGCGACAAATTTGTTTGCAAAGAATCCCCGACCCGGGCGGATAAATAAACAAACAAACAGACAAACGGAGAGCGGCAGCCGAGCTTTAGCCGGTAAGAAATCAGCGACAAAATATGACAAATTCGGACCCGTGAACAAACAGGAAACTCAACGCCCGGCGGTTGTGGAAACAAACTGCTCCTCCTTCTTGAGAGGCTGATTCCATCCGCCGCCCAGGAAACTTCCGCTCTGTGTGCGGGTGTGTTCAAATGCAAATCCTTGGCAAACCTACCTGGAGAAACTTTTTTAAAGTTATGTACCGCTGTGCCACCCTTAACTTTTGCTACCTTGCCTGCCATAAATCATGGCGGTTGGTGGCTCCCATTCGAGAACCCAAAACTGAAACCCCAAAAAGACTTGTAGGCCGGTGTGCTCCTTGCTCACGGATTCTTTTCGGCTTTGTTTCGTTGAGGACAGCATTTCCTGAATTTACCTTGGCTCTGGCTGGCTTTTCTTTGTATCTGTCTATCTATGTGTATCTGCGATTCGCCCGCTCTGGGGCTTCTCGTTCTCGTTCCGTGTTTGTTTCGAGAAGCGTCGCAAAAACATAAATCCAAACGCCAAGACAAATTTCGCAGATCCGCCGCCGCCGTCGTCGCCGCCACCGCCACCGCCATCGCCGGGCATGGGGGATAAACTTTAGCCCAAGTTTTTCTCTTTACCGTCGTGATTTATGCCTGGCACGCCATTGGGCTGGCTTGGGGTGTTCTGGCCAAAACTTTTTCGGGCTGCGCGAAAAATTATTTGCCCCGGCAAAGTAGTCCCGCTTATCCCCCCCCACGATCCGTTCTCGTCTCCGTTCTTGGCTTTAATGCCACCCGTTGTTCTAAGCCATTTGCGTGGATTGCCTGCAATTTGCTGCCCAGATTTCCCAAGATGTTCCCGTTTGCCGCCGCGCGTTTGGGAGGGTAGGAGGGTTCATCTCGAGTCGTGTGTCTGTTTCAAAATTATGTTTGTGCAAAAGATTTGCCGGAGTCGTGGGCTCGTGTGAGTGCGTTCCATGTAAGACGATGGGCTATCATCTTTTTTGGGAACCCTAACTCCCGGGTGGAAGTGGGAGTCCGGACGCAGGACACGGGCCGGAAGAGCTTTCTTGGCTCTTGAGATTTTATATGTCCGCCGCTGTCTGGTCCCGCTGTGCGGACAACGAAAATTGCGTTTAAATTAATTGCAAATGGCGCATGATTAAGGGGAAGTAATAAATGGCTAATTGTTCATGATTTAATGATTTCGGCATTTCGGTTTACTTCATCTGCTGCAGATAAACGAGGTTTTCCAGGGGGCGGGACCTAATGGACAGGAAAGGAAAACTGTTAAGTTTGGGATAGCAGGATCCATGAAGTTTTAAATCTTGATTTTCCACCTTCTTGCTTTGAATGAAAAATTGCATATATTCAGAGCGCAGCTCGTTGAAACAACTTGAACAATTCGTGAGCTTGAAAATGTCAGTAGGGGTCCCGCGGCCTCTTGAAAACCTCTCATCCATCCCCTCCCTGGAAAACTCCTGGGCATCCTCACGATCCCCGCTGCAATGACAAATGTAACCCTACTTAAAATAATTACTTCGCCTTAATTGCGCTGTCAGTTGGTGTCTACTTAGGGAAATATTATCCCGCATCGCGCACAGACATATGTATGTTACCATATAAATACTGTGTGGCTGCTTGCCGGTGAAAGGGTGTGAACAGAATTGGACGCTCGAGAGTCTCGGGATGATGAGAGTGCTCGGCATATGTCAATTAAGTTATAATTCCGTTCGGCATGCTGAGCGTCAACGAGTTACCGAGACCGACTGTCAATCAAGCTATTTCGTTGCCTTACTGACTTCCTTAAAGTCCCCGCCGTGGATGTCAGGCAGCAGCGGCCGAGGAACTGGCTTTAAGACGGAACAACCGCATCGGGTTGTCAACAAACAACCCCCGGAACCCAACCGGCTGGCGTTCCGGGGGGAAGAGCTGCCTCATCAGCGATAATTATGCAATACGCTGGCAAACGGATCCGATGATGCTGGGAACGCGCACAATAGGCGCTTGGAAATCCCAAATCTCGTTCCCCACTCATTTTCCCCGAATCATAATACTCTCATTTCCCAATTGCCTAATTTTCCCATGCAGCATGCATGCCGTCTGATTGATTGGAAAATGCGAACCTCCTTCCGCACGATATTAATTTGGCCAAGGGAAGTGAGGAAATTCTCATACCCTTGGCTTGACTTCATCGAAAGTATCAAGCCCCAAACAAGTATTAACGAAAAATTAATATGTTTGTATAACATCATTTTTATCAAGGTGAAAAAAATTCTTGTGATTTGTTTTCATTTCCTGATTTGATGAAATATTCCCTAGGAAAACACAGAGAACTAATTGGGCCACTTTCACATCTGTTTTTCGGTTTAATTAGGTGCCGCAGCGACTCGCATCGATCGGAGCTTATTAATTGGTTCAAATGCAAGTTGGGGGCTGTAATTACCCGGCGGTTCCCCATGGCCGCTTTTCTTGTTCTGGCTCCCTTTTAAGTCTCTCTGCCGGGGAATGGTGGCGAGCCAATTTGCGTCCTGAGCCCCAGCCACCTCAATGGCGTGTTAAGTCAGTCAATAGTCGGCGCCGCCAATCAGTGCATCCCGGCCAAGGATCCGCAGTGGTTCCCACACTCAAAGAAAGTCTTTCCAGCAGTTCTCAACTCAGACTCTGAAATGCATAGGTACCTATACTTTATGTTCTCCAAATCAAGTGTTTCATTGGTGCAACCAAACATTTTAATACATTATTTGGAGGCAAATAATCTTCGAAGTATTTGGCTAGATAAAAGTGATAATAATTTGCTTATATTATTTTACATATCTTTGTGCTAGTTGCCATTTATTTAATTAGGCATTTTAATGGAATAGTTAGAGGCATTTTAGGTGTACCTTAGTGGTAATCTTAGATAATTGAAACTGAATTGGTATTCCAAAACACTTATACATCATTTCCAAGCATGTTGGCAATCTGTTGTTGAGTTTATATTGAATAGTTTTGGCTTTTCCAGTGTATTCCAACAACCACAAGGCTGCAGACAGAGGCTCGCTCACTCAAACACGCCAACAGGGAGATGGCAGTCCCGGCAGCGCACGCCTTCTTGATAGAAAACCGCTTTTCAATTATGTTAGGCAACTCCTTTTTGCCAAGAGTTCCTGGCTGCCTCCTCTTACCTCCTACCTCCTGCCTGCGAAGCTTCCCGGCTCCTACCATTATTTTCCACAGCGGCTGCCGCTGCTGCTGCTCTGGCAGGTTGTGTTCCATTTAATTCAGCATTTTTGCCTCCATTTCTGCCCCGTCTTTGGCCAGGTGCTGGCCGTGTCGGTCGAAAGGGTCTTGGCAGGCATGGCTCGTAGTTATAGTCGGACAGCGTCCTGCTGTTAGTATCCAATTAAAATCGAAAATTAAATGTCAGAAAAGGAGCTCCGAGCCGCAAGCTCTCAGGAACCCGTGTCCGGGCTCTGGTCTGCTCCCTTGGCATGTCTTTTCGTTTTGGTAACGAGTTGGGGGCCGGGTTGGAACAGTGTGGGGGCGGCGACTAAGGCGCTTACTGATTGAGTATTGCCCCGGCGCACTGCTCGGCCCGGGGCCGGAAAAACCTAATTGCCTTGACCGTAAGTAAACACACAGAGCCCGGGCCTGGGCCAACTCAAAAATGCATGAGTCCACAGAAGCCGCACAACAAATAGACAAACATAATCAAAAGTACGGGCCCGGGAATGAGCACCACCCGGCCACTTGAAAATCACGCCCAATTTGACATGCGCCTAGAGTAAATACTCCCCGGCCCCCGGCCCCCGAAAGCGGATAGCGGAAAGCGAAAAGCGGAGAGGCCCGGAAAAATCCGTGTATAAATTCCGTGAATAATTGATGTTGGCCGGAGTGTGTGCGCTCGCTCGGACGCAATGTAAACTTAGTCATTAATGGCCCGGGGGCACTTAATATATGTATTACTCGCCTACTCGAATGTATACATTGTATACTTTGCTCAGCCTCAACCTTCTCCGTAGAGCCCACCCCGGCGTATACTTATCGGCTGCCTCGCCCCCATATCCGTATCCGCATCCTTATCCTTGACGTGTGTCGCAATATTTTCTTTGTGCATTTTAAATGCTTTGTTTGCTTTGGTTTATTGGATGGATTCTCAAGAGGAGCGGGTGAACTTACTTTTGGGGAAGGAGATTGCAAAATTTTGATTGCTGCACAACCAGGAACATACTAGAGTCTGTTTTAAATAATATTTGCCATCAGCCATATCATATGACACTTGGCGTGTGTAACAACATGTGCCTGCCTCCGGGGCGAGCGAAATTACGAAATGTTCCGCTCATTATGGAATGAAAACCCGTAAACTAATGTGACTAATGCGAGCGATGATCATCAAATTATGCAGGGGAATTATTCAAGCATTAATGCAAAAGCTGCCAAAGCCGAGATGGATGACTTGGATGGACAGCAGGACGATGGATGGATGGCTGGATGGATCCCAGATCCGTTTGGTCGGATGGGTTGTCAGTCCAGGCCGGGGCCGGCTCATATGAAATTTTAATGCCTGGGAATACTTTAATATGACGCTAATACCCCTCCGTCCCCGTCCCCGTCCCCTTCCAGGTCGTGCCTGTTTTTTATTCGGATGTTTTTAATAACGGAGAGGCACGCAGATGGGTGGCAGAGGGAATCGCATGACACAAAATGATAAACAAGAAATGTAAAAAAAGGAGATTTATTACGCAGGCAGTGGCGGTGGCAGAGGCAACGTTCGTGAGATGCTGATGATGGACCATAAACAAAAAATGCAAGGCAAAATACAAAAAGTGTATAAATATAAATACATGTATATAATGTACCCCGGACAGCCCGGACAGGAGCTGCGGCAAGCAACTACTGCGTGCCACAAAAGCCATCAATCATTCTGAGCGAAAGGGGCAAGCGGTGGATCCGGGACCCGGGTTCCAGCGGGGGCCATCCTGGGCCAAGCTGGGTTGCCTCCTCCTTGGCCGTTCCACCCACAATTTGAATAATCAGGCAGCGTCATCAGCATGGAAGCGCTGCCCCGCCCTGCGGCTCATGATTATTAAATATGGCAAATCCCGAGTTTCACAGCCGGAGCCGTCGCCGTCGTCGTGCTAATCGATTTATTATGCTAACCAGGCGATGCAGCAAAGTGTGGAAAAGCTGGCGAAAAGTGGAGGGACCCGAGCGAGGGGTTTTGGGTGAAAATTCGTGGCCAGCCATCAAGCAAATGAAGCGTGCCCAAGTCTCGGATTGAAGTTCCACTTGAGCGTTATGGCAATTAACAGTGCCAGGACTTCCAATATTTTGGGAGATCTTGACCTTAGCGAGAACATTAAATTTAGTAAATGAAAACATAACAAACATATCGGTTTTATATAGTATGCTAGGCACTAGTATATATGAAGAGACGGAAAGACAAACGGACAGACGGACGGACATGGCTAGATCGACTCGGCTGTTGAGGCCGATCAAGAATTATGGGGTCGGAAAAGCTTGCTGCTCCCTGTTACAAAAATTAGAATGAATTCAATATACCATTGTTGTATTTAAGAACCGGGAATAAAAACAAAAGACTTAGGCATGATATTTTTATAAAGGCATTCGCAAGGATTATTTTGTATTAAAAACGTAATTCAGGGTTTAAAAAGCAACCGACGAAACCAACAAAAATCTCTAAAAAATTGCGAAAAATGTCGTTTTTATTCCCCAGGGGATTGAATTTAATTTTGTTGAGAACCCATATTCCACATGATTTATGGCGAAAAAAATCAAATGTATTTTTTGGGCTAATTAAGAGCAGGCAAAGCTGAAATACGGCCAAATCCCGGAGAATCCTCCACTTTAAATTCAACTCATTTGCCAAGGCAACACCATTAACCGACAGCCGACACCCGGAACCAGTTGCAGACAACCGTGATGCCTTGGGCGGTGGCTTGGACGGCGATGATGTTGATGCCACCGATGCCACTGAGGAAGTGGCGGACACACAGCGTGAGGCAACGTGGCCGGACACGTGCCGCTAACTTGGGCGAGCGTGTGCAGCATTAACAACAAGGACGATGGATGATGACGACGACGCTGATGGCCCTAGGCGGTGGCGGTCGAAAGTGTGAGGCTTGTGGTCAGCCAATCGACTGCCACGCCCCCTGCGCCACGGTATATCCGCAGGCATTAGCCGGGCCGCCTGCGCAATAACTTTTGACATTAATGACCGAAGGGAGGCATCTTCGGCACAGCCGGCTCGCTTATAAATTGCCATTTGTATCTTTCATTCTGCATTCGGCTTGACAACCTACAAATTTCTATCTGCCGGATGGCATTGGACCTGTCCCCGCTTGATGTGTTTATCTAAACTTTGCGCTAGAATGCTCCAAGCCAGCGACCGCCCCTCGGCGTTGGCACTTCTACATCATCTGCTGCCAGCGAACGCTTCATCTTCATCAGGCTGTGGCATCTCCTTCGGCACTTGTATCTGCGACTTCAATCACAAATCTGTCTTCGTTCGTCTCCAGTACATTGTGTGCTATTAATAACAACATTTATGGGTCCCATGTTCCGCCTCAGTGCCTGCTGCCTTAGTTCTAATGCAAATCCTTCACGTTATTGATTAAAGGATTACAGATTCGGGTGGAAACTTAATAAAATAAATACCCTTGTATTAAATTCCTGAAGTTTCCCAAATACCAGAGGTATAGAGGTTTCATTATAATCATTTTCGAAGCAGTTAACACATGATTTTTGGCCAAAACCACTCTGACAAGTCGTTTAAAGGATTGGTTAAGGGATTGCAGTTTCGGGGAGAATAAATACCTAAATTGTATTAAATGCCACAGATATAGAGGTTTCATTATAATCATTTTTGAGGCAGTTAACACATGATTTGTGGCCGAAAACATGTACAATTCCACTCTGGCAAGACGCCACACTCCATGCTGGGTGCCTGACAGTTTTCAAGTGCGGAAAAAACTTGAAATTAAATTTGCTGCTGACACCAATTTTCAGAAACAGCTTTTCCGCAGCTTGACATGTTCCTAATTGATTTTTTTTTTTGCCAATTTAATTTGGCAGAACCACCTTCGGTCGAGTGGGCGGGGGCGTGACCGATGGGACCAGCACAAGATGCAAGGGGAGGCGAAATCCTTTTCAGCACACACTCCTTGGTTGTCCGTTGCCGAAAAAGGAAAACCCCAGGTACGTACTACGTACCCCACCGCCTGCCCCGTCTTTCAACCTTTTCATCAGCATTTTCGTCTCGTTTTTTATACGCCACATGTGCCAAAAGCATTCATAAAGCAAGCTCTCGCCCCACTCACGCACGCTTGTCGATCCTTGGCTGCCCTCCTCCGATATATACATATATCCGTTTATATTATACATGAAGGTACATGCCATGGCCCAGAGAGTGGGCGTGTGCCACTCGACCACTGGGAGCTGCATTGGTTATGGGAATTTTTGATTGACATCGGGCTCCAGCTCAGCACAAAAGCAAGCTCAACGCGTTAACTACACAAGCTCAATCTGAACCCCAAGCCGGCGCTGGAACACAAGTCCGTATCCGGATCCGGGAGGAGCGAGCAGTAGGAGCTGCCCACTTCACTCTCTTCCATTTGCCGCCTGGAGCGGCTCTGATGCAATATTGACAGCTACCCAACTATGTAGGTGGATACGCACAGTAGGCCTGCTCCAAGCCAACAATAAATCAGCCAGAATCCTGGCCCCTTGAAACCCAAAACCAATATCGAATCAAACGCGTGGGAATTAAGAGATCAACTGCTCAAAACAAGGCCTCAAATCACTTCGGCTGCTTGGCAAGGTTGACGACTCTGATTAATTGAATTCTGTTTTAATTGCTCTTAGAAATATAATTTTCTAGTCCCTAACATTCGCATCGCTTTCGTGACACTGCTGGGTTGTGGCTGGCTGCTTTTTCTGCTTCTGGATATTTTGTGAAGCATAAATGAAAAAGTTTTTCGGTTAGCACTCAGCGCGAACCCAATTTTCTTTTTGCCTGGCCAGGAGGAGTACGTGTGTGTTTTTCTTTAGTCCGGGCACCTAGCTTCCTCCTGCCAGGCCTTAACCCTCAATGGCCCATCTCCTGCCCTCCATCTCCTGCCCTCCATCCGCCATCCGCCCTCCGTCCACCTCCCGGAACACACATCTGTGGTGGCAGTGTTTGCTTTTGAAGCAGCGCAAATTAGTTTTTTCACTTTGGTCGCGCTCGTTCGCGTTCTTCCCTCCTTGCAATGCTTCTCTTATTTTTTTCTTGTTTGTCGTTGGCCTTTGTATGGCCCGTTGCTTTGCTTTTAACGTTAAATGACGAAATAGCTTTACGGTTCATTGGTGCACGTAGCATGTCCCCGCAGCGCTCATTCCGCCCCATTCCGCCCATTTGTCCGCCTCGCCTCGCCCCGCCCCGCCCCATCTTTGGCCGGCAAGTCACACGCCCAATTAGTAGACCAAGTTTCAGGCGCTCCGTCTCTGCAGAGCAGAGTCTGTGTGGCACTAAGCTTCATTGAATTTCCACTTTGTATTTGCATTGGCCATTTGTTTAGCTCGGCCCCTGTCCCTGCCACTGTGCCTGCCACAGCCCCTCCCCTCTCCTTGCAACACCATCTCCAGTTGTCAGCTCTTTGCCCCGAAACGTGCACTTTTTTGGCTACAGTTCTTTCCTTTCTTTTTCAGCGCTGCGGGGCGTATGTTGTGTATATAATAGCCAAAGCTATTTGGCGAGGCCAATGAAAGCCGTTAAGTTTAGTTGGAATTTTTGAAGCGTTGATTTATTCAATAAACACAAGTGGGCGAAGCGCAAGAAGAAGCCCTTTCAATCGGTTCACTTTGTTTGGCCAATTCAAACGCCGGGCATCCTGCATGCGGGGTGTTCTCAACGCAGGAGATCGGAACAGTTGTGAACATTTAAAGGAACTTGAGGGATTGCAAGTCTTGGATTTTGGTGGCATATGGAGATTTATGCACTTAACTCAATTATACGACACGTCCTATGAAGTTAGGTCCACTTTTTCAAGTTAATTCTCTTATATTTACAATCCTTTACTTATGGATGGAATTTTAAGGTGCTTTCAAGCGTTTTCTTATATCAAGGTTTGTTAACAATAATATTATAAGAAAATTTAATGAAAATTGGCTTTCAAGAGATTAATTAAGGTATATAACTCAATTTAAATCAACTATGCCTTCGATTTTTTTGAGAGTTTAGATCATTTTCGATCATTTTGTGCTATGCAGATTAAGGAGAACAATACAAATAAGTGATTACAATCTAATAAACTCTATCATTTGTATTTTAAAGTTTTCTTTTGGAAACAACATGGCAAATGAAGGAAATACTGGTTTCCTAAAGCTCATGGATTATATTGCCAACAAGCTCTTTTATTTCCCAGAAAGCAAAACCTCATTATTTTTAATGCACGTGCGAAGTCGATCTGCAGCGCGCAGCGTGTCTCTGGGTCCATTTGTTAATCACATAAGTGTCCATAAAGCAAACACGATTTATGATCAGAACATGAAACTACTTAGGAATCCATTACCACCGACTGACCGAGTGAAATGCGTGAAGTGTGTCGAAATGCGCGTACGGGGCATAATTGAACACTTGCACGCAATTCCATATTTTACGATTCGAAGACACTCTCCCTTCGGTTAGGGGTCATCAACCTGGCCAAGGGTTTGCGGTTGATTAAAAGCAGATGATAGCACGCAATCAGAGACGACGACGCACAAATGTATGCCACAAAATATTCTGTTGTCTCGGCAAGCGATGATTTATGCTTTATGCTTCGGAGGTCGCAGCCGAGTCCCGAATGTCAAAGGGTGGCTTCGGTGTGTTTGTCCGGGGCCGTATCCTCTCAGCCTTTGACTTTAATGCCTGCAGTTTGCCTGCAGCTACTGTTTGGTATGCTTTCTACTTCCTGTTTGCCTTGGGCCCCGAGTTCGAGCAAAAGTAAAGTAAATTGCACTGGACATGCCCGGCTTCCTGCTGAAATCATTTTCAAATTGCAAAGCTACACAAAAAAGAACTCGAAAATCCGAAATGGTAACTGCCAGCCCGGTGGCTGGGTGGACGCTACATATACGTTTCACAGTATTACAGGACTGCTGGACGGCAGGACTGGAGGACTACAGGACTCGAACTCGATGTCTGCATAGCAATGTGACATTTGCATGCGCCCCCGAGTATGCAACGCCAGCTGGAGACACTTAAAGTGGCCTGCTCGGGCAAAAAACACAAAAACAAACCAGCCAGCAGGATGTGCGGATGTACGGGGCCATTCTTGGTTGTTTTTCGGTTACGCTCCGCTTTTAATTTCCACCTGGGAGTTAACTAAACATGTGACTTTATTTGATGTCCCCTGACCTGACCCCCAGCCATTCGGCAACAGGACGTCATGTGCCATAGTGCAAACAAAGTATGCACGTTGAATTTCTTTCTCTATGTCCGGACAGAAACATAGAATTTTCTATGGACCGAGATGTATTTGAAACGAGTATTTGATGTGAGGCAGTCAGTGCATGAAAAGGAGTAGATGTAAATTGGTTTTGGGGGTAACTTGAAGAATCCAAATAAAGTAAACATGACAAAACATTTACCCAGAATTTGAGCCATTTAACCCTCCAATAATTATCGGGGACATTTTGCCAACTAACCTTTATGCAGCACTTAATAGCCTTTGTTATTTAGTACGCACAACCTCCCCAAAATGTATCAAGGCCCAGCATAGTGATCATCGAAAACCCATATAGATGGGCCCGAGTTCATTGAACATGTTTTGGGTTCCATTTCTATTGTCAGGCATCGGCAGATGCGGCTCAGCAGCTCTCCTTGACCCAATCCACTCGAACAACAACATCGGATTTCAATAAATCAGCGCCAAGACGATGCCATCTTTTCTATAAATAATATCGATGATATAAAACCGAAAACGAAACTTGAATGAATTGCAACACGTGTTGATGTTTGTGTTCTACGATATAAGACGCGGCTTGACACTCCAGGCCGTCCCCGTCCCCGGTTCATTGAGCAAACCCAGCTCACAGCCAAGACAAAAGCCACAAAAGTATTTGTGGCACACTGAGATCTCGCGAAAGATGTGGGGACGGCGGCGACAATGCGATCGTGTCCATTGTTTGCCCGGGGCTATCAAAAGGCGACGACAGCGAGTCTGCTCAATGGAAGTTTTCTCCTTTATGTCGCGCCATCTGAAGAGGTTTTCCACTGAAAATTTATGGAATTTATATTGCGCACGCGGCCCGGGCGCCCAAAAAGATGGTTCCCCTTTTCGGTGCGCATGCGCAGCTGCCCAGAGTTGGCAGATTCGCTTACCCGGACCCAACACTCTCTCTTTCAGCCTCCGAATGTCGTTCGATCGCATGCCACAAGGGGTGTGTTCCCTCGATCTGAATGAAATGTGTTGGCATTTGTCCCCGTGACGCGAAGGTTAGTCGAGTGCCGCAAAATGGGTGATTAAGTTACACGGTGGTGCCTCCATAAAAGGTACAGTTTCCACGGTGGATTTATCATAAATCATTCGGAACATTATCAGAATTTATGATACTAAAGGCTGTCACTTCACACTCTCTATTCGCGCACATATTTAGATGTAGCTGTAAGGCGTATTTATTCCATAATTTCGCATAAATAATATGAATTTTTATCTGCTACCGGAATTTATGGCAATAAGGACTTAGCAGTGGCAATCCCTTTGACCAGCACCGCTGACAGCCATCAAGTCAACTCGGCTTATGGCCGGCCACCGAGCCAGCTTGGCCCAGATCGAAAATTGCAATCCCGAGCTCTCTAATTCGCCCTAAGCCCTCTGAAACCGGCCGCTCCAAATTCTCGAGTATTCTCGCTACACTGAAACAAAGATGGATCATGGATCATGGCAGTGCATGCCGGTGCGCAGGCATCGGCATTTCATTTTTCGCCGGAGAACAAAAAAACACGACACCGCTCGACAACACCGAGGTGGAGGGACCAACCCTCCTGCGCTCCTGCGCTGCTCGAGGCTCAGGATCCTGCTTCGCAGGATCGAAATCGAGGGCCAGGTGTGCCCGTGCCGGTGCGCAATCAGCTTTGTAGGCGATTTGTGAGGATTAAACTGCGCACAGCGGAAGGCTGACAGAGCGAGACGGCTGCCTACCTGCGGTCCTTGTAGGAGGATCAATTTGCTGACTAAATACGCACCGAAAGGTGTATCCGTAAAATCTGTCAGATACACACTGTATTTGGGGCAGGGAAGATAAATCTTTCATTTCCATTTTTTGCGTTTCAATGGGCACTTTGAGCCCGCACCGAAAATCCGAAATTAGAAAATTGAAATGCACACAAGACACGATACCGGGGAAAGGTATAAAAATTTCATGCTTCTTGGTAATTGGCAAACAACACAGGATTGGCCCAGAGTGGGCAACAGAGCTCGGGAGCTGCCTCGCTTCAAGTTGAGGCCTCACATTTGCCAGGTGGCTGTTTGGGCTCCTTAGGGGTTGCTTCCCCTCATCGCGTTTTCATGCAAAACAACTTTAATTTCTTGGCGAAATAACTGCGCAGTTGTAACGGGTTCACGTGTCGAAAACTTTTATTAAAAACCTTTACAATCATCGCCTGTTGCTAGGGGCCGACAGTCGCCGGCACCTTCGGTTTTTTAATACCAATCCTCAGCATTGCACAACCCAGTCACTCAACCTCAGGCAGCCTCAACATCCCATCGCCAACATCGATCATCGTCAAGCGCGCTGTCTGCCTCAGGTGTTCCACCAGATCCGTTCAGATACTTGTCATGTTATTGCGTCGCAGTTGCAGTTTTCCCGACACCTCCCCTCCGATTCCCATTTGGAAACCGCCTTTCAACTATTGCGCATTTTCCATGGCCTTTCAGCAGTTTCTATTGGTTTTTCCTGGGGCTGTGATGTCTGTGATTTTGTGAAGATTTTCAGCAAAATTGCTTCTGACTTTGGAAGAGGGAAAAAGGTATTTTAAAAATGGGAAAACTATTTATCAAATGAAATATTTGTATTTATTAGGGTACCATAAATATTGGTCATTATATTGATAGCTAAAAGTGAAAACATTGAAATAAAAGAAGTTGTATATACTTCTTTAATATACGTAGGTTGTTTATTAACCATCTTGGTTATTTTTTCCAATCATTTAGCCTTCATGAGTAGGTCGGAATCCTGTGGGGTCCACAGTTTTAACTCTTAAGGTATGAAAAAGGGAAATTAAATGGGTATAGCCAATATCTATCTGCGTTGCAAAAATCAGCCGGTTACGGTTTTCCATAGAAACATGCCGCGCACTTTTTAAACGCAATGTTTTTCCATACCCTCCACGATCATCCACAGATCGTTAAATCTAATAAGTACTCCATACTTACCTGATCATATTCTGGGCCATTTCTTCCTCATTTCTGAAGGCTGCTCCTGAGGCACAGAAATTTCCTTGGCTTCGGTTTTCATGAAGCAGTAAATCGCCTCGACGCACTGCCTCAGAGTTCCGACGGTGCAGCAGATCCTTGCGAGACTGGCAGCGATGGGGACAGTTGAGTCCGTGCTGAAGAAAATTTCGGAATCATCTTAAATTGAATTAGAAGGGGGGAAAAAAACATTGAAGACGGACAAAACAAGGTCAAGGATTAAGGACGCTAGACATACCTGTTAGTGGCCAGTAGGGTTGGCATTTTTCGGATGCAGCGGATCTCCAGGTTCAGGTAAGATGATGCAGTGGATCTCCAGGCGCAGGTGAAATGATCCAAGTTCTTGGATGTCGAAGATTATGCAGTGAAAATCACAGGCGAGTCCAAAAGGCGGGAGATAACGACAGAGGGAGCGATGAGCCTCCATCTCTTACGCCCCCCGGCACCCTTGCAACTAGGTGTTTTTTATTGGTTTTGTTGAAGGTTTCGCAATAATTTCGGTGTCACCGATCTTTATTAGCATTCCCACCTCCCCCGCCGGCAGGATACAAATTTCACGGGTCCTGCACAAATTTTCCCACCACTCCGCCTTCCCAATAAGTCCCATGCAATTTCCATTGACAATGGCCAGCCGCAGGATATATTCGGCTTGAGCAAATACAATAAAAATACCTGTTGGTTGTTGCAGCTCAATAGCAGAATGGCTGCATTTACCTATATCATTATTCGGCCATTGTGATCGGAAAGGGAACGGGATCGGGACCAGGATCGGCACCGGGACCGGGACCGGGCTAGGAAGCTGCAAGTGCCCTCAACCCGAACGCTATGAACACGGAACAGTTAGCGAGACAATAATGCGAGTCGGTACTTGAGAAAAACAAGAGCAGGGGTCGCAAAGGTGGAGGAGATGGGTAAAGGTAGCGGCCCATTGTCTATCGATTTTTTTGCACTTAAAGGGAATTGCACAAGCCGAAAGGCAAAAAAAGATGCAATTCATTTTCACACGACAGAGAATGAATCGGAATCGGAAAGATGCACAACTGTGGCGAAAATTTCAAGGAAGGTCCCATCCCGACCGACCTGTTGGTGGGCGTAATTTATGGCACCTAATGACTTGCCGATCGATAAGTGAGCTCCGGCCCAACAGCATTTGAATGCCCCGTAGTCGAGAACTTTCACCGAAATCAACTTGAACGTGGAGTCGCAAATTTATGGCGACGTCATAAATCTACGGTAGCGACTCAAACCAATCGCGGGTTTTACGGCGGGCCTGGGGTTGCAATTGCCCCCGAACATCGACGACGATTGGCGGCGTCCGATTGTCTGGCCGCGCCAGGAATTTAATAAAAATCTCAACCTTTCGCTCTCAAAGGATTCCACTCCCATTAACCATTGGAAGGAAGAAAATCTTGCGCAGCTGGTTGGGTTGCCTCCACAAAAGGATGCTGCGAACTCCGGTTGTCGTTGGTCTTATCTGGCCAGCGTTTCTTAATTTTTATTGAATTTCGTTTTTATGACATTCCAGTAAGCAGAGTAAATTTCAAATTTTTTTTTTATGTTTATACGTACGAACGTGGTGTACGTGCGAGTGTTCCCCGTCTCCCCCCTTTTGTATCTGGGCAGTAAATTAAGCGTAAACTCGTAAAACCAGGCAAGGTGTGAAATTTTATGCCAGCTTTGATTTATGCGAACATCAGTTCCTGATGCTCCTCCTCGGGCCAGGGATTAGCACTGATTTAGTGTTCGTGTCGCTGTTCCCAGGAGGACATTGCATATGGGATTGTAATTAAATTTATATTTTCCGTTTTACGGCCTCGCTGTCAGGACCACCAGGCTTTATGATTTCGGTCAAGGCTAATATGGAATAATGCGCTAACGATGCGATGGAGTGGTTCAAATGGAGTAAAGCCACCTCCAGAACTTATGAAGAAAATTAAAAATGGTTTGCCTCCACCTCTCAGATGATTTAAGTGATTTTTACAAACAAAAACTCCTTGCAATCATTATTGTCAATTTCGTTGTCTGCAAAGTTTCCCAATTACACTTTTGGCAGCACCCATCTCATGGCGAAACAAACAATTGCCACATAGTCTTTGGTGGAATAAAAAATCCCCATAGGACCCACGGGAGGAGGACGATCATCCACAACTTGTCAACCAGTCTTCAGGTAGATGGTACCCAAGAGTACGCCCCTCGAGAAAATGTCTAATTGCGGCAACTTAAACTCCAAATAAGCACTTAATTTACCAGGCAAGTGCACCGCGTTTCCACTTACGGCGGCCATAAATCACAAAAGTACGAGCGAAAAAAATAATACCCGTACTTACATGGGCATGGGGCGCCATATTTGCAACAGAAGTCGCAGAACGGCCCAGGGCACGATGTGGCTCGGAAAGATGGCAGCGTCCAAGGCGAGAGACGACTCATTGCCAAGTCCCAGACCAGCGGAGAACTCAAGCCAGTGCTGCGACCTCAGACCTCGGATATAGCCAGACTATCTGCCTCTGGAGGGCCACAGTGGGTATACATCAATTTACCTGACATTGAATTTCAAATATACCATTTTTCTATGAACACCTACTGTCGCTGATATAATTTCTATTGATTTGAATTTGACGGAAATGGAATTTTAATTGTATGGAATTTCATATGTTTTCGTTGCATGCAAATATTGAGATACGGGAAATATATTTTAACAAAAATCATGGAAAATTTCTGAAAACAGAAAACAATGTTAAATACTCGTATGTTACATTTTTTGAATTAACAAGTATACCTATCAATTTAAAAGGCGTAAGCTATTGGATTTGCAAAATAATTACATTAGATTAAACATTTATGCACATCTTGGTTGATTGCAGGAATATTTACTTAAATAAAACTTCAAAATTAATCTGGAAAGTTTTAATGAAAGCACACAACTGTCATATACATATAGTATGGTTCAAATACGTGAACATTCAATTACATTTCTACGATTACATTTTGAAGGGGGTATGTTTACTGTTTGAGAGTTGGGCTGGCCAACTTCCGCACATCTTGGTTGATTGCAGCAATTTAAATATTTCAAGTGGACTTGTGGCTGCAGAAGTTGCCACTTTCTCTCGTTTTCAGCCCACTGTGAATGCAATTGTGACTTCGAAACAGACACCGACACCGACGACGGCGACGGCGACTGCGACGGACAAACAATAAGCGACAGTAGCACTGATTACTTGGGCACAGAACAACAACGGCAGCCGGTGCCTGCCTGCCGCCCCCACCCGCGCCTCCCGATCCCCTCCCGCTCCTGGCAGACTCCGCTATAACTGCAGCTGACATTCGAGCCGTGTTTGGTAACGTTTTAGCCAGAGCAGCGGACGGGGCGGGACCGGGGCCGGGGAGCATGGTGCATGGGCTGGTGCCTTGGAAGTGCAACGATAGAACTTAAGTAAAATAACTCATGTGCAAAAATAGAATGCGAGTGCGAGTGGCAGCAGCAGCAGAAGCGCTAGAAGCTGTGGGAGCGGTGGGCCAGAATGTGTCTAGTTATGCTCATGTGCCCTTGCCAGCGACTTGCAACGTTCGTTGCACTTGGCGGGGCACAGTTTGAGAGTCACAGCCGCCGCACGATACTTATTTGCACATTTGCTCAGGCAAAGTGCTTGGCTTACTTATGATGAGGTGGCCCACTTGATGGGCCCGCCATGGGTTAAACTTTGCCATCGAAAAGGCAAAGTGCTTTTACCTACCAGGAGGGGTAAAATACGTACGTACACCTGCATCCTGCGGGAGGGCAGGTCCTTCTGCAGAGGCTCCAAGTTGGCCCTTGTATCTGCGGAGTTTGGTTTGTTTGTTTGTTGTTTCGTCGCAGATTGCTTTCAAATTACTTTGAATCAAAAGCAAATGTCTGAGATCTTGATTGATTTTGTTCTGCCCTTCTTTTTTTATTCCATTTTTTATTTTCCATCCCTGTTGATTAATATTCCTGTGTATTTCAGCTTTGGATGAAATTGCTCGGAAAGTGCGCAGAGAGTATTGGAGGAGTCGCTGATGGGGATTGAATAGGATTGTTCCAGGTGTTTTGTCTGCAAATTTAAAAGCAAAAAGGGCACAATCTGTTATTCATAAACTCTCAACTTCTTTTCACAGATTAAAAGGAATGTTTAAGGTTAAATTTAACGATTTTTAACCGTTTGCGTTTATGATGTGACCTCATCGGCACTGCCACTAAGTAAACCAATCCCAGTTGAACCAAATTGGCTGCAATGTTGGTTGTTGGCCCCTCCCAGTAATTAGCTGAGCAACTGGGCTTTAATCAAGCAGAAAATTGGAACGTTTCGGTTCTGGCAATTAGAACTGGCCAAATGCAAAGCACAAATAACGCCGCAATTGCCGGCAAAATATATTCCAACACAAAATGTAGCAGCAGCATTCGAGCAGCACAAAGTGCTCTCCTTCCTCTAGGAAGGGCAAACAAAGCGAGTGCAGAGCTCAGCGAAAATTTCATCAGTGCCTGTCGAACGTTTTGGCTTTTTGGGCGAGGTGGATTATTGGTGGTGTCAATTGCCAGTGGCCATTTCATTTCTGTTCCTTTTTTTTTTTTTGGTAATTTACGCCCCCATCAGCTACATCTCCATCCACCATCCAACATCGGCAACGCCATCGTCATCGCCATCGCCATCGCCATCACCATCACCATCGGCATCTTCATTCCCACTTTAACGAGCTCAAGTAATTTCAAGTTTCAAGACTTTGGCCGCCTGTGAATGCAAATGCTGATGATGCATTTCCTTTCACTCGGATGCCGAAACTGCTGAGAGCGCCAAATTGAAAATGGCTCCTACGAGATGCAGACGTATGTAGGTAATCATATATACCGCACATATTGGTGTATCCCCCCATCACGTATACTTATTCGGTTTGTATTATTTGTCTTGCAAGTTAATTGAATAAAATGGCAAATGGCAAATGGCGGATTGCGACAATTTGAGCAGCTTCTCCTTTTTATTTTAGAGACATTTCGTTTCAATGACCGACAGCAACGCAGAGCCATGGGCAGGGACAGCGGCAGCGACAAATTGTCAGCCATATTAATAACATCTACGTGCACTTGGGATCGGGCTTGGGGGGCGGTGGGCCCGGGCTGGGACATGGACATGGACATGGGGCATTGTTCGCGGATCGGCCGGCCGGCGAGGTCGCATTGTTCGCATTTTCAGTTACTTGTAACAGCGTTTCAATGGCAACGACAGCGTCCCGCTTATTACATCTTACTGGACGGTTGCAGGAGCGGCAACCGCAGCATCCAGAGCTCCAACTACAGGGCCCCTGCCCCGGCCCGACCAACGAATCGAGTGCCACATGCTATACGGTCAGCAAGTTCTTTGTTCTGGCTCCCAGGCCCTCAATGTGCGTGCACATCTGCGGATTACACCGACAGAAATCACAATATATCAGCCTCTATTGCACACTATATAGTTGAAGGCATTTCTCTTAAAATTATTGTCTTCATTATATCATAACAAAAAAAATGTATCGTATTTAAATAATTAAGTAACTCACCAGCTTCAAAATTTAACCGCAAAGAAACTATTTAAGCCAAGGTGTTTAAGTGAATTAATCCTCAATTTTATCAAGCCTTGAACTTGTAGTTTTATAACGATAATTTAAGATATTAACTTTGTAAACTGTTATTTAAAGAAATCTTTATAATGGCATTTCGGTTGAAGTTTCTTGGAGTTTTATTAAATCAAAACATTTAGATAGCCACATAAATTAAGATGTATTGTACGAGTAACCATGAATACCCTATTAAAAATCAAGGCAATATGCTGTAAATAAATTAAAACTTGGAAAACGATGTTATGAATCTTGTTAAATTTCTTTCTGCTTGAATTCCTAAACTACACATAATGAACTATCTATATCTACCTGGTTTAATTTAATAGAAAACCCTTCTCACCTCAAAAACTTATTCCACTGTGTGGCTGACCCCTCTTCTAATTCACGCTGGACAAATCTCAGTCTCGCCCAGTCCAGTTTCTGGCTTGGTATCAGTCCGTTTCATATCGGACAAGATCCAGTGACTGTACAGATTCGGGGGGCTCATAATTTATGACCCAATCACTGTCCACTTTTGTTCGCGCCCCCAAGGGGCAAAGGGAGTTTGTGGTGGTTCGGAGGTTTCTTTGGCGTTCGGGTGGCGTGAAGTTGCCTAATTATGAATTAATTTCCTGAGATATTAGCAAAATATTTGAATTTCTCGGGAGTTATTTATGGCGGCCATTATACGTTCTTTCTGATGCGTTTGGTTTTTTCTTGTCTTCGACTGCTCAAAGTATTTTAGGAGAATTCTCTGGCTAGTTTGTTTCTTTTATTTCATCGTCGATTGAATAAAGACATAGTCGAAATTATTAATACGTGTCGCCATGTGGCAGCCAAATGAATTCATACTTCATTGATATGAATATAATTATTTATTTGGGGGGTTCGGGATTTGAATTCTTCCATCTTGAGTGTGGTTCGTGTTGAAAACAATTAATGTGACAGGCTCTCCCATATTATCGTATATTTATTAACCTCCGAGGCTCTGCTACAATCTTTACTTTTTGCATTTTTAATCACGACCTCTCCACATACAATAAGTTATGCGAAATCCCGGGCTATCTATGCGCATCGGGGCACGTAAGTTGCCGGTCCGAATAAAGTCTATAAAATATAGCATCGACTTTTTCGGGTCTTAACTGTATGCGTTGTAAATTACAGAGTTTCAGGCCCATAGTCATTGAATGCTACAAAGCGAATCAGCTTTTCGGCTCGATTCGATACATTATCAATATGAATTAGCATATGAACGGACCTCTCAGATCCGTGAAGCATGCCACATTTGACAGCTCTCTCGGGTCAAAGGCTCCAATGTCAGTTATAAAAGTGCTTTGATTTCATTATTCGTGTTGTTGAAAGCATCAAGAGGCTGTTGAGTTTAGTATTTATAGGTGGACTAATCATGAGCAGAGGTACTCGTATTTTAAGTTCTTACGAGTATATGCACAATCCCTCCCAATTAAAGCCAAATCTTGCGAATTTATCAGAGCTTTTTTCCTCATTTACTTGAATCCCTTAAGGGATTACCTTATGCAAAAAAGCACGAGCAGCAAACTGCGCGATTAGCTCCAGTTTGGCCAACGATTCAGCGACTTAAATCATGCGACCACAACCAGTTTCGGCGTCGCATGCGGGCATGGAAACCATAATTCACATTGGCCCTAGTCAGCGCCAGCCATTAAAAACTCATCACCGGCCAACTGGAATGAGCTGGGGTTGCCTTCCCCGATTCGCCGCAAGTATATCGCGTATATATATATAATACCAGGCACACCCGATCTAAGGGGAGTGTCCAAGACAAGCTTCTCTACCAAGAAGCAAGCCCGACTACACACGCCGCGTGCAAATATTTCCATTTGTGTGCGCCATTTTCTCAGGGTCTTTAATTTAATTTGATAATCAAATAAAACTCGAGATTTCGGTGGACGCCCACAAAATTTACAAAATATTTAAAACCAAACTTCCGCCAACTGATTTCTTATTGCAGTGTCATTGTCATTCAAATGATTCTAATTTGCTGGATAAAGGCGGGCGAGGGTCGGAGCAGATCGGCCCGGATCTGGGTACGGGGCAGGTCACTCTCCTCATGAGATCCATAATTACAGGGAGATCGCTGTAAGCGTTTCAGATGGGAGCGCGCTGTGGAAACCTTGGCGTATCGCAGCGCACACATCTTGAGATCCTTCGGTTGCGGCTTCGTTTTACGTTCTTGGATCTAATTGCAGAGCGGGACGACCTTTTTCGTTTAGTTTTTTTCTGCTTCTTATTTTATTTTTTGCCCAGCCCCGACGACTGCAATTAAAATGGAACCACGAGAGGAGAGCCAAGCAGGGCAGGCATCGGCATCGGCATTGGCATCCCAGAGCCTCGCATCTAAAGACGGTTTCGGGCGAAACAGAACAGCATGCCGGAAAAATCGACTCAAATTACAGAGGCTCAGCTACTGGCACGGCTACTGGTACTGGGTTACCCTTACCCCGGCAGATTGGATCGCAGGGCAGATCGGTTGAGGGTTTCGTGTTTACTTGGAACAGCGCACAAAATTTGCGTGCCCTAATTGCCAGCTGTCGGACATGCCGGGCAGATTTATCTCAGTGTACCGAAAACTTCTGCTAAATTTGATCGCCCCCTGTAAATTTTTGCGGCCCTCAACCTTTGTTGATTGATCTGAAATCCCGTAGCCAGTCGGTTAATTGCCGGATCCCTCGCCCGGGAAAGCAGTCTGTTTGTTGTTTTTAATTTCATGCGGTCATGGCTTTCAATGGGTATTTAGTTTAACGCTACCCTAAACGATCCTTAGGCTGCGTAATTTTGTGTCTTCATTGGGGATAAAGAGATCGATCCGTCGATAAACGCGATACAGGTGGTCCCGGAACGGCATCGATTACGCAAAGAGCTACCGAAAATTAATTGCACTGAAAATGCCTAAACTCTCAGGCTGTACCATTAAAGTTTTATTGTTTAGCTTGGCTTTCGGCCAGCCAACCTGCTGACATAATTCAGTTTAGGCAAATATATATACTTCAGTTGACCGGCAATTAGATCAGGCCTAAGTCAATTAGAAAACTTTTGCTTACTAATTACTCATGAATTGGTAAAGAGGCCCGGCCAGCAAGTACGGGTAAGTAGAAGAGCAAACAAATCCAACTGACCTTAAATCATTTAATCAGCACAAACGTCCCCGGGCCATTTGAAATATTTGCGAAACTCAAACTGGGATGACAACTGTTTGCAGATTTTAATCTTTCACAAAAAGTCCACTCTGCCAGAGGACGCACAGCCGCCGAGCAGTGTCCGAGGACTGAGGACGGAGGACTGAGGACCAAGGAGCCGGCAGTCGAGTCCCATGTCCAGTTCGGAGTGTCCAGACCCATGGAGTATAGTACGAGTAGTACAACAAAACTTGCTGTGACACTTGTTAGACGGGCTGACAGCTGCTGCTGGACTCTGGACCCCGAACGGGGATGGGTACAGGAAAAGGGACAGGGACAGGGACAGGGACGAAGACCTATGCAGATGTTGTCGTCACCGTCACCGTCATCGTCCTCGTTGTCCTTCAGCGGCTCTACAGCTGCCGAGCTGGGCGAGCTTGCCGAGAACTTGGACCGGACAATGCGGCGACGACAAGTTTTTTGCCTGCGCAACGACTTTGACAGACGCCATAACTTGGGCCGGAGAGCAACGCCTTAACCCGGGGGCAGTTGTTTCCCAGTTCCACAGCTTCCACAGTTTCCCCGGCCGCCCAGTCCCCTGGCTTCTTCCCAGCATCTCAAGTAATGAGGACAAAGTTTTGCATTCGTAATGCAACTGCGACTGCCACTGCCGCTGCAGCAGGAGAAGCAGCAGCTTTCGGTGGTGGTCAGGCGTGGTGCAATTTGCAAACTTCATTTATTCACGCCCGAAGCGAAGCGCTAGATGATCCCTTCCTTGTTGTTTGCCCTCCGGTTTCTGGCCAGAAGTTTGATGCTTTCGACGGCGCAGCCGAGCCAAACAACTGAAGAGTCTTCAGGCCGGGGCTTCCCGTTTGCCCGTGCTCCGTCACCTTGTTGTTGAACTCGGCGATTTGTCACTTGGATGGTTGGGCAAGCCTTTCATGTTTCCTACCAACGTTTTTCGGGCCATCAACAGCATTCTAAATAACTCTAAAATGTGTGAACTTTGGCCCATGATACAGTATTCACAAAGGCTTTGAGGCGCAGCAAGAAACTGTTGCTAAAAATACGAGAAAAATTCCCGACTGAAAGAGCAACATGATTCACAGATTCGCTCGGCGTTTATATTTGTTTAATGGAATATCTTCGCCGCTTATTTCAATTGCGGCAATCAGAGGAAAACACACTTGTACTTGGGTCTCGCAGAGCTTGTCGCCCAACTAGTTCAACGCATTTTAAATTTATTTAAATTGAATTAAATGGCTGCAATTTAAGCGGCACCGCCAATCGCAGCCATGCGACAACAACCTTAAACGACCAGGTCCCCACATGCTGACGAGGATGATAATGATGCGATAAATTACGCCCAGCGCATGAACAAAGAACTTCTGCAGTCGACATCCATCGTCGTCAGCTCAATTGGTTGTATCCGCCCCAGGAGAAGCTAAATGGAAACATGGCGACAGTCAGCGGACTCTCAGATACCACCCAACCTTAAGAGGTTCGTTTCGCATCGCACGACCGCCGGACGAGTGTATTTACTGGATTATTCTTAGATTAGTTTTAATAAATGAGCAATTTAAAGTTGAAACGGATGACAAGTTGGAGATGCAAGATGCATGACAAGTTCGTGGCCGAGGAATACATCCGTTGCATATGGAAAACGTTAAAGTTTAAGGGCCTCCTAGAATAGAGAATAAATTCAAAACTAAGAAATGTCTGTCGGCTTCCAAAATCGCAGCAAGAATTTTGTCGTATTCTAGCCCTTTCTAGTACATATAGATCAGCTTAAGTTCCAGCCAACACAGCTTTAAGGTTAGCCCTTCTGCACAAGAAAAATCCATTCTCTGGTCTGATAAAAATCAGTCCGGAAAAGTTGTCTGGCCATCCGTCTGCCCGACGTCCATGAAACAGTTAATATTCTTTTGTTAAAGCCGTTCAATGGCCAAAGAAAGAGGCATAAATGTGGCATAAAATCGGGCGAAAACAATTGCATTGCTTCCTATTGATTATGAATTTTGTTAGCCGCTTCGCGCCTGCTCCGAAGTCTAGCCTGTGTGTCCTGCCCGCTTGCTCTCGCATTCACATGCCGGCGGCCTCAGCCACTTTTCCTTTATGGCGAAATGAGTTCAATGACACAAAAATAATACAGAATAACAATAAGATATAGTATCTTTGGCTCTTTGTTCGCCTTGGCTGGCAAACACGCCCCGTCTGCACGCCGGACTCCGTCCTTCTCCGGGCACGAGGGCCCTGCCATTATTTGCATCTTTCACTTTTCAACTCTTTTGGGGGCCTCGTCCTGCGCCGTGAATGTGGGGCAGTTCCGCCCTCTAGCTGCCTCTAGCTGCCTGTAGCTGACTCGCTCTCACTCTTTCCGTAGTTTTGACCGCATAAAATCGATAGAACAGCCCCTCGTGACTTCCGCCTGCCCTGCCCCATCCTCTTTATTGTTCGCCATGCCCTGCATCAAGTTCAGAGCCCAAAAACTAATGCCATTTTATTGTTCTGCTGGCGACAGACAAACCGCCAACCAGGCAACCCATCTAAAGGGTACTAACCATCCAACAATCCCAGCCAGCGGATCAAGAGCGACCCGGGCAAGCGAGCGAGCGGGCTGGCGGGCGGGCGACCGACTTTCACTTTCGGCCAGAATAGAATAGAGGACCCGGCCAACAATCAAGGCGGGGCAAGCGGCAGACAGACTGACTGACTGACTGAACGAGCGAACCAACGAACGAACGAATGAATGAATGAATGCTATACTCATCAACACGTTCACAATTTCAATGGCCAGAACTTCGCGCTTATCATCGTCATGCAATCAGGATACACACCCAAGCACACACATCCCAGATTCATTTGTTCTTTGTCTCCCTGTGGCAGAATTTCAAAAGCTAGACAGAGCAGAGAGCAACCTGTTGCTAAATACAGAAGGCATATAGTACACACGCCAGTTTGCTCGCTTGCTCGCTTGCTCGCTTGGTCTCGACTGAAACTGAACTTCGCCATGGAATGCAATTTTCAACAACGTCATCAACAGCACACCACCAGCATATCCACATCATCATCACCAACAACATCATCGTCATCATCATCGTCATCCTTTGCTGTAGTAGCAAGTGGAGAAACAACAACAATGACGACAGGCCACAACGCATATAATACATTCAACAAACAATTGAAATTTCGTATACAATTGCGAATTGAATGAGGAAATGAATGTGTAAAATGAATAAGTCTGAATAGCATGTCTGTGTCTGTGTCTGCGTCTGTGTCTGTGCCTGAGCCTGTGTACGTATAGATATCCGGCTAAATGTGTGCGTTGCTTCGTCTGCAAGTGTCGAGACGACGGGTCGTATACGTAATTTTTTTTTGCACTTGTTTTTGTTCTCGGGTCTGGCTTTGGCGAGTGTTTGCAGATTTTTTCCATTGCCTTCCTCTTTTTCGGGGGCGTTGTTAAACGGATAAACTCGTAAAACAGTTGCCGGCAAAGTTGCGAGAGCAAAGCGTTTAGGGAGCATTTGAGCTTTGAGTTTAGAGTCAACACAACAGCGGCTAAAAGGGCGAAAAGAGGTGCAAAAGTTCCCCGGCTTGCAGCGAGAAAACAAGAGAGGGGCCAATGTTTGGCCAACAGAAACGGATGCATCCGCCGCGGTGGTTGCGATAATAAATAGACTCCAATCGATACGATTTTCGATTAAAATCGGGATATTATTTTAAGAATATATCGATAAGTTTGTAGATAATTTGGAGGGTCCTTATACATTTTCAATACAACTTTTCCGAAGGCAATTATTAACCATAATTGATTAATACAATTTTTAGCTGGATTATTTGTGCTGATGTTATCTTGTAAAAATACAGATAGTTTCTACTATTTCATTTGATTTGTACTATGCATCTTTGCTTGTTTCTAAAGGGGTACTATCATATTTAATTTTAAAGGATGTTTATTTTGCTTTTATACCTTAATGATAATGTTATAGAAACTTTAAACTTATGTTTTAGGTTTCCACGAATCATTTTGTTAAAACAATCCAACCAAAATGCTAAATCAGGACCCAGAAATAAAGGAATAACCAATATAGTTTTCAAGACCCTGCGGCTTTTAGGTCGCAGTATTTGCTCTTTCTATTGCAAGCATATATATTTTCTTTATATATATTATAATATGAATATGTTATGGTCCTAAGAATCATTTTTTCTTAACCATCAGACTAAAATGCCAAATCAGGACCCAGAAATAAAAGTATAACCAATAATATACAAAATCTGACCGATTCTAAAGCCTCTAGGTGGCTTCCAAGACCTTGCGGCTTTTAGGGCGACCCTATAGGGTTCTGGATTCGATTTCTCAAAGTCATGACCCGGAGGGAGAGCACTGTTAATGGGTTTATTCAGATTTGCCCAACTTGTTTGCTTGCCAATTCTGTCTTTTGTTGTTGCTGGCGGTGCTCCTCTTGTTGCCACTTTGCCATTGTCCGCCCAGTAGTTGTTCTTGTTGTTGTTATTATTGTTGCTGCGTTTTTATTTCTTTTATTATGTACGAATGTTTGTTTGTGTAATGCCCGCCCGCCCCATTGTTGTTGGTCGGTTGGTTGGTATGCGAGCGTTTTGTATTTTTCTGCTATATTCCTCGCCCAGTGTGTGTGTGTGTGTGTGAGTATTTTTATTTTATTTCCCATTTTTTGTGTGTATGTGTGTGAACAATTAAAACTCTTTACAATGACCTTGACTTTGTTTTTTGTATGCGGCCCGGCGAGAGTGTTTGTGAGTGAGCTTCCTTTTCATTCACACGCGCCCAGCACGCTCAAACGTCAAACATAAAACACAAACAACCAGCAGCAGCAGCAGCAGCAGTGGCAGTAGCANGCCCAGCACGCTCAAACGTCAAACATAAAACACAAACAACCAGCAGCAGTAGCAGCAGCAGCAGCATCAGAAATACACAGCACTGCGGCAACAAAGCCGTCTGAGTGTCTACTCGTCTCTGATTCTCATTCTGAACCCGAGTCTGGGCTTGGTCTGGTTCATTTCTGCTCAACGCAGTTCAACTCGCTTCGGTGTTCCAGTGTTCAGTGTTCGGTTTTCAGTTTTCAGTATTCGGTTTGTTTTTCCCATTTTGCAATGAATGGTGAATGCTTTTTGAAGAGCAACAGTCTCCTTCCTCGCCAAAAGAAAGAATCAATGCCTGCGCAAATAAACAACAAATAATAATGCCGCTGCCAACAAAAAGTAACAAGTACATTGATAATGAAACAAGAATTGTGTGTGTTTTGTTCTATATTTGAATTTGGCATTACACAATGGCCCCAGCAGCAGCCGCCTCAACAACGCTCTGACTTTTCCCTTTCTTGGCCAATTTTTGCGGTTAAGATTTGCGTTTTGTTGGGTATTTTTGTTTGATTTTTTCTGCCGTGGCAGTAGGTCAGTTACTGGGGCAGGTTTTGCATTGTTTGCCCCTGCCTTCTGTGTTTTCGTTTCATTGTCAAATGCTTTGCAATTGGCCATAAATTCATTAAGCAGCCGGGCCCACAAGTTGCCTTTGTTTTCATTATACATTTTTAATGGGTTAGTAGCGCACCTCAGATGAGCCATGACTTGCATGAAATTGTTATGGAATCTTTGTTAACGGGGATGCCTTTAACTTGAATTTTGTCGAAACTTAAACAATACAAGAAAACTTGTCTAGGCTTTTAAGAATTCTAATGATTTTAATTAGGTTTTTGCAAATGGAATGTACCAACATTTTATAGAGGGACAATTTTAAACAGGATACACATTTTGCTTATTGAATTACTTAGGAACAAAGATCTATTAAATGGTAACAAACTAAGGTAGTTATATAGTGTAATAACCCACAAGTTTCGGGTGGAAGGCCCATGTAGCTAGTACTCAATAAATTCCTTAGTTTTGGTATGCTATACTCGATTTGATGTACCAATATATTTATATATATTTATCATTTATATAATGCCAAATCGAGGAGCACTCCCCGACTTAAGTACTTTTCTCAGACTTGAGTACCATACATTAGTTTTAGATATATATTTGAAGAGATAAGCCAAATAATTCCAGATATATTCAAAATAAATGAATGAAAACCTAATTCAACTTTTGTACAAAACTTTTTCGGGATTAAAGTCAACAAAAATCTTGTGTTTATAGCATATTTTTTAATTTTTTCCCGATTGACTTTGGCTAAATGAAAATAACAACCTTAAGCTTGGTGGGTGGAAACCTTGGAGTGTGAAATTAACCAGGCAACTGGAAATCCGCAACCTGGCATTGCATTGCTGGGCCGTGAGTGCAGGCAACCAGCTGAGACCTGGAATCCAATCACTTTGCGCTAATGAAAGTCGAACAAAAAGATTCCGAGAGTTACTCATGGACCACCGAAATACGCATACGAATACGACTACGAATTCCGAGCCGAGATCGAGGCGAGGGGCAGGCGAAAATATGCATTAATCGGCAGGTAAATGAAATGGGAAATGGAAAATGGGAGGGAAGGCGGCAGCGGGCGGTGGGCGTGGGGAAAAGCTGCCCTGAGACAATGTCGGAGTGCTGGCATGCGATAGATACACGTAAGCGGCTGGATGCCAAACCGCATCAAAGTTGGCAGCCCATGCAGATACATGCGGCAAGATACTCGCGCACGTTGGCTGCAACTGCAGTGCACTTGCTTAATACATTTTTGCAACGGCCTGCCAGCCACCTTGGCGAACCCATTAGGTTAATAAGAAGACGCAGCCCGACCAGGATATATGTATAATACCTTGCATTATTTTGTTGGGTGCCCGTGCCCGTGCCCCTGTCCTGGTCCGTGTCCGTGGAGGAGGAAAATAAGCAAAAACTATGCGCGTGAGACGCGATCTAAGAGTGCTCTGTGTATGCTGTGTACTTTCCCACTCCCCCTCGGCCCTTGGGTCGGCCATATTTAAAGCTCGAAATTTATGCGGCTCAGGGCAGAGAAATTCCTCCAGAGTTTTCGTGTGGCGGAAAAGCGGCAACGTCGCTTGCCATAAACCCAGCGACGACATTTTTATGGCACTGCCGGGCGCACTACGGATCGATAAAGTGTCCGAGGGGAGCGGCTATATGCCGCGGAGCTGCTCGCACTCGCCTCCGATTGGCCGGGGCAGCTGCGCAAAATCCGGCCCAGGCAGCGCTCACCACACACACACAGATACGCACGCACACAGCGGCAGACGGGCCCAGTGCGTTCATTTGATTTATTAGCCCAGTCGAGCGGAGCGGAGCGGAGAGCCGGCGCACAGCGGTTGTCTCGCTCTGGCCGACGAAAACTGGTTTGCGGATGCCGACGCACACTCAGCTAGGGCCACAGATACAGATGCAGGGGCGAGCGGATACACAACCTCACGGATGCGAAACCCGTTCCGCAGCCACCCTGTCTGGGCTGCGACCACGGCTACGGCTCCGGCTCCGGCTCTGGCCGCCCTGCCAGCGCGAACGGCCTCTCATTCGACTCTCGCATTCGCCGCCGTCAGCACACGCGCACGCAACACGCTAGCAGCACTCCGCAGCAGTACGCAGCAACTCGCAGTAGCTCGCTAGTGGCAAGTGGCAAGCAACAGAAACAGTCTCGTCTCGGTTTCGGTTCGCCTCGGCTCGTTCGTTCGCCAGTTGGTCGTGGGACACACACAAGAAAAAAGCAGGGAAAACCTAAAAACTGACACAGCCAGCGGAAAGCAGAGAAATACAAATACTCGTAGAAATATTGAGTTGAGTTGAGTTTCCTCAGCGTGGAACGCACCTCGAACAGGTTTCGCCATCGACGGAGAAACAGAAAGGTGCTCAATTCCGGATAGTGTGGAGGTATTTTTTCGGTGTTTGCGCCGCTGAAAGCCACTTACAATCCAATAATCCCATAACCAAGTTCAACCAATCGCCAAAAGTAATGAAAAACTGCAGAAGACAGAGCCGCGCCGGGTTTTAACAACAAATATCAAGTGTTTTTATCGCGCCCAGAGAGCGGGCGAAATTTGTGACTGTGGAAAAACGCAATTCAAGCTGTTACTAGTGGCTGCCAAAAGATAAATCCAGTTTATACAATCACGCATTATGCAATTTTAACAAAACTGTAGTCGCAAGTGCAACATGGTTTCCAACAAAATGTTCAAAACATCAAGCAACTGAAATCAAATTCTGAATCAAAAGTCGATCGAGTATCATCTGCCAGCGAGCGTTTGAAAAGCGGAAAGCGTACAACTTGCAAAGATCAGGAATTCTGCCGGGATCAGGACACCAACGGCAACTAACATGCTGACCATGGAATCGGACATGAAGGGCAGCCTGCTGCATGCCACAATGCCGCCGCACCACACCAGTGCCGCCTTGCACGGCCACGCCTCCTCGCCCTACTCGGCGCTGGCGCCGCTCATGAATCTCGGCCAGTCGCACCTGACCCACTCGCAGCTGAGCCACCACAATCACCATCACCACCATCACATGAGCGCCCACATCGCCGCCAGCCAGAGTCCCAATCCCCTCAGCTCGCTGCAGTCCTCCATGGCCAACACCCTCAACGGGGGCGGCCAGGTGGGCCAGCAGCAGCAGCAGCAGAGCTCCCCGCTGCACAGCTCCAGCGAACTGAGCCCCACCCAGAGCAGCATCGGCAGCCACCACATGACCTCGCCCGTGAGCAACCATCAGCAGCAGATCCCCCAGCAGCAGCAGCAGCATCCCACCCACCTGGCCGCCGGTTCGGCGCTGAGCAGCATGACCGGTGGCGGTAACGGGGGCGGCAGCAACAATAACAACAACAACGGGACGGCCAACAAGAACCAGCAGCACGCGGATCGGGTGAAGCGGCCGATGAACGCGTTCATGGTGTGGTCGCGGGGCCAGCGAAGGAAGATGGCCTCGGACAACCCGAAGATGCACAACTCGGAGATCTCGAAGCGGCTGGGGGCGCAGTGGAAGGACCTGTCGGAGGCGGAGAAGCGGCCGTTCATCGACGAGGCGAAGCGGCTGCGGGCTGTGCACATGAAGGAGCATCCGGACTACAAGTACCGGCCACGGCGCAAGACCAAAACGTTGACCAAGACCAAGGAGAAGTACCCGATGGGTGGCCTGATGCCCGGCCAGGCGGTGGTCGGCGGAGGCAATGGAGGAGCGCCCGGAGAGCCGGTGACGCCCACCCGGGTGCAGGGTCAGGTGCAGGGACAGTCGCTGAATGGAAGTGGAGGCGGCGGAGCTGCGGCGGCAGCGGCTGCGGCAGCGGCGGCAGCGCAACAGGCGCGCCAGGACATGTACCAGATGAACGCGCCGAACGGCTACATGCCCAACGGCTACATGATGCACGCGGATCCCGCTGGATCGGCCTACCAAACGTCCTACATGGGCCAGCACTATGCGGCGGCGCAGCGCTACGACATGGGCCACATGTACAACAACGGGTATGCCATGTACGGCACTGTGTCCGGCGGCCAGACCTCCCCCTACGGCGGCGGTCTGCAGCAGCCGGGCTCGCCCTCCCCGTACGGCAGCAGCCTGCAACAGCCCGCCAGTCCAGTTGCCTACGGAGGCGGAGGAGGAGGCGGCGGCCAGGTTTCCTGCCAGAGCCACAGCCCCAGCGACTCGAGCATCAAGTCCGAACCCGTCTCGCCCAGCCCCAGTGCCATAGCGCTCAATAACAACAATAATAACAACAATAACCACATCATGAAGCGGGAGTACAGCTCGGCGGCAGCAGCGGCTGCGGCAGCGGCAGCGGCCGGCGGCGGTGAGCTGAATCATCTGATGAACATGTACCATCTGCCGGAGGAGCAGCGCCACCTGCTGCACTACCAAACGGACTCGCCGGACTTGCAGCAGCAACACCAGGCGATGCAACAGCAGCAGCAGCACCAGCAGCAGCAGCAACACCAGCAGATCCCGCAGCAACACCAGCAGCTCGCGCAGCAGCAGCACCAGGCGATGCAGAGCCAGCAGCATCATCTGCAGCACCAGCAGTCACTGCGGACGATGGCGCCGCTGGCCCATATGTGAGAAATGGCCAGCGCCTATGGAGCAGCCGCCGGATCCGTGAGCGTGTCGCCGCCGCCGTTGCCGCTGTCGCTGCCTTTGCAATCGTACATGCCGGCGGTGGCGGGGCAGCAGCAGCAGCAACTCCAACAGCAGCAGCAGCAGCAGCAGCACCAGATTAACGGGCGACCCAGTCCGACGGCATCGGGCTCGGGGTCATCCGGTGGGCGCTCTTCGGCGCACTCCAGTGGCCACACCGCCGCGCATTCACCCGCCTTGGCAGCCGCCTACGGATCGGGACCTGGACCGGGATCGGGATCGGGTTCTGTTTCCGGTTCGGCCGGCTCTGCTGCCGGTTCTGGGAGCACCGGAACACCCGGTTCGTCCTCCGCCAGCATGCTGGACATGCCCCAGCAGCAGCAGCAGCAACAGCAACAGCAGCAGCTTCTCGAGGAGCATCAGCTGCAGAACCACCAGCTCCACTATCAGCAACAGCAGCAGCATCATTATCAGCAGCAGCTCTACCACCATCACTACCATCCCGGCCACGAGGCGGCTGTGGTTGCCAGTGCTGCTGGTCTGTTGGATATATCCACATTGTAAATTATTGAAAATATTAACTAAAGCCCCTAGGATACGCACACCCATCCGCCCCACAACCCACACCCCACAACCTATATCCTACAACCTACAACCTATACCCGATACCCAATCGCAAACACAAGGCAGACGCAGTTTTAGCATTAGTTTTTAAGGAGAATAAATTCGAAATTGCAGAGTAGCATACAAGTAAAATGACTAGAGTTAATGATTAGTAATTTAGAAATAAAGCATACGCACTGTTGTACCACAATAGTAAGACGACAACTCACTGCATTCCATTCTGTTTGTTGTGTTTCGGTTTCGGTTTTCCGCTTTCTAGCTACGACAATTGTGTGATACCAATAAATTGTTGCCAACTAGCAAGGCCAACAAATCGTTTAGTTTAGCGTTTAGCGAGACTTCTCAAGCGTTTCATTTAGACCAACTTTGCTGTACAAATCGAATCAAAAACGGAGACCCAAGACACTCTCAGAACATTAAATGTGCGCGATCGCGGGAACACCCAAAAAGCAGGCAAACACACGAGTTAAATAGGCGTAAAAATGAAATGGATTATTATAAAAATGCAAAATGCAGATACTTCGAGAAAAAAAGGGGGGGAAAAACCAACATAAAAACAAGCAAACAAAGAAAAATGTCAAAAACATTCTATTTTATAAATTCTCTTATGCATTAAGTAATTATAATTATTATCTATTATATAAACAATTTATTATTAATTATGCTTAAAGATACGAGACAAGACAACACACACAAACACACACATAATTAATTGTAATAAAGCGAACCCACATTATTATTATTATTAAAACATAAATCGAAATGAGAACGCAAGCATCTACTGCATAAAACACAACAAGAAATGTTAGTAAACCTAAAGAAAATTTAGTGAAAAACCAATCCAAGCAGCGTGCAAACGCGAATGTGAAACATGAAACATGGAGCGCGGCAACCAAAGCAAACAAATGCAACAACAAAACATTGCCAAGCACCTGGAAGTAATAAAAACAAAAACCAGAAAAATCCACAACAAAAAAAAAAACAAATAAAAAAATTCTTTACAAAAAATTTAAATAATTTCCTTATTATTTTTTCGAATCGATCGAAATGCCGTCGGCAAAACACACGGGGAAAGGGGCAATCGCAAAGTTTGCATTCCAAGTCGATGTGCAGGTTGTTTAATATGCCAAATGGTCGATACTTGAGCTTGGCTTTTATGGCTCTCCTTTTGGCCCAAGTCGGATACGCAATTTCCAAGACAATAGCGATTAAAGTACTAAAACTCGAATGAAACTCGGGCAGTGTCATCATAAACATAAAATCTTAGTTGATGGCATAGCCCGACAAATTAGAACAAACCGCGAAACACGGTTCTCATCATACACACATTTTCATGTTTCCCCAAACAATAGTTTCCATTGGTGGGTGGGAGGAGGGGAGGGGGCTTCGTGTCAGTCGTACGCCTGACATTTCAATATTTATCTAAGTGCACTTTGTCGATGATTAACTGCAATTTTCGTGACCGGAAGCGGGAGCTTTGTAGCCGACACCGTCCGTCCACTCTAATGGTCGGTGATCAGGCATCGAATCACAAGGTTGCCGCACAACACTCGTGAGGATATATTATATTCATAAATAGCATTTTTTAAAGCCGCTCACCAGACCCAGATTGTCCAATCACTCGACCCTCGGTGAATGGGCCTACCAAAGTCCATAACATCCACTTAATATGGCTAATTTATGCTGGCCAGGCCATCATCGCATGCATACCATGGCCCACGCGCTATGCCAACATTTCATAAAGCTCGTAAAAAATTATGATATGTATTATTAATGAAAATTGCAAATTCAGAGCAGAAGGCACAAAAACCGAATACATCGCCGAACAACAGCTTTGGCTACAAAACAATTTATTTATTATGTGCAAACATTATACACTGTTTACTACCAAACATTTTTTTTGTATCATTCGAAAGCAGCTCTGCCCTGGCTGCCTGATTATTGTAATTTCAGTAAATGCTTTAGCTTAAAATGAAAGCTGCCGCGGAATTTCAATTAAAATATTTCGCATCAGCCCCACCCCCCACCCGGGTTTTCAACCTTGCTTTCCAATTAATTTCCCTTTATCCTCCCGCGACTTTGCAATCAATTAGCACCAACGATTTTTAATTATGCCATTTTACATCAAAATTATTTTCCGCCTGCCCCCGGTTGATTAAAATGCTCAACCTTTAGCATTACATTTTCCCCCGCCCAAAAAATAGTTCGCTCATACATAAAAAACGAGCCGCGATTTGCATTTGTCGCAATTTTCATAATATCCACCGATTTTTAGTGGGCTAAGCTTTATCTCCGATTTTGAGGCCTGTTTCGTTTGTTGTGTTGAAATGCGAGATTGTCGAGTGGCATGTTCAAGATACATGCATAATTTTTCGGAATACATTTGTGCCTTGTTTTTTTTTATTTTTGCCCCTTGTCTGTGAGGTAAATGCAAAACCACAAATTTATTAATGCCGTATGGGTGTCATTTGAGCTAAGCTGCAGCAGATACAAATCTGCCGCGGCTGCGACTCCGCTTCACATGCAAATTGCCCGAATAGAGTTGCTCATGTTCGATTTGGATTTATTTATCGGCCTGGAAATTGTTCGGGGTTCTGTTCTACAGTGGTGGCTTTTTATTTTAATTGGTTTTCTACAACTAATTTTTTGTGGACCCCGTCATTTGTTGCAATCAGTGAGAAAATTAAACGAAATCCCGATGACAGCATTTTTATCGCCGCTCGCTGGCCATTAAAATTGAGAGCTAATCACACGTTTAACAAGATTTTGGTTTTGTTTGTGTTTATTTGGTGGTTTTCTGAATTCGATACGTTTTGTTGTCGCACGGGGGACAGGTGCTGGTTATTTTGTTTTCATTTTTTTTTTTGAGCTGCAGCTGAGTCAGCAGGCCGCCGATCGTGAGAGTTTTTCGCCTCGCCGCTTTGTCTTGGCTTTTGATTTAGTTCATTAATTAGCCATAATAGTTTCGTTTTATATTTTGGCCCAGGTTGAACTTGAAATTCATTAGAAGACATTGGACAAACTCTGATGATTTGCAGATATCAAGGGGAGACGATCGAGCAGCATAAAGTTGAACTTGGTCCAAACAAATTGCATTGCATCTCGATGTTTGCCGCAAAAGGTGCCAGAAGTTTTCTATTGTCCATTCGCTAATCAGATACAGATACAAAGTACGTCTATCTGCAAACACATTCACTCTCTCTTTCCGTGGGAGCCCGCCTTCAACCCTTCAATTATGGGGAACAAAGCACGGCGGCGGGCGAGAGTGAAACAGCTTGCGTGGGGCATGCCACCGGCTCGCCGGCGAGAAAAAGATGGCTGCATTGGTGCAAAGATGGATACAGATACACAGATACATGTACGCTTAGATAGATGGATAGATGGCCGGAGTTGAACAACTAATTAAACTTGAACAATGGCGAAAAGTTGGCAAACAAATGTCATTACTTCGCCTGTGTCGCTCCCGGGAAGTAACTAGTGAATTTTGAGTGGCTTGGGCTTTCGATTCGGCGGCGACGGTTGACACATTTCTGGAATGTAGGTTAACCGAGTGAGACATGCCACGAAATCGAGTTGATTCATAAGCCTAAAACTGTAACCAATTCGGAGTAGGGCCGGCCGGTTGCTGGGCTGTTTCAGGCCACTTTTTCCCCTACATTTCCGAGATGCGAGTACATGTACATAAACAAATCGGATTAGTGGACAAAAATCCAATTAGCTCCCCAACCGAGCGAATGGGTAACAGTTTTCAACTGGGAGCCAGATGAAAAACAAGGCGACCATTTGATGGATGTGTGGCAGGCGTAAGAATTTATAGCCCAGCCGATTTGATCGATAGGCCCGCCCGCCCGGCCGGCGAGGCTGGGCGATGATTTACAAGACGCAGGTAGGCCGCGGGGCTGCAGGCAGGTAGCCGTAGCTGGCAATGCAAATTGTCAGACTGCCTGGCGACCGGAGATCGCAGACCTCCGCTGAGTTAAGCCGTGCGCACCTGCACCGGAAAGCGGGGAAAACCCCGACGCAGCCGTCAGGTTATACCTGCGATGCCGGATAATGAACCTCTAAAATCCACGCCTCGCAAATCCGCAAGCGGATGCTTGAGCCCAGAATCCGCATCCCATCGTTCTTGGCCAATAAAGGGCTAAACAAACAGGCCCAGCACCGGGGCCCGGACAATGCCTCGCCAGAGATCACAATGCACATTATCATAATCACCAATAAAACTCTAGTCGCAGTCTAAGCCGGCCCGCTCCCTCCGGCTTGTTGCATGCAACGCAGATGGATTTGTGTCCCCGACTAAAGTTCAAGTTTATCTCCCTAATACTTCCTCCTTGTGGTTTGCGGGCCGGCCTGCCGATTCCCGGTATTCTGCATGCCGCATGCCGCTTGCCGCATTGCGCCTTTGCTGCCAGCGCCCCCATTTTCTCGTAGTGTAACTCAATCGCGGCCGCATTCTCGAGGGCCTGCATAAATGCGCAATCTGAAGCCCTTGGGGCCATCGCCGGCTAATCGCTATCTAATTATAATTTTGCATTTTTATCGCCGAGGGCCGCCTGCGGGGTTCTCCGGGGAAGGGGGCGGCGGCAAGGCCGTTTCTGCCACGGCTGCGGTTTGTTTCGCAATTAGACGATTAGTCACGCCCTGATTTGTCATTGATACTCCGTCCGCTCGGCTGCCCGATCGCTCGGCTGCTCAGTTTCGGTGAGTGTTACTTATTTGCCACGGATCATGGATGTAACATGGGCCCCGCCGTAACTGCAAGGGCCATGCGGGTCGACCAGGACTGGAGGGGAAGTGTATGCCGATTAGCTGGCAGCTACATCTTTCGGTCCGAGAGTTTCAAAAACGTTTTATCCTTATCTGCTATAATAGTCGGATAAATTTGAGTCGAAATTGCCACAAATTACCAACTCATTTACTTCAAAAGATAGCCTTTAAAGTGATAACTCCATAATTTGAGGTTGTTATAAACATCCTAATTTTATTTATTGGGCATATCTTCATTATTTATTGTACGATCTTTATAAAACTTGGTACATGGTAAATCTATGTCTTGCTCAACCATTAGGGAGATTTTTTAAAACGCTTCCATGAATAATGTGCCTTAAATTACAAACTTTAATATGGACCGATTAGGAAACCTTAATATATTTTATGAATATTGGGTTTAAATATTGTTTCTTTGACAGTTTCCCATACATAGTCCCTTGCTCATCTAGTAATATTGATTTTATCTTTGCTGCCCGGGTCAGATCCCGATGGGGTTAATCTATCGACCTGTGTCAAAATTTGAAATTTAAGAAGCATTTCGAGAGTTCTGCGCCAGCTAAAGCAGTCGAAGAGATGATGGGAAGGCGCCACAACAGCAGCAACAAGGACTGCACTTGTGTCACTTAATTAAGTCGACGTTTTATTGTCGTCATCGCAGCGTCGTTGCTCAAGTTAATTACTCAGGGCGCGAGGCTGGGGTGCGGCTGGGCTCCGGCTGAAATCCCCTGGAAATCCCCACCTGGAGCAGCCATCGCTCCCATTCGCTGGCTTCGCGCGGAAGGCACTACTTTTCAGCTGGCTGGCAAGTGAGCACAAAAATCCCTCACTCCCCGCCCAGGACGACGAGTTCCGAGTCCTGCACTTTGGCGCATTTGTTGATTCGCGCACTTGAACAACAAGGCGGGGACAGGGAAAGGGGGCGACGGAGCTGCAGATTGGGTGGCACAACAACCAGCAACTGCTGCAGCAGCACCAGCACCAGCAGCAGCACCAGCAGCAGCAGCAGAAGCAGCAGCTCTTATCTTAATGAGTTTTTATGCATCTAATTAAATAAATTGCACCCTCTTCGTGCTCTTGGCGCCATGACAACTCCCGCTAGTCTTCAAAAAATCTTTTAAATTTATTTTCCTGCTAGTCAACCGGAGTATTTGTTATTTTGGGGCGTGGCAATGCAATACTGGTTGCCGAGGTGGCCCCCTTCACAATGCAATTGCCCATGGCCCAGGTCGAAAACACACCCAGAAAATGAAATTCAATTTTAATTACAATTTTTCTTTCACCCTCTGTGTTTTTTGCCGCTCAAATCGATTTTGCTAACCAATTTTTTCGAACAATTTGCATATATGCCGTTCATGTTTGTGGTATTTTTTATATAAATATATGAACATGTAGAGAGAGACCCTGTGTACATTTGAGTATATATTTTTAATCAACCGCGCCCAGACACAAACGCTTAACAACATTTTCAGTGGCTTTCATTTCGTATGTCCGGCAGTTTGTTGAGCCACAAAGCAGCTACAGATTGTTTTTATATATGCTACACACACTCCTCTCATATGAACGGTTCGGATTTATTTACTTGATGTAGCCCGGCCCCCTGCCCCATCCTTCCCAGATCATCACATCATCGTCGACATTCGTCGTCGTCGTCGCATTTTCAATTTTTCGCTTGCAAATTGGAAAAGTTCAAACGCACACACAAGCTGCATGGCAATGCCGGCTGGCCGGGCAGGGAATATTTTTGAGAGATGGAGGTGAGCCGATGGCTGTCCGGGGGCAACCCAAAATGGTGACTACGACCTGACCGGACTCCGGGCCGCAGACTCCCTAGAACCAGACTCACTGCCTCGCATGCATGGGAGCAAAATCTGCTGATAAATGCGGCGACGCCGACGTGGACGGGCGATGCAGCACTGCAATCATGCTGACCCATGCACAGTGGTCTGGAAACGGTGTATATTGGGTTGAAAATGAGTGCAGGGAAAATGTTAAAGGTATAGTAATAAAACTGGCAGTTTAAGGTATTTTATTGTTGTGAAAATGTAACAATAAAATAACAATTTCACATCCCTTTCATATCCAATTTACTTGAGGAATATTAAGCTATGAACACTGATAAATTCATTTAAATATATAAGGGCAACACATCTATACTTGGACCTACATCCTTTTAATTAAAAATAATACGTTTAAAGGGGAACTATTCTTTATGTTTAGCCTTAAAGGAGATTTTGTTATTAAAATTTTCCTAAATCTACGATCTATACAGCTTTATATATATTCCTTATAAAAGAGAACTATTGCTTATGATTAAACATTGAAACAAATCAAATCTGCAAATCACTATTTTCAAAAAGTCTACAATCTTTAGGGCTCGGACAAACAATGAGCAAGTATCGACTTGCTAAAGAGTGATTTCCTCTGATGACGATGAAGAATTATTAAGACAACTCGAAAATGTAGCTGGTGGAGGTTGTGGTGACACTGTGCAATGGCAATTCGGTTGTAGCTTATGCTGCATGGAAGGTTGGAGCTCAAGGGGGGCCAAGGAGGCTGCGGAGGTTGCGCATTTACATACGCACTCATTTCGAACGTTGTGCCATGTCCGGCAAAGGCAAGGCCCCACCGAATGGATGACTGACTGACTAAATGACTGACTGTTTGACTGTCTGACTGATGGACTGATGAACTGTCGCATTGACCAATGGAAGCGACCGACGCCTGAGTCCGTGTAGATAGAGGGTGTGCAGCTTTTGCACGTGTGTGAACTGATTGATTGATTATTTGTTCCGCATCACTCACCTGGAAAATTCAACTGAAGTGGCAACTTTAATTAATTTGCTTATGTTTGCTGGGCCGGCCCGGATCGGCTCAAAGCCCGGCCCGGCCGGGCCGTGGACTTATGCGACCAGCAAAATAAGTGCGGTGAATATGTATGGCCGATGTGCTGTACACATCGTATGCATATAAAGGCCACAAAGCAATGCTCAGGTATATAATTTAATGAAATTCGACTTGTGGGCCGGGCTGCGAGCGAGCTTAATTAACGAGGAATATAATTTAATTTAAATGGGTGGTTACACGACCAGCTTCAGCGAAGTGTGACCTGAATTTGCCAACGGAAGTCAGGATGAACATACTATACGAATTTGGCACGCAGTCTGATGTCACCGCACTGGTTTTCAGCCACAGAGATATCAAATATGTTCTATCTTTTCTCGAAGGTAGCTCCTCTTTAAGTATAATTACAACTCAATCGGTATCAATGGGGTTAAGCCCTTTATGTGGTACATAAATTTCGAGTTCACAGAACTTCCCAGTGCGGTAAACAAATCAACAAATCACTATAACTGTTTTCACACATCTAGGCCTATTAACAATGGGAAACCAGAATACAAATGTTTCAGAAACAAAAGGAGAGCCAAAGGTAAAGCCAAGGCACACACATAAAATACGAGCGTGTTGCGATGACAAGAAAATATTTTAAATACCAAACGAGACTTGACAAAAAGCATAACAAATTAAGACTTATAATTTAGCGTGCGCCAAAATACCGTTTCCAGATGGACCAATCCAAGCCGTCCAGCCGGACAATGGGACCCGCGGAGAGCTTTGCTTGATTTGTTTATGAGAAAACCCGACGGGGCATCTATGTTACCTCTCGGTTTGGACCGTTCGCGGACCTGCATTGGGTTCCCCTCGATTTCCATGTCATTTTATATCATTTTAAACGCCAAATTTATCAAGTCCCCCCTCCCAGCCTTTCCAACTTTCTTTCCAGCCAGCCGGCTGCCAAATGAAACTTGAACTAAGCTCCTCTGCCTATCTAAAATCGCTTGTTAAGTCCCCCAGCCACGGCATTAATTAGAGACTTCATGAATTTGCCCCCTGACAATGACTTCTGGCCAAGACCGGCTGATCGATGGGCCAGAGCAAAGATTTACGAACTAGTTTCTGGTGCCTTCTATTTTCGGGGATTAACCGCTTCCAATGAGTCAGGTGTCGTTAAATCTGCCAATCGAGCGGAATAAAGTATACTCAAGTGGAGTTGAAGGTTTTTTAGGGGTATAAAATAAATAAGCATTAATAGAAATCCCTGTTAATCAATCAAAGTGATAAGTGCTACTATTTTCCTCCCCCTTATTGACACTTTTTGGTCGTTTATTTCCCTTTTTTTTGGGAATTAATGAAGTTGAGCCACTTGGGCATTAGCTCGCTTCACTGGAACCTCTTCTATTAATCCACTTTGGCCAACATTGCACTCGCCAGTTGCTTGTGGAGTGAACCAATTAGCGGGCCAAAATGGTGGGCTGGCCAACGATCGGATAATGGCAAAAACATCTATTAAGATTTAGCAATAAAAAGTGGGCTAGACTGGCGGCAGAAGCATACGCAGCAGCAACAGCAGCTGCAGAGGCGGAAATGTGTGCGAATTGCGATTGCGAGTGCTGTGTTGTCAACAAACCACAGCCCATAATGAGGCTGTGCAGCCGGGGGGTGAATTGTGTCGCCGAAAACGGGAAGCCGGAGGGATGCCAGCGGGCTGGCTGCAATTTTTGATTGACATGTCGCCGACGGCTGGACGTTGACTTGCATGTCAATTAAAAGCAACGACGACGCTTCGTTCTGCTCCGGTCCGCTCCGATCCGAGAAGACGACTGACAGTGACAGGAACAGCGGTTGGGATGATGACGGGCGGTGTGTCCTGTGGGAGAGCTGGCACACTTTAATAGGCTCAAAGTGGATTTTAATTTCTGTTTGATTTGATTTCACTCGATTTGATTGCGCCGAACACGGTAACGAGCACGGTTCGTGACCCAGCAGGCCGTCTCGTAGGAGGGTGGCTATGCATCCGCATCCCACGGCGGACTCCATCCAAATCTCAGGTCCATTGCTGTGCGAGCACCCCTTCTATCCGGCTGACTTGCGCCGGGCGGGATTACGACGTGTTCTGCGGCAGCAGCTGCCTGTTTTGGACATTAATTCGCATTATTAGCGCTAGACTGGTGGCAGCTCCCAATCAAAGCAGTATGCTTCCACTCCCAATCCGATCGGACTAGATCAAGCCAACGAGGATGAGGATTTGGACTCGGACTCGGATTCAGATTCAGAGACCCATCACTCAACTGGCCGGGTTCCCACGCACTCGCATCTTGGGAAGAACTGCGACGACAAACGCCCTGGTTTGATAAATTGGGTGCCAAACCATAACACGCCGTCCCAAAGTTGTGAAAAGTTAAACGCTCCCCTTACGAATGCCGCAGATACACGCAAGCCCGAGGGTACAGGGAATACATTACACGGCGAGAATTCGGGGTGATAAACACATGTGATAATCGGCTTAGTTTTCAGATTAAGGGAAGCGCCCTAAATGAGGTCAAACTGAAATTGCCGGTGGCTAGATGTCCATTAAAACTATCTAAATAATTGAATTATATGATGTCGTGGTGGTGAACTACAGTAAACTAATAATTAAAGAGTTGGTTTCACATTATGAACTTAGTTTACATATTCGTTTAGCTAGCTACCTATTTTTCCCAGTGAATTCCCCAAAAGTATCCAAGTTTTTACCTGTATATGGTTATGGAACTTTTGCTTACTGCCGGCGTGTCATTATTTTATGGAGCAATTAATGAGCTGCCGTGGGAGTGCAAACATGTAACACATGTAAGCGTTTAGATCAAATTGCCGCTGCCAACAACCCCCCATCCCAGACTGGGACTTATGCCTTTTTGGCACTTAGGGCTCCTGGGTCCCGNTATCTAAATAATTGAATTATATGATGTCGTGGTGCTGAAATAACTTTTTATGTGTTCTAAAAAAAGAAGAGTATTCAAGCGGTAGTTTCTATGAATATGGCTACCTATTTTCCCCAGTGAATTCCCCCAAAAGTATCCAAGTTTTCACCTGGATATGGTAATGGAACTTTTGCTTACTGCCGGCGAGTCATTATTTTATGGAGCAATTAATGAGCTGCCGTGGGAGTGCAAACATGTAACACATGTAAGCGTTTAGATCAAATTGCCGCTGCCAACAACCCCCCATCCCAGACTGGGACTTATGCCTTTTTGGCACTTAGGGCTCCTGGGTCCCGGGACCTGGCCTGAATCTCTTGGCTGGAGTCTGACAGTTCGTGACTTGGTCTTGGCGCTATGTGAGTTATGGGTCCGTCGTCTGCACGCCAACAACGAAATTATATTTAAAAACACATAACTCAGGAGATTATCATTAAAAGCTGTGGGTGCAGCGGGGAGCGCAGGAGGAGCCCGAGGCTCGATTTCAGATCCCGAAACCGAAGGGACGTCTCCAGACTCCAGGCAAGGCAATTCGCGCGTGCGCAAAGCCCAAACGGAAGTCGTTAGGCCGCAACGGTCGCGGGAGGTGCGACTAATGTGCCGGGAAACGCTTGAGGGAACAAGGATTACCCGGACCAGGACAATGCGCCCGCGGGCGAATGAATGCGTTGCTGCGCTCGCGTTGACAATAAATTGGAGTTGCATTTAAATAAGCCACCGAAAGGGATGTGCTAACTGCTGGGCGTGAAGTTGCTAATGCGTTTCTGAAGAAGCTCTGTGGCGATAAGGAGAATAATCCTATCTGCCTTGGGTCACGTTGCCCGGCCACCTGACGGAGGCAACCCTTTGCTGTGTGTGTGCTCATTTCTTTGGCAATAATTACCACTGCCATATAGCATACCCCTGGCCCGCACAGCGATGGCAAATTCTTGCGCAACCAGAACCACGAGCAGGCATCTGCCTGTCAGGATGGCCCCAGGACAATGCCAGACCTCCGACCAAAGCAGGACCTTGTGATAGCTTTATTGAGGGACCCGCACAAAGGCGAACTTCTTGAAGACGCTGTCGCATGCAATCACAACCGCAGTCGCATTCACATAGCAATTGCTGCTGTTTCTGTTGCAGTTGCATGTGCAATTGTGTTTGCTCGCTCGTTTGTGTGTTTGTTTATTTATTTGCCGCCTGGCAATTTGTTGGCTCTGTCATACGGTTTATTGTGCCGACCCAGGGCTGCTAATTGCACTTGTTGATTGTGTGTGATAACAGGTTGCTGGCCAAGTGTCCAACTTGCATAAGTGCCCCTGCACAAGACAACCCTTTTGGCGTTTCTGGGGGCGTGCCGGCCACGCAACTCCAAGTCGACGCAACAATTGTGCACATGTCCTCCGGTGGCAAACAATCTTAAGTAGGTAATTTGCAACTAATTTTCAAGTGGCTGCCAGCCTGCAAGCCAGCAAGCCAGCATTGACATTGTGACAATTGTGCAAATGTCTCGCATTGCTCATACGCAGTGTTGTCTGATTTGCATTGAGAGACGCCACTCGATGTCCTCCAGATGTCGCAAACAGCAGCTGCCGGTAATGAGTGTGAGTTGCCTGATTGCAGGTGCACAACGTGATTGCCCAGCACAGATTGTAGTGCACAAGTTTTGTGGAGAAAGTCAGACCAGTCGAATGAAGTTTGGGTCATCACCTGAGTAAATACTGCAAAACTTAGAACCACTTCCCAGCGAAAAGCAAGTTTTCGTTTGTTATTTGTCATACTAATGGTGCTTTCATCAATTGGGAACCCCCTGCTCCTCCCGGACACTTTCGATTATCTCAAATTTCAATTTATCAATATGTTTTCCCGCCCCACCGCCACGCCCCACTCCTTCCTAGTCTGGCAAACAATGAAATTTTGAAAAATATGCGTGACAAATAATTTGGCAAGGCAAGAATTTTACGTTTTTTGCGGGGCGGCTAATAAAAGCCTGTGAAACGAACGAAAGGCATAAAATTAAATAAAAATTTCACGCAGCTTCCCCGCCGAGACAGGCTGCTGTGCGTGATTTCCGCCCAACGATGTCGCCCATGTACGCGCCATTAAATAATTTCCGCCCCCGCCGCCGATGAAAAATACAAAAAAGAAAAAAAAAACACACCCGAGGAAAACAAAATATGGGCAAAAAGTTCTCCACTCAAGTTCAGGGCAAAGTCACGCGCCGCTGAATGCATTTCACAAATGAACTAGAGAAAAAGCAAAACAAACCTTGGATCGAATCTCAATCGGCATCGGCATCTGTATCTGGGGAATCGAGAAATGCTGTTCAACCTCTTCGCTGTCGATTTCTCTGCGGGGAAAAGAGGTTTCCCCAACCCGCCCCGAGTGGACCCGGTGGACCCGGTGGAGGTTATATTATGCATAAGCTGGGCCCATTAAAACTGCTGGCTGCTGCCATCGTCTTCACATAATTAGGGTACATAGCGGTACTTATTATGGGTGTTAACGGTTTCGCAGCGCCATAGCCGGCAGATCAGAGGAGAGCAGCTCGCAGTCGAGTTGAGTTCGCAATCCCAAAGCATACTATAAGATATACCCGAAGACACATCGAAAACCCGCCTGTCAACAACAAAGATATCGCGCGGCAGCCGGCCACCACCAGATAGCTTGTAGAGCTTTAATTTAAAACAGAAAATAAACGTCAGCCAGCCGGCTGCTTTTAACAACACAACAACACCCAGAGCTCGGGCCAGAGCCAGAGCCAAAATAGAGGAAAGAGCCAAAAATTTGTATTTAAAATTATGCACAACACTTAAAAATCAACGCGCTTATTTATTTCAGTTTGGGCTTTTCAGTCGATGGATCAGTTTGACAGCGAAAACGTCGCCCAACTGGTTCTCTCTCCAATGAAAATTTCGAAAATGATAGGGCTCCGTTGCTGGAAATTTAATGCTCATAAATCCACACGGAGTTGGGGTTATAGTTTCTGTATCTGTACATGTTGCAATCCCTCGGAGGGGCTCTGGTGGAAATGTTTGGCCTTATCGACGTTGTTTCGATGGAAAGTGAAAATGAAAATGTGGCCAGAACAGTTAGTTTGTCGTAGGTCTGATTGGAAGCGAGCATTGGGAAAGTTCAACTGACCTGGCCCAAGGCTTCGGCTGCATTTTAAACTTATACCGGGTTGGCAAATAGTAATGCTAGTTGGGCTTGAGATGCGGCCCTGATTGTCTTTCCCACACTCCCCTCGCCAATCAGGATCTCAATGCGGCCCTAATCCCGGACCTGACTTTCTCCTATCTCCCTCGATGTCTGAACGCCTCCGACCCAAAACAGACCTCCCCGGAAATCCCTTGCGGAGTCCAAGCCGCAGATTTCCCCGGAAAGCGACAGGCAGTCTGCCCGGCTAATCTTATCGCGCTGACGATGCAACTCCCTCGATAAGCGATCATCGCCGAATCAAACGAACCGCAAACAGCACCCTGATCCTTGCGATCGGGAGCGAGTGCACAGTAGTCCGCAGCAATGATTACTCATGCGGACCTCGTCCTTTGTCCTCGCACACCGCAAAAAACTCGGTTCGGAAGAGTGCAGATAAGAATCAAAATCGTAAAATGGTTCGAAAAAATGCGAGGAGACGGACGGGCTCGGGGAATCGCAGTTCCCAGAATTGCTCGGCTGTCCAACCCCTCCGGACAGGACCTACCCTCCTAACGAAACTCCTACGCAGCCGCTGCCAACAACATCCTGTGTGCAAAGGTGGCAAAAACTCGAGCTACCTGCGGAGCTGCGGCGAAAAATATGTCCCTCGTCCTGGGTCTAGGTAAAGATTTATTATGCTATACATTTCATGAATGCCAGTGAGTGAGTGCAACTGTATCCGTATCTGTATCTGTAACTGGGCTCGGGCATCTCTGTATCTGTGCATCTGTGAGGGCGTCTGCGTTCCTGTGAGGGTTTCCCTGGAAAACTACTAGTGCCAACAGCAATAGCAACATCACTGGGAGCACAAAAGGTGCGCACCATAATGGCTGACAAAAAGTCGGCCTTAGCCTTTAATAGCACAGAGTTTAACAGCCAACACAAACAAGGCCCAACTGGCTGGCACTGCTAAAAAAGGCAGGTTAAAGGTCGAGGTTTTGTGTGACGCTCAAAGCTTTAAATAATCGTATGTGCTTCAGAAATATATAATGGTTACTTGGGGTTTGTAGACCTGTTATTGGGAACTACTTTGCATCAAGTAATAGATGTAATTATCACTAAATTAAGACTAGTTGCAGGGTTCATTGTTGTAAACCTAAAGCAGTACCTTTCCCCTAACTTATGTTGTTGGCCTTTGGTATATTCGATATTGAACTGCTGCTTAAAGGTTTCTAGGGAGGTAAATCCTTGCAGACTTCCTCTCAGTGCAGCACACACAGCTCCATAGAACCCATTTGCTGCAATCCAGCAAACGCCAACAAAATGGCAACACTCAGCTCTCGCTTACCACCGAAGCTGGGGGCTTCCTCCGCATTTTGCATGGCAAAGTAAAAAGTGAAACTATTTGCTGTTGTTTGGTTAAGCGTTTTAAAGTCCGTCTGTCCGACTTCTGGGTGCGAGAGCGAGTTGCAGTGCGTGTGGACAGACCCTGACGACAGGATGGCCATGGAGGAGCCATGGCGATGGGTGTCCGCTTTAGATCGCTGTAAATGCCAATTAGCATAACAAAAACTCAGCGAGCGGCAGGAGGAGGATGCCTGCCGCTGGCTCTATGGCGGTGCACGCCGAAACCCTTACTTATTATCCCCCTTTGATGGCCCTAAATGCGGACTCAGGTGTCGTTCCCATGTGGGCGAAACGATAATTTGGTGGCCCCGCGCTGATGTAGATTATGTTGGGACAGCCAGACGTCAGTGTGGGCGCATAAATTGTTAGCTCCCAGCTGATATGAATTTTGAAAACTGTGATAATGTACGAAAGATGATTTCGACCTGGGAAAAGTGACTGGGAGTGTGGGAAAACGGCTGGCTGTCTGTGAAAGGCGAAGGCGGGGATCTTCTTCAAACTGATCCTCATTAATGGATTATGGAGTCCCAACTCAGGTTATCAGATCGGGGCCCGTTAAAGATTCCTGCTGCATATTTTAATGTGTTTATAATTGTACCCACACTCAAGGGGCCTTGGTGTTTGAAAGCGCCAACAAGTTTTCTCTGCAAATCAATAAACAATCCGTGAATTTTAATCGATCGTTTCGTCGAGTGCTTAAATGACCCGTAAAAAATCAAAAACCAGACTCGACTTATCCATATGCATGCATAATGAGTGTGTCATTTGCATCTCCTCCCAGAGCTCGGTCCCTAAATCATCAAATGTATTAAACACAGCATGAAAACACATTGGGTATAAAATTTAAATTTCTAAATAGTAACAAGAAATTCGGCAAACTATTAAATTTAAAGCCGAAAACCAAACAAAAATCTGTCAAAATGTTTATTCATACGCGGCAATTTATGTGGCATTTCGGAGAGGCGGCGACCTCATGTTCCAACCCATATATTCGGTATATACTTTGCTTTTGGGGTGGCTGTCTACCATGCCTTGTACGTTTATAGGACGATGATGCTACACACAGGACACGCTCTGTCCGCTTAGGTAATCAATTTTCCCTGCCGTGACGTCATCATGACGAATTAACACTTTCCCCCCCTTTGCACTACAAATATTCACATTTTGAATTTGGGTTTTCGGTTTTCGGTTTTGGGATTCGGGAATCTCGGATGGACAGACATGCCTTCCACATTCGATTCGTTACGTTTGTTAAAACATTTCATTCCACTCTGGAACCCTAACCGACCCACTCCAACGGCCCCTTCGGACGGATGTGTACTATGCACTGAGTGGTTGAGGTAAGTGCTTTGAGCCCCGGCTTTCGGTTTTTTCAGTTTCGGTTATACTTGTATACTTATGTATGCTTTTTTTTTGACGTTTTTGTCGAATACATTCTCGAGTGGCGCGGGAGGGCAGTGGCACAACTTTGACGGTGACTACGGACTTTTCCCTTCTGCTGCTCCGGCTTCAACTTGCGGCAAAAGCGTAACAAAATTCTTATGAATATTAATTGGCCGGCTGTGTGCGTTGGCGTCTGTTGTCACTCTGTTATTTTAAGCGGTTTCACAGCGCCTGTGGGTGGGGCTGACGGCCAGACAGGTTCGGCTTGGTAAGCTGGAAATGAAACGAAATTAATATGTTTCCTCTATGACAGCGGTGGACAGCCCATAGCTCTTTCGGCGTCTAAAATCTTATACGAGAATACTCGTACATTCAAAACTGCAAATATTGTTCCTGGAAACTTGTTTGACCTTTGCTACTCAACATTTTTTTCACACGATTGTGCGGCAGTCCCCCCAGAAATGGTTCGATTCATTGCCCCTAAAAGCAACGGCGATAGCAAAACAATGAGTGCGTACGATTACTTCGGATTTAAACAAAAATATTTTCTAATTCACTTGTCAATAATTTGTGTTAAGCCCATAATTACGCCAACAATGCGCAGAGACTAGAAAAAGGGAAAACAAACCCGAATGCGTATGCGAATGCGAATGCGAATGCCTAATTGCTGGCAATTTGGGAACCCGGCTGGCAGATCCAGGCGGCGGCACCACCGAATCGTTTAGCGAAGTAGAAAGATCGGAGCAGCAGCTTTGATTGGAACGACGGAACGGCTCGCAGCCAATCCCCCGCAACCCCTAAGATTGATTGTAGTGAGTGGTGGGCTCTTGGACTTCGAGGGTTGTTTGCGGTCGGCCTCTCCGGCGGGCTTCGCTTTGCCCTCCTCCGGTTTGCTGGGATCGGGCAGAGGGTGTTGTGCGTGGTTATTGGCGGCTGTGCCCACTCGAGCATCTCTTGGCATAATTTCAAGTGGACCACAGCACTCGAGGCTGCCTGGTTGAGGTCTTCGTCTGGCAACTTGATATGTGTATTTGCGCGCCTGTACAGTAAAGCGTGGCACCACCAATCGCTCTGGCAAAAAATAAATGGTTTCTTTAGCATTTGAGAGGACAAATCTAGGGGTTTATTGAAGATCTTATCTTAAGCTCACTGAAAAAAGAATGTAAATCGTCACAACTCCTTTAATTCACAAGAGTTTAATTACCTAGGAACCGATGTAAGGCCATTAGAATGACCCCGCAAGAATCTGCCTGGCTCACTGTACCCCCATGACCATTGTATCGTACCAATCAGAAGTCGAAAAGTGGTCGCATTTGCGTATTGCCGCTCAAATCCGTTTAATTGGCAGTGCACCTTGGCAACCCGACACCCGCCTCCACCACCATCACCCTCACCTTTCGAGTGGGTGGGCTGTTGTTAGGGCGTGGGAGCGTGTAGGTGCTAGCCATGACAACAAACGTTTGTTGGGCTTGCAACATTTGCCTAATTTGTATCGGGCCAACAGAATGAGGCTCACAATCCGCCTGTCAGCCAGACACGAGTCAAGCCAAAACGTGGCGTGTGCACCTAATTAGCCGAATGCCACGAGAATATTATCCTTTTGTGGAGCTGGCTTTGCTGTTCTATGAAAAGCGGCACTGCCAATTAACTCGTTATATTTGAAGAGTTTCAATTACGATAGACGCCGCCGGCACCCCCAAATCGGTTGGATTGCCGCAGATTTCGATATAGAATATGATACGCGAGTATTTGAATATCTGAATATTTTGGAGCTCACTGCCGGGCAAGTAAATAGGCAAAACTTCAACTTTCCTTCAACAAATATTTACGCACGGCATCATGTTTACTTGGCCAACAAGTGTCAAGTGTCCGTGGCACCTCAGCGACCTTTTCCACACATTTTCACCGAACACTTGACACCTTTTTATTTCTGGCCCTGCAACCAAATATTTTTCAGTTTTATGATCTATTTGCATTCGACAAGCCCTCTGACCTTAGGCAAATAGTAATAGCACTTGAGAAGTGTGAACGGAAGCCGAAGGACAAATTGGAGGTGAGAAAAGGACTTAAAGGCCCTGACAAGTGTTTCAAGGACTTCGATTTCCAAAAACTAACTATTTTCGAAAATTGTTTGTTTTAATGGTTTAAGCCTGGATCTCTCTGCAATGTTATCTCTGTCCTGTTAACCATTTGGCTACCAATTCGATTAGTCATCTCCCCACAGACGCCCCCGCAAACATCGAAAGGCAAACACAACTGGCCCGCATCTCTGCCTGGATTCCAGTTCCAGTTCTGCCATTGAGGAGCACACAACAAGCATACAGTTGCTAATGATGCCGCTGCCAGTTTGTCTGGCTTGGTTGGCCAGGGAGTTGTCTTGCACCGAGACAACTCGGGTAAACAACACGGCAACGAGAAGATGCGACGCTACCTACAACGCCCCGAGACCGGACTCAGTTGCTGGGCCTACCTGCTGCAGTCTGGAAATATTTATCGATCGGCTGGCTGGCTGGCTCATCGGCGAGTTATGAAAAATTTACTTTCGTTACAACGGCAGACATTAAACGAGGACGTCATGAAGTCTGTGCCGGCCAGACTCGACTCTCGGACCCGCAGCCGGAGGAGTAGGAGGCCCCGGCTTCCTCACAGCATGAGGTTGCCTTGGGACCGAGGGACAGAGGGACCGAGGCGAGCCGAGGTGCCAAGTGGTCGGAGGGATGCATACGTTATTTTTATAATTTTTATGGCCTGGTCAGGTATTTTTTCGGCCTTCTCCTTTGGCCGCTTTGGCCGCTCTGAATGAGCATTGAGCCGTCGTAAACTCCTGATGAACCTCATAAATAATATGTGTTTCGATTTTTATTCCAGTTTCTTCACACTTTACACTTTTCGGGGGAGGGATTGTGACGGCAAGAGGGAAAGGCTCCGCGCCACGATCCATAAAACCCATGTCAAAAGGTTAACCCACATCTCCAGAGCCGAAAGTCAAGAATGAAATTATTGGATGCATTTTTGTCCAAGGTTCCAGCCTACTTAACATTTCTAACCTGCCCCCCGACCTGAGACAAAAATGATTAGAACAAAGGCCAAAATGTCCGGCAACTCTCGGTGCCATAAAATGTACTCGTAGGCTCTTCTCGGAGGATCCCCGTTGAGTCGTGAGCAGCTGCATGCAACAAGATGTTTCGTTTCGGTCATGTTAGGATTTCTCCCCAGGGATTGAAGCAATCCAAATGATAATGTTGTCAAATCAGTTCCCGGAGGTCTAAGCTGGAAAGATGCTCCCCAATTTGTCAATTGTTTCGGCTGTAACCGAGTCCGGATGGTGCGATTTTCAAGGGGAAAAAAGCTTTCTATTTTCGATGTCATTTTTATTTTTATATAGACCTGGAACTAGTACCGTTATGAGCCCCATCCACATAAAGAATCCCAAAACAAAACCAAGGCAAAAATCGAGTTCAAGGCAATCTCTAAGTCATCGCACCTCATAAAAATCGATCATAAAAAACTTGACGACATAAAAGCTCAACTCAACGCAACTCCAATCCACTCAACTCAACTCAACTCACCGGATTGTCATAAAAAACTATATCTTATTGAAAATTTGGGAATCGCAGATCCCGAACAAGGCGAAAGAGTGGTTGACCGGTCGCGCAGGGGGACCACCAAGCACGGATCTGGGCAGAAAGATTTGATTCTAGGTAGTCAAAAAGCCATTTGGAAAACAAATTACAAAATTACGTTAAACGACAAGTCCCTTTGCGACAGAAACGTAGCGGCCTTAACGATCAATAATGTCACATAAGTCAGCGATTATTGGGGGGGCCAGACACAAAAACCCGAGGAGGCGGTTCATGGATTTTTATGGACGCTCCGGTGATCGGATGAACTGATCGAGGGTCGTAAAAAGTTTCCACCGACCAATCGACCGATCGACCCATCGCAGGTGCGAAATGATTTTTGAGACATTCGGTGTTTTGGCTTTTCGATATGATTTTACGACTCTGCGAGCCAGTCGCATCGAACAAAGATCGCCTCTCTTGTATGTTAAATGTTTCTGTTTTACGATCACACGCCTGACACACAAGCTCAGTCTGGGCCCGAACAAATCGCTTAACGCCGACCCCCTCCCAACCGGCGAGGTGGTGACCCCGTCTCGAACTTGGACGAATTATGCAAATCTACGGGGACCGGAGATCATTCTTTTTGGCTGGAATTCGTCAGTGCTCGTAAAAAATCAATAAAAAATCGTTCAACATTTATTTTCTATATTTTTAGATTTTTTTTAGGACATACAGAGCGGGTTCCCGATGTTCTAAGGGTCATTAAAGTCTTATAAAAATTGAATGCAAATTAAATGGTCCCAAATCATCATTGATAAGTTCGTAATATGGTCGCGTTCAAATTTGCTTATCGCCAGCCACTACGCATCAAAAGAATAAAAAACAAACAAAGTCCCGTACGCAAACCCAGCTCCGAGGGATCGCCACACACAAAGCCTACATCTTTAAGTAGCCCAAAGTGTTTCTCCGATGCCGATTTTATGGCATTCTATTATGATCTATTAGTGACCATTAATTGATAAGCCAAATGAAAAGAGCGGGCTACTTTAAAGCATGTGGATGTGTCCCCACTCGATTTTTAGTTTATTTCACCCCGAGACATGATCTATTAGGTAGCATTAGCCGATAGTCCTAAGAGCACTGATCGTGTGTGGTAATATGTAACATTAAGTGGTCAAAACTTTCCCTTGACGATGAGAATGGAAGCTTGTCATGGCAATCCAAGTTTGGCTAATGCCTTTTCTTTAACATTTTTGGTTGCGTTGGCAAAGTGTTATGACAATTTCAAGCTACATTTCTTAAGTTTCCTAAAAGGCAACTACTAAAAACATTGACATGATGCTTTCATAAAAGTAGGTTGTCTGAAATGCATTTGATTTTTAGGCTTGAGGACAATTTGTTGGTGAGATATAATACAATACAATATGTTAGTTCTAGGTATGACTTTCTTAATTAAGAAACATCTTCACCTGTTGACCTGACCCATGACGAATGCACCGACGCCTTTGCGTCTAGCATTTGCACTGATCCCCGGGCAGCGGTTCCTCCGATGCCCCACTGTTTCCGCTTCCCGGACAGCGCACAGCGTGTCCTCGTAGCGAGGCTAACTCCCAGGATCAGCCTTCCTGCTAGACAGCCAGACGCCGCGCATAGGATCGAAAAAGTGCAGGTCCAAGGCACCCAGCATGTGGGTTGCAATTTCCGCAGCTGCAGGTGCGTGCATCAACTCTCTGTCCGCGGACAGTTGAGCAGCGTCATGTTGTCTGCGATGCATTCTCGGATTTTTGTGAAAGTCATGGCCATGGGCCCTAATGATGCTCGAAGCGAATGGTCATTAGTTTTGCACGGTGCACGATTTGAAGTGCAGCCGCCATCTGAAGGGTTGCTTTTCAAGGTTGCGCTCAGCTGTCAGTTGGCATGAGTGGCGATAATGCAGCGGAATACCTTTGGGCTTCCCATTTCCATGCCACTCACAAAATCCGCAGCTGAGCTCCGCATTCCTGGACGGGAAAGGTGGAGGAGGCAAAGCCAACGCAGATTTCCTTCTCGACTTTGGCTCTTATCGATTTATTAGAATAGCTGCGTTTAACTTTCGCAGGACTCACACCCAACTGGGCACACCAGCTGACACATCAGATGTCGATGCAGGAATGCCCGGACCTGTGCCACGCCCACACAACCACCCAACCACCCAACGCCCATTGCCCAGTGCCCACTGGCCAACAACAACCACGACGGAGGAAGATGATGCAGGAGAGCAGAAGCGATATAAAAATTGTTGTACATATGACAGGGAGCTGCTGGAAGCATTGAAAAAAGTAAAGAACTTCGACAGACGGAAACAGGAAACCGGAAGTCCATCTTGCTCACAGTGTCGACGACAGCAACAGCAACATCAGCAGGAGCACGAGCAGCAGCAGGAGGAGCAGCAGGAACGGGATTGGGTTGGGGGGACCACCACGTCCAAGATATTTTTATGCGTTGAAATTTTTCAGCTGGACCAAATCGCATACATCATAAATACATATAATATATATATATGAAATATCTGTGGGGTGTGCAACTTCAATAATCATTATCAGCAGAACGACAACGTTGTCGCTGCCGCCGCCCAACCCAACGCCATCAGCGTTGTCGTCTCGCACTTTGCAACATCATGTTGCGGAAACAGATAACGCACGGACACGGCCACCGACGAACTGGGGATGGAGGGTCCGGGTCCGGGTGTTGGTCTTGCTTCTGCTCCTGGTCCGGAGTGGAGGCCGTCCACGCAGCACATAACATTTAATGCCGATAGTTCGGGGTCCTGCCAAGACGACAACTCGAGCTTCAAATTGAAATCAATGATGCGCAAGCTTATGCCACAAAACCCAACCCAAAGTCGAGGACGGGGGTAGCTGCAAAAAAAATCCCTGTCCCGGCTGGTGGCATCAACATATGGGGGGTTCCCAGGCCAGCGTGCCCGGGAGCAAATGATGCGAAAAGCCCACGAAAAATCGTATATACTCGCCCGCCACCCACCACCACCCGCCAGGCAGCGACGCCGGTGTCCGGATTTTTGCAGTCCAGCCGGAACCATAAAAAAGTGTTAATGTATTTGCAATCTCCAGGAAAGGTAGAACGTGCCACAAGGAGAAACTTATAGAAAGCAAGCGATGTGGAGCGATACGCTCGGAATTTCCGATGCTAGACTCTGGGTCGAAAAGAAGCATCGCAGTGCAGTGGGCTGCGGCTTGAGATAATCGCGCTTTAAAAGCAAGCCAAATATAGGATTTCAGATTGTGAATTTTAAGCACTTCAGATTTAGAGTGCTTAAATGGTTTGCATATTCGCATATCTCGATATCGAGTTGTCCGACAGGTAAATAAACATGACACCATGGAGTCTTAAAAATAAAGATATTCGATCACACGACAGAGGGGCCGCCAGCAAATCTAACAAATCAAACTACGGGCTACTTGGTAAAATGGTTCATCGACTGCCCACGCAAAAAAGTCACAGCTCCGAAAATGGTATACAAATTAGTCGATAAACCTTAATTAGCATAATACACGGCCTCAAGAGGCCCCAGAGACTTGCTTTGCAAATCAAATCCAACACAATCCAGTCCAAATTTATGCAAAATCAACACTTTACGCTAATGATTTGCGACAAGCCGCCAAATCGTGGACAGTTCCCGGACTTATCTGCATTGGGAGCATCACGCGTATGCTATATTAAATACGAGACTTTCGGACCATTAACATATCCAAAGGCTAATGCGTATAACGACGATCTTTATGAATGATCTGGATCGAACATTGAGTAGAACTTTCTGTGGCAGATTTTGCGTTTTTTATTGATCGCAAACATCCGACTGAATATTGCTTGTATATAGTTAAATATTTAAATTTAACTGTTAGTTAATGATTGGCAAACTATTCCCCAGACAACGATCAAATTTGTATAAAATCTTAATCCGCAGACTGGTTGCCAACACTCAACCCGAGCCCAATGCTCCCTTTCCCTTCGCGCTGTTGTTTCCTGCATTTGGGTTCTGTTGTCACATAAATTCTGCTTAAAGAAGTTGTTAGTTGACAGTCCGAGAAAATCTGTGAATGGACCTGGGGCCGCTTTCAAATGCCCACAGATAAGAGCTCTGACAGAGTGAGGCATATATATTTTAGGCCATTTAATAAGCTTATGCTAGGCATAGTGCGAAGAGTGAGTTTTGGTCACTAAATACCAAAGAGGAGCATTAGCCAGTTGGTGAACATATTGGGAGAACTAAATACTTTAGCGGATCAAAACAAGAGTTATTAATCATTGCCAGATGGGAATTAAAAGTTTATTATCCGATGATGGGTTCACATTCGTTTTGCTAACGGTTTCTCTGGTGATTAAATTTTATTAGCATAATAACAAATAAATTTGATGGCTAATATTAAATTTAACATAAATAGCTGTTTCTAATAACCTCTGTTATTTTATTTAAAAATAAATCTGTTTTATAGACCTACATGTGAGGGAGATCTAGGATGTGCACTCTTTTCAATCTTCTTAAGACTTAGCTATTTTCTACTAAACTTAATGCAAAATTTATTTTCATATTGGTGGAGTCTATTTATATATTTCATACTTATCTTCTTTGTTTCTACTCAAATGTATGTTAAACTTAAATCTTTACAATTGTCGTAAATTTAGATTGATAATGCTGAAGTATTTCAATAATGAAATTGCTCATGGTTCCCCTAAGTTGGATATCATAGGTTCATACAGGCTTTAAAATCGCCTTATAAAGGCACACTTTAATACCCGGTTCTTAAAAAGAACAACGGTATATGAAATTCGCACAAATGTATGTAGCAGGAAGAAGGAATAAAAAATATATATTCCTGATCAGCATCAACAGCCGAGTCGATCTATCCATATTAACATATTCAACATTTAAAGTTGTTAATGGAATGCAGAACCAGATACTTTGACCCCCAATGAATCCCACGTAATCCCATGTGACGCAGCTCCAACACTTGCAATCGCTCTTCTAGGAGTGCTCATCAGACGACATGTCCTTAGTCCTTGTCTGCTCATGTTCTTGGCAGGCTTTTATCTGGCTCTTGGCTCTTGGTGTTTGGTTACACGACCGCCGTCCATTTCGGGGCCAGTCCGCAGATGCGGCGAGCTCGAGGGTTGCGGGGCCAGGGTTCGTGCAACGCCGTAACATATTGTGCGAGCATACGTACTTATTTATCGATGGACGCGTGTCTGTTTATTAATTGAAGTATTTGTTCAGTGTGTTGTCGTCATCGGGGCCGCCGCCTGTTGTCTGTTTATTTTTCCATGGTTGTTCCTCCTGCGATTGTGGTTGTTGTTTCTGTGTCGCGTCAACACTTGAAATTTGAAACATTCGGGCTCGTCTTTTTGTGTGTTTTGGGTTCGATCGGTTTGCTACTTGTTTACATTAACCAATTATCGCGGGGAGGGGCGGGCCGGCTGGGGTTAGGACCTTTGACATGGTCCGGCTCATATTTGTTTTGACAGTTCAGCCGAGTGCGGGGGAGGACCTGCGTGTGCCATCGTGCAACTGTTCACATGTCTCGCCGGCGAATGAAAGAAGCCGCAGCAGTTACGCACTTGCTCGAAATACGGCTTGAGAGTTGCCAGCCAACACCCCTTAAGGTTGGTTTATTATTCTGAAAATAAATGCTTTTGAATGTTCAACATATTTGAAAACATCTCTAAAATGGTAGAAGCTAGAGACATAATTCTTTTTGTTTTTGGTTTATTTAGTAAATGTGCAGAATATGTTAATATTGAATTAGGGCCACGCCCCCTTTCGCCTGTAAAATTTGCAAAGAACTTTATTCTCTCCTACATATTTGTCTCTATCTCCAAAATGGTTAGACCAAGCGATATAAATCTTTCTGCGGGCAGTTAAAATGTAAATATCTAGCCATGTGGCAAGTTTTATAAATATCGGACAATAAATAATGATGAAACGGTCTTTGCCAATTCCAATACGATGGTGTCTAGTCGTCGAGAAACCGTGACTGCAGCGTTTTTCCTTGTTTTATATATAAAATTTTACCAACAAGTAAAGAAAACCTTACTTTTCCTTCGCCCTTAAGGAGAAAACATTCAAAAAGTTGAAATCTCCTCCCCTAACAACCAGAATTTAATAAATATTTCATTCGATTTCGTGGTCTTGAGTCCCTCACTGTTTATGAAAGCCAGTAAACGATTTTTCGAGCTTTAACCGATTAACCGGATAGCGCTTTTCCCTCCTTCCCTGGTCGCCAACTATAGTATCTTGCTTTGAGAATTGGTTTTTGTGCTATCGAAACAAATTGCAGTGCCAGCAGCAGGCGCAGAGACGGCGCTAACAGTGGGGCAGGAAATTTTATTTGGCAACCCCAGCAGCGCCACTTAACCCTGAGCCCTGGGCCCAGGACCCTGGATCCAGGACCCAGACCCGGCCCAACCCTTCCGCATCCGAATCCGAGTCGGTAGCCGAGTCCCTCACCTTTCGCCTTTCGCCTGATGCCACAGCCCACATAATGATGATGCGCAAGTGTCGCGTGCACCTTTTTCGCATTCCGGGGGTGGCGGGTGAGGCTCCGCGGCGGATGCGATGTATTAGCCGGGCGTGTGGGGCTGCGGTTGTGCGGGGATGCCTGCAAGGAGATTGCCCATAAAAATTCCATAAAGATAGCGATTTATGTTCGAGGGCGGCGAGAAAAGGGTTGCCGAGTCGATGCGTAAATTGATGTGGCTTCTGCTGTAATGGCACTTCTCATCTCGGCATTCCAGATTCCCTCGGCGTCATCAGCATTTGTCGCTGACATTTTCGCTACTTAGGGGGAGTGTGAGGCGGTTTTATATCCGCCCACATCTGCTCGTACATGTGCACGTACTCCTCTTTTTTATATCGGTTTGTGGGGTCCTTTTGTGCGGGACTTGGTGTGGAAATGATTTGCAGGTGGTTATTAATCAAATTAATGTGCTTATTGATAACGCACTGAATGCCTCGGCCGTAATGTTGTCGCCTCGCCCTTTGTTGATGTTTGCCGCCCTAAGTGGAAGGCCAGACCTGAGACAGGGACTTTAGATTTCCGATCTCCGACGGAGAGACATGGAGACGGACGGGCTACACGCACATTTTACAAGCTTTTAAAAACAGATTATCTTATGCCATCGAAAGGGGCAGAGGCAGAGGCAGAGCATCGGGAACACGGGGCCGCACTTAATAGAAAACCAATTCCAAACTTCCCAATTTACATCGAAATCAAGACGAAAGCGCCGCTGACAGCGGCGGAGGGGAAAGTGTAGAAGAACCATTGGGAAAACATTGGTAATCATTCCGGGAGGGACTGAAATTGAGACATCAAATTGGTCGGGGATCTCGGGTAGAAACCACTTAAATCACCTGAGCGACAAGCCGCGATAACAAGGCGGCCAACTAAGAGAAAAGAAGAAACCACAGGCCGAAATGGCTGCCCCTGTCAATGCACCTATTTCCCCAATCGGAAGGCAGGCTGATTTATTAAGAGAGACTAATTATGTGATGTCTGCTTCAGTATTTCGGTAACTCGCTCACACAAAACCGGGCTCAAACAATGCCCAAAAACAAATGACTACAACCGGCCCGGTTGGGGCAACAACAAACACGCCGTTGACAGCCAAAGTGCATCTTTAATTTCTGGTTTTGTGGCTGTTGCTCCGGTCGATGATGACGGTGATGTGACCATGATACGCCACGGCCCAGTGCACACAAAGTATCTCAAACTCAAGCGCTCCGAATCGGACGCGGCACGCGATACTCGTTCGAAAAGCCAGCGGCTAATAAATGCAACAACCGGCTGACAGTCCTCCGGCAGACAGGTTGACAACTTGCTCAACCGAGAGACAAGGCTTAGAAGGAGTTGCGGTTGGGAGGGTCAACGGGAATGAGGTATACCACATCATAGACCCTAGTGACAAACGGATAGGACTTATCATTATTTCAATACTTCTCCCAGAACGGAGGTCTGACTTCACAAAGAGCAACAGTATCCCTAGCATCCCATCCAGTTTTCAGCTGGCAAAAGCAATTGATAACTTTATCGATACCATTCCCATGACTCACTCTTCCGATAATATCAATTTTTGGATCACTATTCCCTGCTTGGGGCCTGCATTCCGCCACGTTTGGGGCAGTAGAATAATGCCCCCACCCGGGCACCTGACCAGCGCGAGCGGTTCAATAACTTGCCAACGTAAACAACTTAATTAGCAAGCGGCAAGAATGCTGGCAGGGCCAACGACGGGAGGGGTAATTAATTTCGAACGCATGCCAAAAGCAATCCTGTTGCTGTCCACCCGCTGATTATTATGTGAGTCCCACAACGACGGATGGATCGGTTGGGTTGTCTGGTAGCACTGCTCCGAGATTCAGCCTCAGCCCGCCCTCTCGTACAAACACGTATCCATCCACTCGCACCATATACATTTTTTAGGTTCACCTACGCGACGATTCGCGGGGTTTTTGGGGGCCCGAAGCGTTGGCGGTGGTGCGTGCGTTTTTTGCCTAATTAATGGCGGCAATTTGTAAACGTCGCGAAATGCGCGAAAATGTATTTGCCAAATGTGCGGCGTCGGCCCAGACCAGCTTGGTAATAAGAAACTGGTAAGGCCCGGCCGGCCAGCCCTGGCCCGGCATGGAAGGGTACGGCAGCAGTGCGCTTTTTAAGGCGTTGATTGATCAGCAACCGCAGCAGCAGAGGCAGTCACTCCGCTGCAGATGACGATGCGCTGCATGCTGATGAACGATCGCTGGAGGATCGACCTGGATCGCTGATTGCCGTTCGGGGATCGGCGATCGGCGATCTGCTCATCCGCCACGTAGCGCTTGAATGTTTGCTTGCGAAATTATTCGCCTGGCATACATAAGCAGCACGCGAGCGCCATAATCCATAATCCATAATAATGTCACCAAGTGTCGATCGTCGATGGCCCATCGCTGATCTCGCCTAATAATGTTGTCGCCTCCAGGCAGTTCAATGTCTTCTGACACATCCCCAGCAAAGAAATCAGAAGTATCAAAAAACACAAATGTGGGGGGAATCGAAATGGAATCGGATGATTTACGAGGCAATGGCCGACAATGCGAATGAATAATTTTGAAGGTGATTTCGCGGTGCGCGCCGGGTTTGCTTGATCTCGCCGGGCAGAGTGTGCAGTTTGGGGGATTTATGGGGCCCCCATAATTGTCATAATTCCCTGTATGGCCAACAAGTAGCTACCGCCTGAGAGCCCCGGGATTCTGGAACACCTCCAGCTGGGCTACCGTTTCGATTTCAGATACGAGGATACGAGTCGAACCCACCGACGCCACATGTGGCCCTGCGTTCTGTGGCGAATCGGCGCAACAAGATCGCAATTAATTCGCGCGGATAAATCTTCAAGTGCTAACTACATGACAACAACAAAGTAGTTACACTTCGCCCCAGTCCCTCGCACACAAAAATCACGAACTCGGGGTCCTCGTGAAGAAGGGTTCTTTTTTTTTCGGAGGCTCCTCTGATTGCATTCTGCGGCTGGCGGAGTCTTCCGGCGATTCCCCTTCGGCATCTGCACCGCTGTCTTCTGGTGGTGTCTGTTCGTTTAATTTCAATTTGTTGCCGCTGCAAAATTTATGGCGGTTATTAGCAAAAGACGTGCGGCCAGCACATTCCTCATCGTGCTGCTCGTTCTGCCACCATTTCGGTTTCCTGTCGCCCTGTCCGCCCGGCAGGATCCCTTCGGCTACCGAAACTCCATTTTCTGCACGCCTGCGCACTGCCAGCAGGCAACTGCCCACTTGCAACTTGTACGAGTATCTTGCATCCAGCCGACGCGCGGTGGCAATGTTTACTCGCCCCAGACAAATTTCATTGTAACCCGAGTAACTTGGTAGTTTGGATCCTGGAACGTCTTGGGCATGTAGTCGCCTTTGTTGTCTAGGTAATTGCGTTTATAGTTTGTCATGTTGGCTCTCTGGTGAGGCCATTTTAGGCTGCCTCTGGCTTCTGTTACAGTTTCATTTGAAATTTGCATGGCCTACGAATGTGCGCTGGCGCTTGTTTTGGGTTATCAAGATCCCCGCTGATTGATGGCCATCGAAATACTTATGGATGGTATCTACACCTTGACAAAATTGCTCCACCAATATTGGCTTAACTTTTATTCTAATTCCAAGGAAACGCAGAATACAGATAAAATCGTTGACCAAGATGTGTTGCATGAACGGACGTTAGCTCTATGTTTTCTTATAATGTTTGGGCATAATATGCCTACATTTTTTACTTACTCGAAGGTGTAAGATTTGTGCAGTGTTGGTTATAGAATATAATAATTATAATTTCACAACAGTAAAGATTTGAAATAAATTTTCAATTAAGTGGAAAAACCCTTCGAGTAAGGCTTTTCATAATTTCTGGATGAACGTACGAGTATCTATTGTACCAATCTTGGGGTGATCGCAGCTAATTATCAATGCCCGACGCTGCCTAATAAATTACTTAATTAGCTCCCATTACCATTTTCGATCGGGCTGTCCAAAGTGCGTGGCCGCACACCAAACTCCCGGATAAGATCGCCAACACGTCGCGTCGCGGGATCATCACTCATAGTTGAAGATCGGCGGGGTTCTTGGGGGCAGCGCGGAGGGTAGCAGGGCATCCTCCTGCCACGCGGGTGTGACAAATTTTCGGGCCATCCCGGTACCGATTCTCCCTCGCCCGGGAGCCCAAGGTTAAATGGGAACTCGGTGTGTGGCTGGCGACGATCGACAAATGCGCTGTTTACCTGCAGGAACACGAACTCCGGTTCGAGTATCCCCATCCGAGAATCCATTAAGTGGTTAATCATATGCGCAGAGAGGCTCCACCGAGCCACGGTGTCCTTTTCGGGTATCCTTTACCGGCTGGCTGGCTGGCTGGCCGACTGGCCGACTGGCTGGTTAGTTACCCGCCCGGCTGTGTGGCTGCCACAATTAATATGCGTCCAGCGATCGTAATCAATTCTCGCCAGCGCGACTCATAGTCATCGTAGAACTCGAAACGCTGGCAGCCCGAACACGTGCGGGTCATTAGTCGCAGTCACGCATTTTGAGTCGAGCCGGTGTCCGAGGGCTCTACCCCATCCCTGGTCCCCACCAGAAACACACCTCCAGGTCTCCATGGGCCACTCCATCTCTGCGGCATGTCCGTTTTGTTGATTTTAGTAGGAAATGATTTTGTACGCTTCGTTCAACTTGCTTTTGGCGCTCGCCTCAGCTGCCCGCCCGCTCATCAGCTGCGAAATTTTACGAGTAGCTGGAACTGCAGGGCCCTGAGATCCCGGTTCTCTGGTTCTTTGTTTGGGCCAGATTATCAAAGACTACCGGTACAGATATGTAAGTTACCACAAGATAGTGGCTACTAAGGAGCTGTCCTTCGGCAGCGGGATATCACCAAGAATTCAAATCGTAACTTCTATAAGAAAGAAATTTTGAAAGGAGTTATTCAATGAATATTTGATCTCGATCTCCTTATTTCCAGACACGGTGCAGGATATCGCTTGGATTCACTGCGTCAGGCCAGATGGGTGATTATTTCCTTATATGACTTCCTTTGCAAGTTCGAGTCGAGTCCGTTAGGCGGGCAGATGAGGCACCATGGAGTTGTCCTCTTGATGTCGGCCTCCATCTCCTCACGGTTGGCACTACTCGGATGCAGCGGATCTCCAGGTGCAGGTGATATGGTGCACCAGATCCTTGGATGTCGAAGGTGATGCAATAATAGCTTCAGCCGGGTCCAAAGGCGGCAGATGACGTCAGAGGGGGCGATGATCCTCCATTTTCCAGTTGGCGAGGAGATCGGNCTGCCCGCCCGCTCATCAGCTGCGAAATTTTACGAGTAGCTGGAACTGCAGGGCCCTGAGATCCCGGTTCTCTGGTTCTTTGTTTGGGCCAGATTATCAAAGACTACCGGTACAGATATGTACGTTACCACAAGATAGTGGCTACTAAGGAGCTGTCCTCCGGCAGCGGGATATCACCAAGAATTCAAATCGTAACTTCTATAAGAAATAATATTGAAAGGAGTTATTAAAAGAATTTTTGATCTCGATCTCCGTGTTTCCAGACACGGTGCAGGATATCGCTTGGATTCACTGCGTCAGGCCAGATGGGTGATTATTTCCTTATATGACTTCCATTGCAAGTTCGAGTCGAGTCCGTTAGGCGGGCAGATGAGGCACCAGGGAGTTGTCCTCTTGATCTTGGCCTCCATCTCCTCACGGTTGGCATTACTCGGGTGCAGCGGATCTCCAGGTGCAGGTGATATGATGCACCAGATCCTTGGATGTCGAAGGTGATGCAATAATAGCTACAGCCGGATAACGGCGGAAGATACGACAAAGGTAGCGATGATCCTTCCTTTTCCAGTTGGCGGGGAAATCGGGAGGATCCGATGCTGGAGATGCACTCCCATCCAGGCGCTCAGGTCGACGTCTGGCGAGGGAAACTGGTGGGGACCTAGAGGGAGAGGGGAGGAAAAATTATTTAACTTACCTAAAAAATCAGGCTCGATGAAGCTTAAGTAATGATCTGTGTGCTAGTTGGGAATTCTAATTTCGCGGAGGCGACAGAAATAGGCTACAATTCGTGATCACCCCAAAATTATGGGGAATACCTTCATAAAAAGCTGACTTCCCCACGAATCCGTGGAGATACAGAAATTTAGGATCGGAGATGTATCCACTGAGTAATTTAGCAAAAGGAAAAGAGCTAATTTCCGTAACTTTTGCCCAAATTTGTCAGCTTATAACCAAAAAATCCGGCAGCGACTTAAAAAAATAGTGATGTGAATCGATAATTGGCCTTTTCACGAAGATTTTAAGATATGGATCATTGTATTCGGATAAAAATTGGCCGAGATATGACAAGTTATTGGTGTTCCGAAACTATCTATTCGGAGTACTATGTGATAAATACGTACAACCTTTCAAACTGTACCCAATAAATAATTTTAATTGAATTTAGAAATAGATTGGTGTTCCATTTTAACAAATAACTTATTTCTTAGCATTATTATTATTATTTGGAGAATAATTTCCAATTCTTAATGAGTCGGCAGCAATTTCGTGGCCCGTTCTGTGAGCCACGTGTGGGACACCCAACTAAAAGCAAACAATTTAGTATCCGTGGCCCTCATTAGAGGTTCCCGGGGGCCTGGGAGCGTCACAACCGATGGCAGAAAGCCATCGGGATGTGGTGGAGACTCCGTATCCTTGTACTGGCAATATGCCAAGCGAAAGACGTGTGGCATGCAACATCAGGCGGGCGGGGCTTTTAACCTTTTTGGCCTGCAAGCGACCGATTTCTTGTGACTTCGATTAATGGACACTAATGCACGCATTAGAGCTCGACTTTCGGGCCGCAAAATCGCTGGCACGTGCGGGACAAATACCGACAAATTTGTTATGATGAATAAACAAACAGAGAGACACACTCACAAGAAAAAAATTATATTTATTACTAATATCTGACAACAATTTATGCGGCCATTAACAGCGGCAATACAACGTGTTTATTTCAACATTCTGCCAATCCATAAAAAATATAAAAATATGTAGCCGGTGAGGGGACAAGAAAAAGAGCCAGAAAAAAAGAGTCTCAAATAAAATAAATAAATATTAATATCTTGGAAATCAATCAAAATTCAAGGCATGCGCCCGGTTCGCTCGGACGAGTGCAAAAATCGCCCATAACCCATAAACTGTTCATAAATTCAAACACCCACGAAAAGTATTATTCACCCGGGGACTGAGGCGGCGAACAAAAGACATTCAACATTCAACAATGAGACTATTTTGAGTCGATCGTCGTCTGGTCGCCGGCGTCGTGTGGGCCTTCAGTGGGTCAGTGTGGGTCTCGCAGGAAAGTGATAGTTGTGGCGATCAGTAAGCGAAATGATACCCATATCCAAATTTCAAAATAAACATGGATTTGATCTGAAAACAGATCAGTATACGAGATTACTGGACATCATGTATCATTTGTCATCGCCAACATTGTTCACTCCCCCTGTTTAACATACAAAATATGCAAATTTATGGCCTGCCGTGTTGATATTGCCACAATTGAAGAGGAAGTTCTCCTCCATTTCCAACCCCGTTCTGGGTTCGCCGCGTAAATTTATGCCACTAATAAAAATGTTGAAAAAATAAATTAGCGAAATTCCGGAAATTGTAACGAATTAACATTAGCACAAATGTAATTAGTAACGCCGTGTTGGGCGGTTCGTTTTTTTATATTCTAGTTTCATTTTCCCGTTGGATGGGGAGTAGTGTATATATTATATAGTAATTAGACCAGCATAACGACTTGCAGCGTTATACTCGTATAAACATATAAAATACACTTTTTTTGTTAAGGGAAAGCTAGTTGTTTTATGGCATACGGATGCATTTAACAATAAAAGGTCTTGCAAAATATTTCCATCCAGTGAAATTATATTCTCTTTTTAATTTTTGGGATTATTTTAGCTTTCAGGTGGGTGTGTCTGGCGAAGCTGTTTAAACAGCTTTCTTGGCCTGTTCATTTAAAATTGTTTATTTGCTTAACTTTGTATACAGGTGTGCTGACGAACTAGGAAGACACAGCCGAAACAGCAGCGGATGGAATCCGAAGGTGTTCCACAATAACTCATTAATAATCGCCAAAACGCGACCGGGAACCATACGCATGTGGCCCGTTCCTCGCATTTCCCGATTACAGATCGGGGAAGGGATCGGGGAAGGGGTCCCCAGGAAGGCCATGCAGCACTTCCGTTTCGATTGGAGTGGCAAGGGTCACCCTCCAGAAGCATAATTACATGACTTTCCTAGTTGCAAGCTCCATTTGAGCTTCCGTTCTGCAGCGAATGCGGTAAATTCACCAATCCCCGCCCATTGTCTCTCGCCCCCAAAAATGCATTATTAATTGCTATGGCTTTGATTTATCTTAGAAGCCGTCTCCAGGCGACCTCAAGCGGGGGTCGCAGGCGGCAGGCGGCAGGCTGAAACGCCAGATGGGGGAGCTCTCTTTCGCAACCCTTGGAGCATTTTCCATAACGCTCCACTCACAATGTTTAATTGTGGAAATGAGAAATATGCGGAAGCGTTGACGATTCCGCTCCAGCGTCTGCTGCACTTGTCGCATCACTTGATGCGCCCAGCCCCAGTTTCAGTTCCAGTTTCAGTCCCGGTCCCCGTGTCCATGCCCGTGCCCATGTCCATACCCAAGCCCGTGCCCATATATGCCCCACCCATCGGACCCCCATCCTCGGCCTCATCCTCTCGGTGCCCAGCCACCCTCGTTAGATGGCATGTCAGCGGCATTGTGCGCCCTGAGTCTACACTCCAAAAAAATATTTGATGAGACCTCAAGCCTATAAAATGTAGTATGAATATAGTATTTGAAATATTGGTAAGCTCACTGAAGTACACAAGTTCGCTCATTTAGTTTTAGTTTTATATTTATTTAAATGGAAAATACTTACAAAGACCGATCTATTTCTAGAAACCTCTCGTTCGAAATTTTTTCTTGTTATTATTCTTTAGTAAAATAACATTCCGTTTTACCTCCTTATCATTATGGCTTTAGTATTAATATGTTTAATATAATATGATACATTAAAAGCCAAAGGCCTCGCTACCAGTTCTGTAACCAGTTAGTTTAGTAAACTTCTCTACTATTCAAATTTATAATAATAATAATAATAATATGATACATTGCAAGATTATGATTTCCTCATTGCCTTTTCACATTACAATCGATAATACCATTCTGGCAAAGAATCTAATATCAGATAAAAGTTTCTTGATCGCCTTGGCATCGGCTTTTCTCGCCGTGTAGTCATCAGCATCTGCGGCTGTCGGTTCCACTCCCACAAGCGCTGTCTCGGCACTTGCCGCACTCCACCTCCGACCCACACCACCCGTCCATCCCGCCCCCCCTTCTCCCTTCGGACTAAATGACACAAAAATATGGGCTTAACCGGAAACGGATGTATTATCTGCGCTAACTGCGCTGCCACACACAACAGACAGTCAGTCAGAGTCAGTCAGTCGCCGGGTTGGGCTAAAACTCGAGCTCTGGCTCGGATTCGGTCTGGGCCCGGTTCTGGTCTTACGTTTGGGTTCGGGCTCGGGTCGTGGAACTAATAGAATATTATAAATCGTGCCCGGGCGGGCCGGGCCACGTACTATATGCATGGGGAATGAGACAACCTGTCTTCTCCACTGACCCACGGATGACAGAAGCCGGTGCCCCGGTCGCTTCCCGGGCTGGTTTCTCGTTCGTTACGCTTCTGTTAACTTTTTGGCTTGTGCTTTTTGCGGCTCCCGAGCATTTCGTGTTCGCATGCAAAATCCCGAATAGAGCGCGGTGGCTGGCAAATGTTTGTACGGGCTCTGCCGTTAGTTTGTTGCATGTGATTTTGGCCAAAAGGTTTGGGGTTGGGGGGTGCAGCCGGCCTGGTCCACTGCGTTTGCTCGCATGTCGGTTGTCAAGTGCTTGCCAACGCTTTCACTTTCCTCTCGCCCTTTCAGCGTTTTTTTTTTTTGGCTTTTGAATACGCATTCAGAACAACAATGACAAAGTTTGTACTAAGCGTACGTTGACCTTCGGTGCTCTTGAAAATATTAAGCCAAAACCAAAAGGAGTTCCAACTCACCAACGTCCCGTTCACCGATAAATCAATAATCCAATCAAGACGGAAAAGTTAACAATTTGATTGGAAAGTGAACGTCAAGGGTTACATCGCTAGCGTATCTATTTGCAGCTGCCAGTTATGTGATTTGCATGTCTTTAGCAGGGATCAAGGATAAGCGTAGCCAGCTGATTGAGATTGAGTCATTCACGAACAATGCCGTTCAACCGTCAACCGTCAACCGTCAGGCAAAAAGCATCCACCGTCACCCGGCTGTGAAAGTGATCCTGATCGAGGCCGCAGATGTGGCAGTGAACATCATATTCGGGCGACTCCTTTTAACTCGTTGCATGCATCCTCCTTTGCGTGTCACTCAGGCGATCAGCAAAACAACAATAAACAAAGCAAGGACGTTGGCAGGGATCCTTTGAGGCTGCTTTGTTAGCTTTGATCGCAGCTACTTAGCATTTTCCACTACGGCTGTGTGATCTCCTGCGATTTTCGCATGCTTCGATAAGTTTTCTCCAACATCCTCGGGTACTACAATAGAGAATAAGGGATTTATCTATAAAAGAGGGAAAATATTTGGGCTCGGCGATATTTGGAATATCTTCTCGGGCAACTACCAAACTATAACGTTTTGAGTTCTCTGTCGAGGTTTCCTTAGGAAAGTCAGTTTCGATTGAAAATTCACCCGGTTAATATCTATTTGACTTTCGAAATTATCTTTTTATTTATCTTACTTTTTCCTTTTGTTTTTATTAAATTTCTGAAAATTTTAAAACCTTTCATGTAAAGTTCTTATATTGTAAAGATATTCGTTATACTCGGTTTTTAAAATGACCAGGGTATATTGAATTCGTACAAAGTATATAACAGAAAAAAGAAATTGTCTCCGACTCCCCAAAGTCTGTCCATCCGTTCCTATGAACGCCTAGATTTTGATTCTGGGGATTTCAGTTCACCACAAATTTGTTTTGTAAGTCGGCCATGTCTATGCTTTTTCGAAACACAAATAGATATTGGCTCTACCAATGTACGAGTACTATCCAAATTTAATGCTTCTAGCGCAAAAATTGCACACGCCACAGAATTTCGCGGTTTGCGAAATCTAGGCGTTCATACGGACAGAGGGACATGGCTCGATCAACTCGCCTGTTGATGCTAATCATGATCGAGATAGATCGATTCGCCTGTTGATGCTGATATATACTATATGAGGTCGAAAAAGATTCCTTTTTCCCATTAAACACATATTGGTACGAATTCAAAATACCCTCGAGACACTCGACTTTAATAGTTTTAAGAAGTTTCCTCCTCACTTTATCACAATATCAAATAAGGCTTAGTTTTTATTTTCCATATTTTCCAATTCCAGATGCGCACTCGCCGCCAAAATAATGTGCCGAGTGGGTTCTAGAAACATTGGACCTTTATGGGAACTGTCAACCGTCAATCGGGGATTGAAGTGCAACAAGAGGATAATTATGACGAACCTATAGTGTTAATAATTCAGACACATAACGAAAATGAGGTAGCAAACCCGGCAAAAACGTACATGAAAAAGAGCTATATACTGGCCGCTATATTCATATCGATTGCCTTCGTCCATTTGGCTATGGGAGAAATACTGCAATTGCGAAAGGAATACCCAAATATCGCTTTTGTGTGTACGGTGATAAGCCTGTTACCGATCACCTTTATCTTCTCCTCGCCCTGGCCCCGCGGAACAGTACAAATCAGCATTCCCATCGCCTTAATCATCGTAGAACTTTGGGCCATAGCCACAATGCTGCGGATTACGCCATTGCGACCCAGCCATGTAATGTCGTCTTTCCTAGCCGCCATTACATTAATGACAGTTTGTTACGCCTTGGGCGCCAACCTGCCGCTACGTGTTTTGCCAGGCGAAATTGCCATATTCTTTGTCATCGTACTCTTTGCAATGGCATGTATCATCCTCATGGGCCTCAGCATGGAATCGACTAAGCTACTTTTTAGTCCGGTTTTCTTTCAAATTCTCGGCGTCTTTCTGATACCCTCGATCTTGTACCACGGCCAGATCGTTCACAGCCGGGTGTTCACGCTGCCACCGAACCTTTATGTCATTTCTGCCACCGCTGTATACTTGCAGTTCATCCTATTGTTAACGTCCATCTATTTCTTGGTCTGGACAGAACTGGGATATACAGGACTTTTGCCATATGGTTCAAATCATGATAGAGACTAGTATAATGAAAATATGAATGTCATGTCCCCATAGGCCCCGATTAACATTTACGTATATGGTATGTCCACATCTATTTATTACATACTTTATTCCGGAGAAGCCGAAAAGCGGAAAGCTGAGGCTTTAGAGTCACCCTGGAAGTAATGGCGGATACACACTCGTATGTACCTCAACTCAGCCGGGAATTACTTGTCAGGAGCGATCGTTAGAGCCGGCTTCGATCCAGTCCGGAACCTCGGCGTCGAGGCCCTAGGATTGCTGTTCCCTATCACCATGGACAACATTTACTACCAGACACAATCGCGATATGGTTTGGTTGAGGAGGTCGACGAAATGTCTGAGTTATTTGACGGCATCTATATCCGCGCTGCGATCATGTCCGTTATCACTATCGTCTTATGGATTACCTTTAGGGTAATGGATCTGCGACTGGCAAACTACCTGCCCTTCTCTACGTATGTGCCGCTAATCCTAGTCTTTCTGATTTTGGTGGTCCTGCATTGTTGCCCCATCACAATGTGCTCCCATTGCGATTGGATCCTGATTGGTCTGGCATTGGTCTTCACTATCATCGGTGGCGCCGGCTGCGTGGATGGCATGAGCGTGATTGTCTTGATCCTAGCAATCATCTGCACGGCGGCCGTGGTACTGCTACTCAACTTTATGGGAGCAATTTGTCCGTCAGAAATCCTGCCCGGAGGAGTCTGTTCCACAACGTGTATGATCTTCCTGATGGTAGCCCTGATCATAGTTGGTATAACCCAGCTGATCACTGGCAGTGAGACGCTCTTGTGTGCCTTCATGAGCATCCTGATGGTGATGCTGGTGATAGCAATTCCCATCCAGGCGCAGTTCCACAGTGGACGTCTGGAAAACGCCGAAGTGGTTCCCTCGGATCATCTTCCTGTCTGCGCCGTTACCGTCTACCTGCACTCCATCATGTTCTTCGGCTGCCTGTGCTATTTCGTCAGAGACTATAGAATCGAATTCGACTCTTTATTTGGTCCCACCACTACAACCGTCGCAGAAACGGAGAAGCCGGACGAGGTACCGACGCGGATTTATTAGGTTTGATAAGGAACGTGCTTCGAACCTCTATGTATGCTTTTGCATCATTCAAAATTACCATGCAGATGTGTTATAATGTTTTATAATATCTGGGCACATATATATTCTATTTTTACGTCATTGATGAATTTTACAAATTTTAGTGGGAGCGGAACACATTGTTTTTTTTTTCAAATTCATCTTCGAAATTTTAGTTCTAAAATTTTTTTTATATGCGCAGAGATAGCCTTCATAGCCTTAACCTTGACAGTCCTCGTGCTTCAACTATAACTCTAGGCGCCGAGTCTCCTGAAAACTATGGCATGCTCGTGTTCAAACGTTCGGTGTACGCCTATGTTGGCCTTCTTAGCTTCGCTTCCGGCAGCACGTTCCTGTTTTGCTCGTGTCTGCGGTACGGTATTAACAACATTTTTCCGTTCTCGCACTACCTGTGGCTCCTCATCGCGTTCAGCATCCTATCCGTGCTGACCTCCTCGCGCAGGATCCGCAGCAAGAGTCCCATTAACTGGATACTGGCCGGCACCACAGTGGCCTCTATAACGATTTTCAATCTGAGCTTTGTGTATCTCGTGCTGGTAAGCCATGTGGTGGTGCTCTTTAGCCTTACGACGCTAATGATGTACCTATTGTGCAAATGCGGTAGCAAGTGCCCCAAAAAGTTGCTGCCTAATGTCACCATTTTTTTTATCGCTGTACTCATATGCGTGGGGCTTTTGATTTACCTAGCACTCGCGGAGCCTGTTAAAGGGTCCTTAAAGATAATCATAACTATCATGAACATCGTCTTGGTGTCGACGATGACCTTGGTGCTGGTGCAATTTATGCAAGGCAGGATGGATTACGTGCCAATTGGCGAGGAAATGATCTGCTCCCTGGGACTCTTCATCTGCGGGTCTATTATTTTCAACTGTTTCATGGTCATTATCTATTCCCTTAATTTAACTGTTGACGAAGACCATTATAAAGTGCAATAACTTGTGTACCCCTTAAAAAATTTGAACTAACACTTGTAGTTCCAATACATCCTGATTAGCATCCTTTGGACTTCCAGCTGGCCTAGCTGAGGCTGTCAAAAAGGCCAGTAGAAAAAGTCCGGAACTTTGGCCACAAAATGAACAATCGAAATCATGCCATATCACCATTTCTCGACCCAAGAGTTCGCGGTAATCTGGAGCAGCGCCTTATGGTACAGCAGCGGCCAGAGCAGGAAGAGACCGATGCTGTCATAGTTGATGAGCAGGAACTGCGTAAATTTATTATCTGGGTGTACGCTTCTGCCGCTGTTTTGTGTATATTGTCGGCGATTTCGTGGATCGTCATCTCGATGGCAAGAGTGAATTTGCAGGAAGAGTTGGAGGTGCCACCGTTTATCTGGGCCTTTGTCGCCTTCATCTGCCGCTCTATACTCTCCTGCATCCCTCCGTTGGATGCCGCAAGGCAACTCAGCTGGTTGCTGTCGTTGCTAACCGTGTTCTTTATCACGTTGTTCACCTCCTACTACGTGGTCCTTCTGGATGCCCCAGTCATAATATCCTGTCTGGTGGTCGCCGCCATCGCTCTCATCGTACTGCACCTCTACGGAACCAAGGCTCCGTTGTGGATGCTTCCCAATATCATGTGCACCTGCACCGTATTTATCCTGTGCACGATAGCAATGATAACCGTATTCCTCCTTCTAGTGTTCACGGAAAATTCTGTGTACGGCATAATTGCCGGCGCCCTCTTGTGCCTCCTCATTATCGTCATGGCTCCGATCCAAGCGATGTACATCTGCGGACGACTCCGAAACGTGCCATTGTCACAGACAGCAATCTGCTCTAACGGAGTCTACATCCACTTTGCGTTCCTATTCATCTGCTGTATAATCTTCGGTCTTTACCACGTATATGATAGGTTGAGTAAATAAATTCGTGTAGTCTAATATTCGATATTTACTAGACCTATAAAAAATTAAGGGTACATTTCAACCGCAAATTATGGTTTGCGACAAGAATTTGATGTCAGCTTAATATGTTATACACGTCAGGATGTTGTAGGGCACCAAATTCTCGAATATAGAATGCTGTTTGTTATTTGCCTACGGAAAATTGAGAGCAATGATCTGCTATTTTAACCCAAAGAAATCTCTTCGGTCGTCTGACCTGGAGATCTATGGGAATCCGCCCTTAGAGAAGCAAAGCAATGCGAATCGTGTGTACGGATTGACCTTCATCTTGGCCGTTTTGTCCATGGTCCAGTGGACTATTCTCAGTTGGTACGAAGTCACGATAGAGAACATGTCCCACGTGCGTTATGGCTGGTGGCTGGTGATCACCTTTTTTGTGTTCTTCGTCCTGGCCTGGACTGAATTTGGACGCAAAGTGCCATATAACTACATCATCATTGCGCTCATTGTGGAGAGCTCCACTTTTTACATTGCCTTGGAGCAGAAGATAAGCTCAAATTATTTGGTCAACGTCTATGCCAACACTATTGTCATCTGCCTGATGATCACGGCGATCATTTGGGGTGCCTACTTTCCCATGTTCTTGGTGCCGGGTGATCTGTTGCTCAGCATTCTGTTGGCCGGCGCCAACATCATGTTAATTGTGTTCTTTGTCAATGCAGCATTCTTCGACAACTATACCATATACATGGCGGCCCGGAATTCATTCGCCGTGGATGCCTTTTGCATGGTGATGTACACGGCAACCATCATCCATAACCGTCAGTTCAATGTTCCCAGTACCGAGTACCTGTTCCTCAGCGTCATGCAGTTCCTGGGCTTCATGATCCTACACGAACGCGTCCTGACCCTCGCCAGCGGTGCGACCAGCCATGCTTGTGGACCGCACGTCGATCAGACAGGAATATTTTTTTTATAATTGGACTCCAATATTTTCTAAAATTGGCAAGATTCTTTAATCTTAACCAGCCCATAATACATGTTTGTTCAGTTTTATATGCTTGAATGCACTATTGTTTCTCTCAGAATCGAATTGTAGGCAATTTTCGGGTCTTTGTTTTTTATGTACGATCAGAGTTTTGAGGCATGCGCCAGGGCCAAACAATGGGGGAAGTGTCTGGAAATAAAACAAGTAAATAAACCAATGAAACGTGTTTCAATTGTATCGAGGTGTGTGCACTGGGGGCTCCCATTCATTGGCCAGCTGATTCAGCAGGAAGCCCCTTTGCAAAGTAGGTAAACGGCTAAATGCACTCCCGGAGACCAGATTCATAATTGCAGTTAATTTCGTAATAATTCAGACCCCTTCAAAACGAACTGTGCAAACAGTTGCGCCTTGCTGGTTATTTAAATTCATCCATAAGGCCTGCACTCCCCGTAGAAATTCGTCTGGGATGAGATCATGAGCATCCCCGATCGCCTTGTTTAGGAATCTCGCGCATCGATTTAAACTGGATTAAGTGCAGGGGAAAGGCATCTAGAATATGAAATTTACATAAGGTATCCTCTACCCCACTTGGGCTATTTGATAAGCTGCCGTAACCGAAGAAGTGCCTGTGGAAACAGGATTAATAGGGCAAACGACCGGACTGTCCAAGAGCCAACAAAGCGGCAGCTGTGAGGCACAAAGGATCGCGAGTTCCTCCAACAATGCCCTATCCACTTAAGGTCCAAGCGAGCCAACAGGAAACCCGTTATGAGTCACACAAATCTCAGAATACGCGGCGAGGGTTCGCGTCCATCGATCCAAGTATCTGTGCATCTAAGTATCTGCCCGTCTATCTGTCGGTATCTTCCGGGAGTAGCCACCCCAACCCCCTGATTGTCTGCAAGTCCCTCGGAACCCTTTCAAGGAGGGCGTCGCGGTCACTCGCGAAAACAATCGCCGGCCCAAAATGCTGATTATGATGATGAGAAACGATAATGGCGATAAAAAGGAAACTATAATGCACGTTAAAAAAGACAATAGTATTTATAATTTCAAATTTTCAACAAGGCAACTCAATGAGAATATAAGACTAGGGTTTTACTTACCTACAAATAGTGGAATACTCATCATTTATGGCCATGGGTAGTGCCTTGGTTGTATTAAAATATATTGCTGGAAATATAGTGCTAACTTCTATTAGCTATAAGTTTCACTAATGACTAATATGTTAATGAATAAATAAAAAAATATTGCTGGAAAACTCGTAGATATACTCGAATAATTTGAATTTTAAAAAACTCTTTGTAATTTTCTCCAAGTGATACAACACCATCATTCGCAGCAGCTTTCGATCAAAGCATCTGGACCCAAGCTGCGCCGAACTGACCTGAGGTGCGTTACCTTTCGGGGAAAATCTTACACGAAAATCGTGGGAAATTTTCCCAAAAGCGCATATCGAATGCAATTAAACGTTCGCGACGTCTCGCGGTGGTTACTTTGCCACCCGAAACCCAATCCCCGTACCGCCAAGGGGGTTGGTCCTCGGTTGGCTAATGCGCGCGGAAAACTTGCGCGTTTTCCACGAAACTCTCATTTTCACCCTCAAAACACGTGAATGTGGAAATTGGGGGAAAAATAATAATTCAGCTTGTTGCGTGGTCAGCTTGTGATTTACCTTTCCGGTGACAAAACGCGGAAGTATTGTAAATCGAGCCGTGCTCTCGGCAGGAGGAATTACGAGTATGTTCGACTTTTCCGCCCAACTTCTGCTAACGACTTTTGGTAGGCGTTTGGGTATACCTCGTGGGAAACTCGGACTTCAACCTCAACTGGTAGTCGGCAATCGAAGGCATTCGCATAATTAAATGCAATGAAATGTGCCAGCAGCGGTCTGATTTCTCCCCAGATAACTCGCTGTCGAGGGTGGTGGAATTTCAGGAACTAACATATGATAATTTACGTTTTATGTCCAACATCAAATGGTAACTGAAGTTTAACTAGTTTCCTGTTTAAGCCGACGAACAGAAATTGCTGCTATTTTATGGAAATGTCACCTCTGATTGATCAGTTTAAAATGGATCGGGGCTAATGCTCTGAATCCTTTCATCATTTTGCAAGCATTGAGGCTGGTACATTAGTCATATTTGAAGGCTCTTTCACAGAGACTTCAAGAAGTTTGCGAGGGAAATGCCAGGGCATGGGCTCCACGACTTAATGCGAAATAATTACAACTTGTTCGCACATCATTCAGCACAAGCAGAAAAATTATCTGTCAGCCCGTCGTCGTCCCCTTCATTTGTTTGCCAATGACGAATGTGACCCGTCGATGACGATGGCGATGATGATGATGATGATGGAAACTTCAAAACGACACTTGCCTTATTTGCTTGGCTGGTATTTTTGCAAAATAAAAGCGAAAAAAAATACGAATGCAAACAGAAAAAAATGAGTGTTGTGGGCGCGTCGGTAAAATTTCAAAGTCGGCATCATTAACACCAATGCGCCATTTTGGTATTTCGATGTCGATGAGTTGTTGAGTGCTGATGGTGATTGATGTAACTTTTGAGCCGAGTCGAGCGGAGCGGAGCCGGCCAGCACTTGGAACTTGATCTCGAGTGAGTGTACCAAATTGGTAGCTTGCTGGCAGAGCCCATTGGCCCATCCGTTGCCCCTCAAACAATCCATCCATCCAACACGCCATCCCGTATTCCCTTGCCAGCCTTCCAGGGCCTTTGGGTATTTGTTGTTTTAGTCTGCGCGCTCCCCTGGTCTATGCTAATTTGTTATTTTAAGCATGTTTGTTTGCCGACCCTCTGGCCTGCAGTCTCTCGAATGAAAATATTGACAAATGCGACAGGCCGGGCCGAGGGGTGAGCAGAGTGCGAATGGGAATCGAATGTTACCATTCGTGTCTGCACCTGAGGCGAAATGTATGCCCTGCAACGAATGCAAACAAGTAAACCAATTAAAGCAAAAGATACATCCATCCGAAGGCCGAATTCAATGCCAGGCTCTGAATTCCGAAATAAATTTGATAATAATTTCAAGAAAATTGCCGCAGTCCCTTAAAAAACTGACAATGAAATTAGAAAACCATTTGAAACACGTGCTGGCGTGTAAGTCTGTTAAAAATGTAAGGCATCAAATGGTAATCCCGTCTGAGGGTCCTCTAAGCTCGAACTTGTAAAGGAAAATTAATTAGAAAATAATTGTAGAAACTCCGGGGAAAAAGGGTAGTTATAAACAGCATTTATTCACTTCAGACGTTGGTAAGCCTTGTAAACTTTGGCAGGATCCTCTCAATAACCTCATTAGCTCGCTGGCAAAGTCAGTGGCTGGGATCCCCGACGAACTCAATCTGGTTATAGGCCGTCCAGGAGGTCCTGCCGGTCCGGGCGGGATAACAAGTTCTAACCCCAAATAAACCATAACTCAGCGCACTAATTATGAGTGCGAGACAAAGGTGGTCGGGGTGGTCGGGTGGTCGGAGCGACTGACAATTGCACATTGACTTCGTCACTCCGTTGGCCCCTGGAAATCGGGCCCAAAACCAGACCGAGATATATTCAATTACCGCAAATTTGTCGGCACAGAGCGGCAATGCAATAATTAAGAATCAAGTTGCCAACGAAGTGGACTAGACCAGATCAAGACCAGACAAAGGTAAGCCGACCCTCGGCGCCTGCAGGAGCTATCGGGGTGGAGTGGCGTGGAGTGCTGCCTGCATTCGCACAACTTCCGTCGAAAGTCATGTAACTTATTTCTTGTTACGCTTGAGAAATTTTCACAGTTGACATTGAGACCGAACGGCCAAACGGTCGTCCGACCGGCCTCCCTGCCGGAGTAACTGAAAACTCGAAAACTAACCCAAATAGGTTTCGGAAGCTGCGGTCGACCGAACCTCAGACGTCGTCCAAGGGGAGGGAAGGATCCAGAGGCGGAAAGGGACACGGGGACGGGAACGGGAAAGGGGACCCGGGCAAACAGAGTTACTTTTCTTTTCTTGGTTTTGTTTTAGTGGTGGACGCATTTAAATGTGTTTCCAATTTGTACCTTCCGCCGCACCGTCCCATATCCTTATCACCGCCTGGAGTGGCACTCGTGAGAGAATTTCCAGCACCGCAAACCTCGAGCAGATCGCTCGAGTGACTGCCTCTGCCCCTGCCCTTGCCCCTGCCCCAGCCCCGGCCATCCCTGGTCCGCCTGCCTCCTGGATTCGATTGAAAAGCGAATGTGACACCACCGCGTCGGGCATTCGGTTTGTGGATTTTAATTATGGGTGACAATGGCTGCGGAATCGATTCCCGATATTTGATCATTCGCTGCGGTTAGTTAACGCTCTTTAGCGTTGAAAACGTCGACAACAGCCCGGGGTTCAATGGGGTGACCGCTGCACATATGGAATTACAGCAAATGAGGCTAACCCGAGCATTCGGCTTTAAATTGCATGACACTTTTTTTCAATTAGCCGCAAGATTTGGAAATTTTGGATTCGAAAAATTAGCATTTACACGGCTGGTGGGTTGAGGTAGTCACAGAAAGATACACAGGCTTCTGGTTACCTAATAGAACATCAAGTTTAACCTTGGTTAATACATAATAAATCTTTCGTCAATGCAAACTAAAGGATAAGGGCAACTGTCCCGTTAAATACATCTCTTTTTCGCCCCTCAATCATCTGTGCAAGTGCCAAATGGGACATATAGACATCAAGTAATGTCCTGGAAAGTAATCTGCATTTAGCGCCCTCCGATCTGTCATCCTCTAACTTCTTTCCACTTGGACAGAGTTCCTCCTCCAGGGACGACTTAGTGCGGTTCGTGGAAATATTGTAGAGACGCCGCCCTGTCTAAGAACTTCCACTTGGCCAAACGCCCGAGACAGGTAACTGAGTGTTTCCCGTGGACGGGCCCCCCCACCGAACCAGAAGTCTACCTGTTTGCGGGGACCGTGAAACGCCTAAAACTAATTGAGACCGCCCTCATTGAATAATTTCCGAAGATTTTTCTCTTCGTTTCCCGAGCCGGGATTCATTTTCCGCAGACGCCGAAAAGGTGCCTCAAGCGGCAACTGTGGGTAATGATGATGTATGGGTAATTTGAATGATTAATGGGCTGCGCTTTATGCCAGTGTTCCGGTCACAGTTGAAGGTCTGCCCCGGTCTGTCTGGGCTCGCCAAAAGGATATTGCGGGCATAGATGTGAAATTTAATTAAAATATTTTTATGGTAGCTCGGGAGAATGGAGAAAAGGTGCGTGCAAAGGCATTTGCAAGGGCAAGAGGTTTCCTCGAACGTGTTCCCGTTTCTACATTGACTTGTATGCCAAAATATTGTTTCGGGTCAGAATATCTGCAATCGGTGGCTTTAAATCTCGGCCGCTGGAATTATGGCTCCCAAGTGGGCTGTGTGTTCGCGTTATTCCGGCAGCAGCATAATCATTATGAACTATCTGACCACAAGCCGGGCCCAATAAGGCGGCATATCCCTTTTGGCCTGCGGCCATAATCAGCGCACAATCAGGCCCACCAGCCGTCCGGGCGGATGGTAAAAATTAACTTTTTTAATGAATTGCGTACAAGGGTGTGTCGACGGGGCTGGGGGCTGGGGAGGCTCGCAATGTGGCGACAATTTTGGGGAGAGCTCGCCGTCCGGTTGCCAGTTGCAACGCAATGTAACGTGACGCCGAACGCATTATGTCATATCGCTGATTGAACCAGCCAACCGAACCGAGCCCGGGGCCGAACTGAACTCAACTGAACCGGCGAAATTGTGGGCCTAGAACAAAAGATCTGGCCGGGGCCAAAGGCGAGAAGAGCCGGCCGGAGAGTGGCCATTAAAATTGTATATTTTAATTTGATTTTCCTCTTGCCATTTCATTGGCCATAATAATCATGTAACACGGCCCCAGACTCCACTTGGAGTTCTCGGCTTCCGCGAGTGGGCCGGGTGCTAAGCCGACGAAAATGGCAAGAGCGGTGAAAATTGCCGGCAAGCCGCTTATGACGGGGGGGCTATTATATCAATCGGGCCTAAGCCGTGATTGCAGAGAACCCCTTTTTCCTTGGGCAGGCCAAGCAATTGACAAAAGACAAATCCCCGTTTGACGCTTTTGATGCATCAGCAGCGTCTGCAGCAGAGACTGCAATTGTGTATCTCCTGTATCTGTATCTCCGGATATCTGTATCTGCCGGCGGACATGTGCGCGGATTTATAATTTTCTTTCTGCTCCTTTACTTTCGCGCAATGAATGCGCGGCTTATTCGATTATTGTACGTGGAAGCAGTCGGCTTTCATTTCCTTTTCAGCGGCGATGATTGAACGCGAGCTATCTTTCACGACTTAGGCGTTGTCTCTCGGGGACCCAATCGCTTGCCACAAAAGGAGGTCACACACTCGCACAAGGACCCCTGCTCGACACTACACGACAGCCGGCGGCTTATCCTTATGGCCCCTTTATAGTGAATGGTTGAGGATAATTGTCAAGGTTCACGGCGGCCTCGTCGTTCGCTGATTACTAAACCTCTCGTCGCATTTTCCATTTCATATTTCTTATTGCTTTTTTTAATTAAGCCACTTTTTGTGGCTTCCTCCGCCCGGGCGAGGGAGGCGACCACTCGTAGAAGCCATTTGTGCAAAGTAAATTAAAATCCTGAGCTAGCTCAATAACATTTTTTAATGTCAAGTTTAGCCCAGTGTCTTGAACTACATTTATGGCCAAATGTGGACATTAACCTCCAAATAATCTCCAAAACATATGTGCCTCAGCATTTTTGGCATACTTTATTTGCACAACATTGTTTGAGTTGCCTGTTCTTCGTTGGAGAGTTGTCAAAAGTCTTGTGTTCTAGTTCAAACAAAAATTTAGGAAAGCACGTCATAAAGGTTTCCACATTTAATTTTGCACTCAAACAATTCCCAAAATCACGAAACCTTTCAGAAATTTAATAAAATTAAGTAGTTATAGTCACAAATCCTGAGAAAGCAGCTTCAAATATTTTCCGAGCGCCAACAAAATGGCAACCAGGCGGACAAAATGGCGCTGGCGACTCCAAAAAGTGCGCTGACCCCAACAGCTACACACAAGCAAAACATACAGATGTGCTAATTTTTTTTCTGCCCAGAGTAAACAATATTTTGAGCGTTAAAACCGACAAACAAATAAACAAAGTCACAGGCAGCCCTACCAGAAGTCCCAGCAACAAATGTGCGTTGTGTTGTAATAAATTATGTTTGCTCAAAATTTATGCCTATATATATGTATGTATATATGGCTGGCTGGCTGGTGTGTGTTCCCTGGTCCAATATTAATACCTACATAATTAATGAGCGTCCGCTGCGGCCTCGTGCACAAAATGCATATGCCAAAGCCACCGACAGAGTCACATTCAGTGCAATACCACACGCCCACCCCCCGGGCCGGGGTTTGTGTTTGTTTATGCATTTTGTGGCTGACAGCATCTGTCATTTGCCATTGGGGGCAACGTGTCCGGGTCTGCAAATGTCAACTGGATGCGGACCAGGCGGGCGCTTTAAGTCAATATCAATATCCCCGCCAGTTGCCAACCAACTGCTCATCCTTGGCTCCTTTCAGTCCTCGGTGGCCGGATTGCCAGTGAGTAATTGCGAAAAAGCCACGAAAATCGATGTCTGGGAGTTGCGGAAATTCCCAAAAGTGGTGGTGGATGGTCGATTAAATTTCAAATTGGTATTTGTTTTATTTTATTGACTCATTTGGTATTTAATAAATTTGGTGTATTGCGTAAATTTATGTAGGCAATTATGATTATACATAAAGTGTTGTGTTTGAATATAAATAAAATTTGGAATATGTTAAGAGAAATACAAGGTTGGCCTTTCCATTTGATCTACCATTGCTCTAAAATTAAAAAGAAATAAAGAAGGGCTTAATAAAGATTTCCCATGAGGGTAAAGAAATTGTTTTTCTAGTTATATAACCAAAATAATTATGCCCTTGCAAACTACCACCTGAGAAGAAAATTCCAAGATGGAAATCGGGAAATACTAGAGCATGGGAAAGGCGAGAACCGAAAAAAATTCGCACAGATCTCGGCACACATTTCCCACACCAGGTGGGTCCCCTGGATTCCAGGACACACAGCACGATCAGGAACCCCACCGCCCGGGGGGTGAGCAGTTTCGGGCGAAACGTAAAATCGTAAAATCTTTCACACCTCCGGCTCGGCTGGGAGTCCGGCTGGGAGCGACAAAAGTCAGTTGATTAATCGGAATATATCGATCAGGCCCGAAGCAATGCAGCAGACAGCCTGGCGTTTTCGTTTTCGGTTTTCAGTTTTTGGGTGCTCGGTGCTGGGTGCGCGACCCTCGGGCTGCCCGCTGCTTCTGCCCCGAAATCCTGCACCTGTGCGCGTCCTGTGACGCCTCAGGTGTGCACATTAGTCACAGGCAGGAGTACAGAAGGCAACGCTGGGTGCGGGGCGAAAAGATAAAGCCAGGCAAGGACAACGGCGAGGACGAGAACCAGAACGAGGACATTAACGAGCCAGGCAGTTAGTTGCCTTTGCCATCGATGATGCAGCACTTTGCATGGTAATTTCAGTTGGCCGGGCGGGGGGAAATTCTTTTTTAGGATGCCCCGGTGGCGGAACCCCCTCTTTAATAGCCCCCCTCCACACTCCCTCTCCCACTGCCACTCCCACTCCCACTACCATTTCCATTCGTATGCCTTTGGTGTGTGTGCATATGACAAATGTTTTTCAATGCCAGAAATTTTCACAGTCATGGTCATTTAAAGCGGGACCCTTCATAATGCATCGGCGGGTTGTGCCCACGAATTGTGCCAAATCATTTGGCCAAAATAAATTAAATATGATTTCGGTTTGTCAGCCGGACGAAAGCTGATTTATGGGCCCATCAAACGCTCGGGCGCAGTGTCATAAATTGCCCAGGACAAGGCACTCCCACAAGTTGCTAACGTTTTGAATTTATGGTAAATATTTTAAAAACACAATATGTAAATTCCATTTTAATTCGGAGTATATAAATCAATGCAACATGTGGGGCAGTAAAAGAATATGCTTCTATTTAAAGCCCCTCGCTGCAATATCTTATCACATTGGCTTAATTAAGGGGCAGTTTGAAATAAAAACCGCAAACAATTCAGGCTTAAATATTGATAAATTAACGGCGACGGAATCAGCGAAATATAAAATTCAATTACAGTGTCTGCCTACACTTCATTAACAAGAGATTAAACTTTGTTTCAAAAAATACAATCAAGAATTGCAACAATGACAAAAAAACACTTCAGATGTGTTAGCGCGGGAGTTTTGGTGTTTGCCGAGTGCTCGAAATTTACGATCAATTTTTAATATATTTTATGTGAATTTTTAATTTGTCGCCTGTGCCGGAGAAGCTCACACCACCGAATTAGGATTATGCATAAGCGCCTCGCTTTATTTTCCATTTGTCGGCTACGCTTGTTTTGTGCGTACATTATTAATATTTTAATACCGGAGAGTGGGGCTCGCTCGCCTCGGCTGCCTTAATTTAATATTTATTTATATGGCTTCTCGAATGTATAATAAGCAGCACACATTAACTAATTAATATTGAAACAAGCGCGGCGTGGCGACGCTCAGCGCCAAATGACCAAAAATTCTAAATGCAGCAACAAGCCAACAAAAATATTTAAATTTCTGTTGCGAGGCAAAATAACAATTCATAAAGATTCAATAAACCCACCAACCTCTCCAGGCTCTCATCCTGTTCCGCTGCCCCGAAAGTGAGTGAGTTGCCCCTCCGGTTTTATTTATACCATGTATCTTAAGGTACACAAGGTATATTAACTTTGTGCAAATGTATGTAACAGGGAGAGAATGATCATCATCAACAGCGGAGTCGATCTACCCATGTCTGTCTGTCTGTCCGTCCGTCCGTCTGTCTGTTTGTATGAACACATCGTTCTCCGAGACGGTAAGAGCTGGAGACGTAATTCTTTTTGCTTTATGTCCTTTATATGTGTACGCAAATCGTGTTTATTTCAAATTTTTTCCACGCCCCTTACCGCCTTCGCAATGTGCATAAAATCGTATTTTCTCCCAAATATGTGACAATATCTCCAAGATGATAAAAACTAAAGACATAATTCTTTTTGATTTAGGTGCATTTGGCATATACGCAGACTATGTCGTTCTTAAATATTGGTCACGCCGCTCTACGCCTTTTTAATCTTCAAAAACCCATATTTTCCGCTGCATATTTGTCTATATCTTCGAAATTTTTCGACCAAGAGATAAAAATCTTTTTTATATCATGACGCCATAAAATATCTTCATGTGACATAAGTCATTGCAATTAGGGTTAAAATATTTAAATGGAAAAACTAATTGATATTGAAAGTAGGTACATGGTATCTTGTTGTCGAGAAATGTGGACTACAGTGTTTCTACTTGTTAGTTCTGGGTCTCGACCTGAACTCGTTATCGGGGAGCATCGGCATGAGTTTTTTGTCTGGCCTTTGACTTTTTTAGTTTCTTTCTCCGATTGAGACTTTTTGTCGGTGTCGGGTCGCTGTCGGTTTTGGTGTCTGGTGCGGGGCGACGCGTTGACTAATTTTCATAAAATAACAATCGATTTTAGAGCCGAAGAAAAAGGTGTGAAGTATTAATAAGATGTCAACGAGGAAATGTTAATTTCGTAAATAAGTCGAATTTGGTATCTTCTTCTTTAAGCCGGAGCAGGTTGTTTTGTCTTGTTTTGGTTTTTTGGAGCTCCGCCCGTGGCCATTGTTTTTATGCAGAAGCTAAGCCCTTTGAATGTGCATAATTAAATTCAGTTTAAATAACCGAAAGGTACTTTGACGTGCGTCCACTTCCTTAGCTTTTTCAAGATAAGATTCTCTACCAAAGAGGTAAATGCAAATATCAGTCATAGTCGCATATCTTATTCATATGCATCGCTGCATGATATCGCATTACAAATGGATCGAACGACGTTTCAATTCCTCATAACTAGGCTTTCAGAAATTTACATAACTCACCGTTGCCGTGCTGTCCTGGCCATGAAATATCATTCGCCGGAGATGTTTCTGTGTTCTGGTCGAGGGTAACCGCATTTCTCATTTGGATTTCGGTTGGGTTTTCGTTTCCCTCGTTCGCTCCCTTCTGGGCCATCATCGACTTTAACTTGCACTCGATGTCTCACCTTTCGAATGATTTATTAAAGTGTCATTAGTGCACGAATGTTCGAAAAATGAAACGAAACCGATGCCGACGTCGGTGCTGATGCTGATGTTGATGTTGATGCTGATGCTGAGGTCTTGCCTATTGAGTAGCTGCCTGAAGTGGGGGGAAACGACGGAATGGGTCTGGAGTGCGGTAATGAAGTTACCAACGTCCCATCACCCGATCGTGTAATGGCTGCGTTAAGTAGTTGATGTCTGAGGTGCTTGCCTCTTGTAAATTTAAATGAGGCGGGCATCCATCTCCGACTTCAACTCCGGCTCCGACTCCAACTCCGTCTCCGACTCCGATCCCAATCACACTCTCGCTCCATTACCGTTAGACGCGATGCCCAGATGCCGTGATCTCCAGCCTTTGACCCATCGTTGTGGTCTGACAGGGCCATTGATTTATTTACGCCCATAAAGTGGGCTACATTTTCGTGTCGAGGCGAGAAAATTAAGTTGTTGTCGACCATCGAACGGGAGAGTGCCGTCCCGATCTGATAGGCTCGATAAAAGTGCCCATAAAAGTTATATACGACTTTGCCGCACTTGACCGAACAGATCAGCTGTCAAAGGCTTATCAGATGCATACAAAACAATTGGATTAGCCGATAAGACAATTTACACAACACGTAGGAAAGTCAACGACTAAACCTGAATAGTTTGTGGCATTTTAAAGCAATCTACAACTGCAGGAAACACTGTATTAATCAAAAAAAAATTCTACTAAGCTTAAAGAACTGCTAAACGGAATTTATTATTATTATATTCACCCATATCTTAGTATATGTTTTGGTTTTTCCTATAAATTGTAATAAGTAAACAAGTCGGAACGAATATATTCGAGTGTCTCGTTGAGTTTCTCAAATATAAATACCTGGTCCATCACAGTGATGATCCTCGATCAAGCCCATTAGCTCTATGATCCTCGCAGTTATTGACGTGGCGATCGTCGGTATCGGGAGTTGGCGGATGCGATTATTCGAAGTCAGGCAATCGGTTACATGGACAACCGTCGAACAGCTAGCCATTGGTAGCAGGCTTGGACATTCGTTCGCCGATCAGAGCAGTCGCGGAGAACATGTGCTAGGTCCCCATAGCGCCGTGGATAGTCTCGATGCAGTGCATCACAGTTGGTGCGGCAGATCCTTGGACACCAATCAGCGGCGACGATCAGCTGGCTACTGATGGCGGGCTTGGACATCCAGTAGCCGCTCGGAGCAGACGCCGAAATCGTACCTCCCTTTGGCGCCGCTTATAGCTTCGATGCACTGCATCACAGTTGGCGCAGCAGATCCCTGGACACCTGCCAATGGCGACAGTGCTGCCAACACGACGATACCGGAACGTTGAGAGCCAGGGACAGATGAGGATCATGATCCTAGGCATCCACTTCTTTGACCAGGCGGTCGCTGGGATCTGGAACTAGTGGACCCAAAGCTGGAGCTGCGCATCCCTCCTTGGCTAATCCAAAAGCTAGAACGAAAAAAAAATTACTTACCCAAAAAATCAGATTTCTCGAGCACGGCGGGTGGACAAATTGCTTTGGCGGTTTGGCATTTGAATTTAAATTTGAATTTAATTTTTCAAATTTTAACTGATCGTTGGAAAGGCGGTTAGTCAGAGAAAATATTTAAATTTATTTTTCAAATATTAACTGCTATTTGGACTCCAATTTCTATAAATTTATTTTTCAAATTTTAACTGCTGCTTGGGTTTGTTGGTTAGGTGTGTTGACAATTTGCGAGGAAAATTTTTAACTGTTTTTAAGGATTTAACTGAGCCTTGGTATTGTTAATTGGTATGAGATTTGGAACCCCCTTTCACCATCATACCCCCTCAAACTATTAATGTTTGACTGAACTCGATATTTTTGTGTATAGAAGCGCATTTTTATTACATATATTTTAATTAACTAAGGACTTAATTATTCTAGTAATGTGGATGCATTTCGTACCTCTAGAATTAAAACCGTGGACGCCACAGAACTTCGAGGTTTGCTATGGTAAAAGGGGTGAATGGTATTCCCCTAGATAAACTTATGTTTCTCCTGTTCCGAAAAAGCGTTTTAAATTAAATGCATAATATACCTTTCAATAAACAATCTATTTTAAGAAATTACAAAGGTTTATTTATATACCCAAAACCCATTCACGAACCCAAAGTTCATATCGAATCGACTCCGAAATGTATTCGCATTCATTTTGGCACCGCCGCCACCCTTGACCACGACCCATTTGGGCCACTTCCGTTTGTGGGCCAATGGATCCGCTGGAACACCTGCGCATGTCACGTAGCACCGACCGATCCGCTGGCCAAACTGCCACGGCTACCTTAAAACAGCCAACAACGAATGATAACCGTTCACGCCGCATAAATTGATGATTGTGCCTGGGACCTGGACGGGGGACAACGACGAGCTGCCTCCCAATCAAATATTCAAATTCGTATACGTTTTTTGTGGGGCTACGGCGTTCATAACTTCATCTTTAAAATGAATCGATGAAATATGTACCAAAACGAAGCGATACGCCGCAGCGAACGGCGACAGTTAGTGACTGTCCCCGCTCATATATTTGCTGGCCAACTTGTTACTGTCAAAATAACCGGGGAGTGAGTGGCCGGGGTCAGGAATGGGAATTCGAATTGGAATTGGAATGGGAATGGGAATGGCTGGGCCTGGGCCGGCTGTCTAATACCTCATAAATAAGCGTTTAGCAGGGGTCGCCCGACGAAATTGTAGCGCCCAAAAACAAATGCCCCCCGACGGACCTACGGATGACCCGAGAGTCCAGGGCCGATCGCTCAAACATACTATACTTCCCAAGGGGGGTAGGGGGAAAAAAAACGAAGAAAATCAAAAACTGACCGCGGGGTGCACTGCGTGTGCGAGGGAAACCCATTGTCACTCACTGGTTTTTCGGGCGGAGCAGAAGTGCCATCGTGATAACTTCATAACTTAGCGCATTTGAATAATTTGGTATGCGCATTTCAATTTTTTTTCTTCGCTTTCGTATTTGTTTTGTCGCAATGGAAATGGAGCTAGATTCTCGAGCGGTACCGGGAGGTTTATGTGGTCAGTCGGAAAATATTGACAGCGACAAATGTTAATGGACAGATATACATTTTGATATTTTGTTATAGCTTGGCAGCTTGGTTGCTTGGCTGCTTGTAGGGAGAATCAGCTTTGCCGGCTATTAAATAGCTTTAAAAAGGGCCTTTGATTTAGGAGTAGATTATAATTTTGGTGATACGAAATTTATTTTTAACCTCGCATATTTCTTTTACGGAGCATGTGCTTTTGTGAACAGTACTCGCACAAAGGCGACTTCAGCAAACGAGCAAACATTAATTACAAACAAAAAACGAACAATAAAAACCATAATTGCCTACCGAAAAATAATTTATAGTGGCGAGTAATAATTTCTCGTTTTTATAATTTCAGCCAATACAAATAACTGTAACGGTTTATGAACCTCACATTATTAATCATAAATTATAGAAATTTTGCATAAATTTCGCCATAGCAAAGATAAATAATTTACGCCTTGGCCAAAAGCGTGTATGCATTTTGTATATCCAACTAATTGAATGTAACAAAACCCTTAACAAAACCGCCGACCCAATACAAAAACTTTGCAAAAAACAAACAAAACACGCTTGACAAATTAGCAACATTAAATAAAAATTTAGAATGCCTTTCAACGCTCAACAACACATTTTATACGGTTTCGCACAATAATTTATTAGTTATAAGAACCGTTTTAAAGTGCCCCGAGTGAGATTCCACTTAATCTTTAACTTTAGCCGTATCGCTAATCTTTCGCGATTTGTCAAGGGCCAAGTCGAAAACAAAGTTGACTAGTAGCGATTTATATTTAAGCAAACAGTTACGTACGCGAAGAATGGCTGGTTGGAAATATTTAAATAAAGTATAAATTAGGGGAATTAATGAGGCAGCAAGCGTAAAAGTTATTTTTCTCTATTAGTCATACCGATTGGCTGGATTCCAAGCCTTTATTTAGATTCATGATCTAAAGCGGCGTCGCAAGAACTTTGGGCTGCGTAAAGAAAATTACTTTAAACTTCAGCAACCATTGATAATTATACCCGGCTTTTAAAAGGAACAAGGGTATATTAAATGCATACGAATGAATTGCAAGTATATTCGTTATCAGCATCCCCATAGCCGAGTTTAGCCATGTCCGTCTGTCTGTCCGTCCGTCCGTCTGTCCACCTGCTCGTCTGTCCACCTGCTCGTCTGTCCACCTGTCCGCCTAGATGTTGGAGACTATAACAGATAGAAATATACTAATTGCATATTTCAAGTTTTGTGATACCAGTTCAGCTCAAGTTTGTTTTAAAAATCTTCTACCACCTCCTGCACCCCCGCAAACTGTGAAAATCTATGGTATCCACAATTTGAACTCTAGAGGCACTGTATTTGGATAGTATATTGGTAGAACTAATATCTATATATGTTCTAAAAATCAGGTGGAAACTGCGAACCGGGTATTTATAGTTAAGACATTCGACTACAATCGTTCTTTCTTATTTTATAATTTTCTAAATATAAAACTCCAATATTGTAGCCGATCCCATAGACTTTTACATGCATATCAATTATAAATACCTTCTAAAAAATTTGGGAATCTAATTTGTTGGGTATATACTTATCATTAGCATAATTCGAGCAAGTAACTCCATTTTTTTTTTGGGTAACAAAGTATCACATTTTGGTAATCGCAATCATTAAATGTTAATTTCTAAATTTTCATTTAATTACATAGCCCAGTTGGAGAGAACGCCCGTTCCGGGACCGAAAGCGAGGCTCTCTGGGCCAAGTCGGGGCCGCCATTAACACAAATGACTGTGCAAAATGGCGGCCATATTAGGCAAGAAGCCAAGTCTCGGCCGCGCTGGTTGCTTTGGCCGTCGTCTGTCTGGGCCGGCAAACCAGCAACTACCGCCGGCGCTGGGGCTGGGACTGGGACTGGGGCTGGGGCCTGGTTTGACAAGCGCATGTTGATTGGGGCAGCGAGATTGGCAAACCACGATGGCGATGATGACGACTCCGATGATTATGAGTCCGGAGGGAGGGGGCCCAGTTGCCGCCGCTGACAGTGATGACTGTCAAGAGCAATTAAAGTCAAACTCAAGTCCGGGGGGACTTAGATTTTTCACCGCCGCAGCTGCGCATGGTCAGTGGACCATCCATCCATCCATCCATCTATCTAGCCATCCATCGGTCTAGTCCCGGACGTGAGCTGTTGTCCAGCCGAATGCAACAGCCTCGGCCACGGGCGTGCCAAGAGGGGCTGCAAATCTTCAGCTGCCCAGAGCCTCCGCCCATGCCATCGCTTGAGCAGATCCAAAACCTATAATTATCAAAGGCAGCAGCACAGCAGCAGCAGCACAGCAGCAGCAGCCAGCAGCAGCAGCCTAAACTTAATTTCTTGAGTTTTTCCACTCGAAAAACTATGTAATTTAGTACTTGAACAAGAGGCTGATGTGTTAAGAAAGGGCGGCAGTGAAGGTGGAAAAGTGAGGGGAGTGCGTCATCGTCATCATCGCCTTTATCGTGATCATCGTCGGCGTGGACAACTCAATCAGCGTATAAATATCTGCGTCTGCATTTTGTGTGTGACATGGAGTGTGCCCAATAATGAGCAATTAACGCCTTACTGCCCACTTTTTTCATCATCCTCCGCCGGCCGGTGGTGCTGCTGCTGGGCCACAACCTCTTGATTGCCAAACGGTAGTTTGGCTGCCCTGCTCCCATACTTTTTGAATATTCCGCCGCCGCCGCCGCATATGAACTGGTGTCTGTCTGGCCTGGAATCCGCTGCCCCGTCTCGGATCCACTCTTGCGCCGAGTGAGATACGCGGCGGGTAGAAAGCAATTTTGTAGCGCCTTTTATCTGGCACCGACAAGTCTTCAACACCTTTCGAGTGCTGCGCGGAGAAGCAACAACGCACACACACGGCCCGCCGAGGGGGGAAAACAACAACGAAGCGGGGAAAAAATAACTAAAAACTCGTTGTAATAAGAAGTTGGTTAAAAACAGTAATAATAATAAAGAAAATCACCAAATCATCATCAACATCATCATCGGCATGCACGATGGCCGCGGCATCAAGCGATGAATCGATGTACACATCGTTGGCTTCACCAGGCAGGGCAGCTCTTTAAGGGGGTTCCCTCCTCTAGCGGGTAAAAAAAATAATTTTTATTTAAATATATTTAAAATATATTTTTTAACTATCCTAGAACATTCCCTCAAAATTTCATGTCAATACGTGCAGTATTGACAAAGTAGTAGGTGCTTAAAACGGACAAGGCGGGTTATGTCTTGGGGTGATCAAAAACTTTATAAGCGTTTTTCTCAAAACTACTTAATTTCACTTTGTAAATACGATAGCTAATGCAATACCGAACCAATTTTATGCAACTATGGCTAATTTTCAAGATGATTTAATTTCGAAACGTTTCAATATACTACAACAATTCTTGAAAACCGAGAATTTTTCAGCCGTCTAAAAGGGGAAACCCCCTTAAGTTGGAGTTCATGGAATGCCAGCTTATTTAATAGGAAAAGTAAGCTTAATTTTGATCAATATTCTACTTAATATTCTTAATAAGAAAATATCTCTTCCATTTAGAACTTAAATTATTGACCTTATTGCAGTTCCAAATCTACAACAAAAATTTAGAGACGAATTAAAAATAATAATTGTGAATTTCTCACATTTAAAACATACAACTTTAAGGCAATTCTGATTACAAATATTGTAGGTTTGAATTCGTGCCAAACAAAGTTATTTGATCTATTTCCATAACTAATTTAATGTTTTTTCATTACATAAATTCTACTAAACTATATAAAAATTCGTTAAGAAGCTTAAATGCTATTATTGTTTACACAATTAACATGTTTTGCCATAATTCTACGATGTTAACTTCTGTAATATACCCCACCGTCTTTCGTCTTCTGAGACTCTCCTTGTAGACACATGCAAACGAGTTTGTTGCCTAAGTTATTCGATTCTACATGTTTGCTTTGGCCGTTGCTTTTTGTTTATATGGATAAGTAATCGCAAGCTGTGTCGGCACTTGATTCGCTAAAAAAAGAACCCCAGATGCGGTGTAATTAATGCCGAACAACTTCATATTGATGGGCTGTTAATTAAAGTCGTCCGTTGGCCGGTGCGTCGACAACATAATCCTCTTAGAGCGAAAACAGCAGCGTGACTGTGAATTTGCCAAACGAATAAAAGCGCTGGAAATTGGAATCGTCGCAGAATCTGTCATTGTTTGCCCGGAGCATCGCGGTATCGCGAGTGGAAGGAATATGAAGACGTAGACCTGGGCGAATACGGAGAAAGTAAGTCATTGCCGTTCTGGGCCGGATCTCTAATTGGCCGCCGACGTCTTTTCTTCCAGTGGGGGCCACTTCTGGGCATTGTTCGGCGGAGGCCACCGGGCCATCGGCTTAGCAACGCTCCAGTGGCATAGTTATTAGCGTGATTGGCACGAAATTTGTTTTGGGCTATGACCGATTCGAGAAACCGCACGGCCCGGGGAGAAAATCTCTGGCATCTGGCTTGGCTTGGCTTGACTTGGCCCAGAAAAACCGCAGTGCAAAAAACACAGTGCATACAGTGGCACTGCCTTCGGACATAATTGCAGCCAAATCTAAACACTGAAATCACACTTCCATAATGCATACGGCACCCTGCAGCCGGTCTTGATCCTCTGATCCTTTTCAGACAACAAGTGCTGCCCTCCAGCTGCCGTTTTTGGTACCATGTATTTTAAGGTACAACTGGTATATTAAGTTTGTCCAAATTTCGGTAACTGAGCGTAAGGAGTCATCTCCATTCCCATGAATTTTGTATATTATTTATCAGCATCAAATTCCGTCTCAATCTAGCCATGTCTGTCTGTCTGTCCGTCTGTCTGTCCGTCTTTATGTATGAACACGACGTTCTCCGAGATGGTAAGAGCTAGAAACGTAATTCTTTTTGCTTTAAGTGCGTTGACTATATACACAGAATATATATTTTTGAATTTTGATTACCCCCCTTTCCGCCTCTTTAATTTTGTGGTGTTGATTCTTGTGCATTTTTGTCTATATCTCTAAAATCGCTGGAGAAAGACATAGAAAGACTTTTTGCGTAAAGCTTAAAATTATAATATCTAGCCAAGTGCCAAGTTTTATAAAGATCGGACAATAAAAAGTAGAGATGCGGCCAACAAATATATTCACCGTATTTTCAATATGTCCTTACCGAAACAACGTCATATTAATCATTGCTGCTTTGACTTAATTTAGGTTTAAAATATCAAAAACTATTTATTAAAATACGTACATGGTATCTGGTGGTCGAGAAATCTCGACTGCAGCGTTTCTACTTGTTTCTTTTAACATATCTTGCCGACCGCAAATTATGCACAAATGAATTGGCAAGCAAAAGCGATCGGGCAAAAGACAGCAGACAAAAAGGGTTTTGCGGTTCGCGCAGCTCCCTTTTGGCCCCAGACCTCTGAGATATATGACGTGCACCCGGGCAGACCACAAGGCCAACAGATTGCAAATTGCGGGCAGCAGCCTAGAATCGCAGGGAAGCTCGCGTGGGAGGAGCTACCTACAAAAGCCACAAAATAGAGTTCAGAAATAGGTTTCAATTCATAAACTTTAAAGAAAGATGTGTAGGGCATCGTATATAGAATGTTTCATGGTAAAAATATGTATACTTGACCTGAAATCGATTTTGTTAGGAGCTGCTAAGGTACTTTATTTATTCCTAAAACAATCCTAACACATTAGCCGTCTATAATTCATGCCTCACAACTCGAGCTCACACACTATTAGTTTGCTAATCCGTAAACAATTTTACTGAATATTTGAGAAATTTGGGGATTTGCATTGTTTTAACCCCGAAATCGTATTTTCCCCACAATCAGACATTAAATATGCACTGTTCATTCTTAATGAAGTGACAACAACCATAACTAAGTGGGCGTTGAAGATTTTTATTTGATTTTATTGTTTCATGGCGAACGTGCCAAAAGCCAACAGTCAATCTGGAGCCCCGAGTCCTCCCCTCGGCGAGGGCATGGGCATGGCAAATTAAATCAAATGAAAAGTCAAACCCATAAACACATGCTACCCGGCGATGTGGCGGCACCCACGATGTGGCTTTCCACCCTCGGCGGCACAGCATTTGTGGCGAGGGTTGCTAAACACCGGGCCCAGAGAAACAATTGCGATACATTTTAGCTAAATTTATGCACCCCTTTGCACCTTGCACTTGTCATTTTTTACGGCCCATCGAAACGAGGGGTTCGAAGTGGTAAAAAACAGGAGCTAAGCTCTCTGCGGTAATTTGAGCGGATCAGGCCGACTTGTGATACTCCCCGGCTAATGCCGCTAAATGACCCAAAGCCCCTCATCGATATATCACCGTATTTTAGTGTCTGTTTCAATTTGGTCAAATCCGTTTTTATTGCGAGCAGTTGTGGGCTGATCCAAAAGGATTTTCCAGGGATTTGTGTGATCGAATGGTGTCGGGTTCCCACTAGCATCCAATTTTCTTGGCCTACCGACGATAATTGCTCTCATTAAACTGCTTCAGAGGAGCTCGGAAAAAGGTTGAGCTGCGCTACAAACGAACCAAATGAGTGAGACATTTAGATTAATGTCTAAATTACAAAGCCAACCAGAAATGTGGTAATTTTTTTTCGAAAAAACCAAAGCAGCAAAAACCCGAAATTCGAAATTTTCCTTACCTTTTATCTCAACTGTTTTTCGAGAAGTTGTGGGCGAACGAAAATGCTGATAAATGAGCTAAGTAAATGTGGAAATAATGACTCCAGACCCGATTTGGGTTCCAGCTCTAGCTTCGTCTTGGATTTTAGTTGGAGCGGAGATACATGGAGGGGAAATATGTTAGTTCTACAGAGCCGCCAATCTGATTGATGAACGGACATTAGGGCAGTAGTCGTAAGAGCTGCGATGTCGGGATGTCGGTGTGCCGGGGACGGAAAGTGTTAAAAAATTGTGAGTGATGATGCGCTCTAATTGCACGCATAATCAACCGTCAGTGCAGCGATGCAATCACCCAAAGTGCTCCTCGGCTCCTCAATTAAATGGAATCTTCCCAACACCAAATGCACCATCGCGTGTTCGAAAAGCCATCCACGGCAACGCAACATCGCAGCATCGCTCGTAGATAAATGCTGGAGATAGGTCCGCCAAGACGTCGGAATGTCTGCCCCGGACGGCGAGCGATCGAGATTGAGATTGAGAATCCCAGGCATCTCCTGCTAGATACTCAGATACTCGGATACTTTTTTGTATGCGCCGCTAATTTCGATTTTTATAAAGCTCTGCGTATATACAAATCGATGTTCAATGTTCGATGTTCGGTATTCGGCATTCGGCACTCGGAACTCGGCTTTTCTCACTCATTCCATTTCTGAATATCATCCTAAATAATTAAACATACCGGGCACGTCGTTATGGGTCTGGGGCGTAGAAAAAAATAACAGCATATATACTCGTATGAAGTACTCATATTTAATTTCAATTTCATGTCACAGACCTCTCTACCCGGGAGCTGGCTGATGCTGCAGATAATTATTATGCCGACTGCATTAGAGTTTAGGTTCTCCTTCGCTCCTCTCCCCTCTGCCAATTGCCAATTGCAATTAACTGAAGTGACAGGCAAAACCGGGCTAGCACCAAAATCCTTCACGGCTCCGGGGGGAAGCACAGGAATGGGCATTCGCCAGGAACTCGTTTCTTGGGAGCCAAGTAAAAGGCATTAGGTTGCACCACACTCTAAGCCTTTGAACTTTAAAGCTCAAGGCTCAAGGCGTTGCCAATATTATTTTGTTTGTCTTACCAGGCTAATGTTAATTGCTTTAAACGCAAAGCAAACAAGAACCAGTGCAACAAGTGCCTTCCGTCTTGTTGAAATAAAGTGGATGCGCTGGTAAATGTGCAGCACTGTCTGGGAAAAAGCACAGCGCAAAAGAAGGCTGAATCGAGGGGGAGATAGCCCAGGAAAATGGGAAAAACTGCTCAAACGCAGGCGGGAAAAACAAAATTGAGAACACGCCGCAAAATTCAATTACGTATTCATGTATGCAAAAGAAGGAAGCGCCAAATACGCAGCCAGAGCGGCAACGGAGGCAACAACAAGCAGGGCAGGGCCACGCCCCCCGGCACCCAGCGCCCACTCTGCAGCTTTTTAGGGCGGGCCTGCAAATCGCACAGTGGAATATATTAGTCTAAAGTATGCAAATCACTGGTGTATTTCATGGATAAAAGGTCTGCTTTGTTTAAATTTGCCTGTGTTTGTGCTTCAGCTATGGCAAGCCGTACTTTACTATAGTATTTGGATCATCCTTAATACAGGTCCTAAGGGCAAGAAATGGTTTGAGCCTAAAAGTACCGACCATTATATTCTTTCTGCAACTGGGTAAATGATATTACATAAAATATTAAGGCGGTTATTTTAGAAACTTCAACAGCAACCATGACAGGTAATATTTCTTCCAATTTCATACTTTGTTATAGAGTGCAATATAATTTAATAGTCCTGGGATGGTATAAAAACATCCTTTAAACATCTAATATTATTTACATTAAAACTATCCTAGATATATAGGCCATGAAGATTATATAGAGATTATACAGAGACTATGAGAAGATTAGAAAAGCACAAATGTATCCAAGTGAAAATTATTTAAGAAAAATTTGTAAACAGCATGAAAGTTATGTGCCCATCAAAGGAAATACTTAATATAAAATGTTAGTAGCATATATAGAATTATTGGTTTGCTATAAACATAGTATAAAAACTTCTATATGAATACATATCCACTGTACCGCATGCGGCGTGTGAGCTTGGCAACTCCCTTTCAGAACGCCCGTTGCTGCCACTAGACGGCATTTTATTGTTTGCTGAATGTGTGTCTAGATGCACGGGTGTGACTGTCATTTATGCAAAATAGCTGACATGCCAAGGAAGCGAGTCCTGGGAGACTGCGAGGCTGAGTCGCCTCCTGCGCCCACAGCTTATCTCGGCTGGCTTATTGATAAAGGCAACGGAAGGGCTCAGACACCAAAGGGTCGCCGACGGAAAAGTCAACACCCGCACCAACGAAATTATTATATTTTCGGGGGGCGGAGGGGGGGAAAAAAAATAAAAACGAAAGTCCCCTGGCCGTCTGATTTGTTTGGGGCCCCAACATTTCTATTAGAGATGCCGCCGATGAGACCGAATAGACTTCAACCGATCGGTGGAGGAGTTTTGCGCGTGTTTATGTATCAATCAGAGGCGCGGATCCATTTGCATGATGCGGCACAAACCGAAGTAGCTGGAAATGGATCTGGCGATGGATTGTGACTTGGAGAAGGAGACGGAGTCGGAGACTGTGATGCACTGACTCAGCTCTGAGTTCTCGGCGATCATGAGAAAGACGAGATTAGCGCAACGAATTATGAAATTGAAATTACTCCAAAAAGTGTTTGGCGATCGATACGAATCCGAAAAGCAAGAGTCAGCATTTTTCCCCCCAAATACAACCGCGTCATCGTGGATCAAATGCGTTTTGCCGACGCGTGATATAGTACTCGTATTTGTGTGTAAAGGTATACACTCCTGATCGCCCAACTGCCAGCTCCCTGCTCCCAACAGATGCCCCTCGAGATGCGCTAATCTTTGGAGCATTGGAGCTGGCCATCTAATCTCAGTCTCAGCCAAACCAATCGAAAGCAATCTAATTAATCAACATTCACCAAAGCGAACGAGCAGTGTCAAATAGTCCAGGGGGTCGCTTTGTAATTGCTACCAATTGAAATGGAAAACGCTGTGAAATAGCCGAGCTGCCTCGCCCAGTCGATTGTGTGACATGGACGGTGACTGTCGCCTGCCGGATCGGTGACTGCAATCGATCATTTTTATTTATTTTTTTTTTTGGTGGCCTCCACTCGAATCACATCTTTGTGGGCCTGTGTCTCTGATTAGCCGCCGCATTTGGCCGGCATTCCACGCTCGCCACTTACCAGCGCTCCCTCGCAGTCCCCGCTCGATTGTCAGCCAATTAAACGGTTGACCAAATTGGGTTAACAACAGCCGAGAGATCCAGCAGCCGATGCCAGCTAACCGAATAAAATGGTGTATATTTGTTGAAATTACACTAAACACTTCCCCACGTTTCGGGGCATTCAAGTGAGGAAATTGTGCGTCGAGCTTGCGGCATTTTCCAGACGAGGTTGATACCAATCGTGGTGTGACTAATTGCAACTATCCAAACTAATTATTTTCGTCAACATTAAATTTGTAGGCACCTTAACATGATTCACATCTGATAATATATTGTGACAGCATAAAAATAAATAATAACACAACCCTTTTGAATGCTATTGAATACGGAAATTCGTTACCAAAGGATGTTAAAATGTCAAAAGTTTAAACAAGCATTTGGCTTAGAAAAAACAAAATAAAACAATGCAACTCTTCAGTTTTAATGAGAAAAATCGGTTTTTTAACAATGGAAAAAAGTTGAAAATTATTTCAAAAACAAGCTGTAAATCTAATAAAATTAAAAGAAATGCTAAATTTCATAAGATGAATTCGATAGATACAGATAAAGCCCGCTCATTTGAAATAGAAATATATACATTTGCTCGAAACGAACGTTGACACCTTCCTTGACCATTTTCGTTGGCGTCACCTGTCCGACGCACGTTCGGAGCTGTCGCTGGTGCGTTAAAAATGATTAATTAAGGCATTTGAAAATCATTTGTCATTCTTAATTTATTAATTAATTAGAATTGCCCAACACGTACATTGACACCTGAGGCGGGCTCGAAGCTCCGTGTTTGGAGGGTCGCAAAGAAAGGAAAAAAAAATAACAAGAAAACCGGTTCAAGGTGAACCAAATGCCCAGACAGTTTGTCGAACACACCAAATGCATATCCGTCTCCGAAGATGTACGAGTATTTCCAAAGCCAACCCAGAACCAGTCCCCCGCCTTGCTGCATACTTAGAGGCATACTGCGAGGTATTACGATGGCAAACCGGAATTTACGAATCCCAGAGATTGCGAGGTTTCTATAGCCAAATGTAAAAAATTCATCCTTTAAGTGTAATGATAATAACCAAGGGATAATAAAAGAAATGATTTGTACTGTTTATAAATTAGGAAGAAAAAACAGAGAAAATTGTTTCGTTTTTCAAAAATTGTATCTAACGGTCGGCTTATCAGTGTTAGATAAGACTAAAAAAATGTGGGCAGTCATCCAGTGCTGGAAATGCCAAGGTTTCGACTCTGTGTAAAAAATATCTACATGTGTATATTTGCAATTTAATTTGTAAGTGCTGGCGCCACCTATGAGCTGATAGACAATTCAGAGATAGTATGTAGTACAGAAACCAAACAATAGGTGGACAAATTCTTTAAATTTTTTAAATTAATTAAGTAATTATAATTTAGAAATTGATTATTTATATATATATAACTTTTATTTTTATATTTTTTAAATTTCGGATTTTTGTTTACAATTTTTTTTATTTTGCATTTAAACATACTAATATTATCATGTAAATTTAGTATAATTTAGCTCTACAAATTCCATAAAAATATTTCAAAAAAATTTCGTTTTTGGGAATTTAATTACATATTTAAAATATATTTTGTAAATTTTTTAATTTATTTTCTATGCATTATTTAATTTAAAACTGATGCTTTGTAGCTTACCCAAGTATAGTAGCTGTTACGAGTATAATGCCATTAAAGACTTTTCTTTTAGTTTCCGAAACATTAATAATTTAATATAATTCTTTACTTCCAGGAAGCTAAGTGAAAATTCTTTTGTTTCGAGAACCACTTCATGAGTGCTCGCAGCTCCGTGGACATCAAAGAAGCCACCCCAAAGGCATTCAGTCACGTTCCCCGCCGCTCTGCGATGATTAATAAAAACTACAATCGTTAATTCATTATGCACAATCACAGAAGTAGTTGCTTTGTAATGGATTTCGATTTACGATCTGGGCGCACAATGGATGGCCGGCCGATGGTCGATCTCCATAAGGAAGTCCACTTGGCAGCAGCAATCTGACAGCAGCTGAGAGTCCGTATGCAGTGTCTTGTGGTTTTTGTAACCGACTGTGATAAACGTGACCGAAAAGCCCAAGACAATTGTGATGTGATGTCAAGTTGAAGGCCCTGGGCGGCATCATCGTGCGTCTACGTAATTCAAACGAGCGATCGATCTTACTATACTCCCCCGAAAGATCCGTACTTCCTGGGTGCCACAATATAATTAAGGCATTAGCGATAAGCACTGGAAGACTTGGTTTGGCTTGCACAGCATGTACCAACTATTATTACTCAATAATATTTTCCTAAGCCATTCAAATGTTTACGACTCTATGTGTCGATTCAATCGCCTTAAAGAATTGTCAAATCATGCAAATAAATGGCCCCCCAACTTGCCACACCACCGCCGCCCCACCGTGTTTACTATATGCTGTCGCGGGGCACTAAACAATGCGATCCAAAGTAAACAAAGCTTGGAAATCAATAAAAATGCTATTTTCTGTTAAAATGTGCAGAGTGCCTGGAATTTCTAAGAGCTCGCTGCGAACAGGGAATTTAAAACGCGGATATATTTATTAATGATATAATCCAGAGGTACTTAAAATCAAATAGAGGTACTTAATTCAAATCTTCAACTTGCTTAAAAGCAAGGGAATCATCCAGAAAATAGGTCGTTATTCAAGCATATATAAACTATAAATTGTATAATTTGTCAATGGAGTTTGTAATACAAAGCAATGAATTGTGCTTCTTTTAATTTATGATTGAACCTCAAAGCTATTTGGACATATTTGGAGGAACAGCATAATTAGCTAACAGGCCATCGAACATCATATTTGTCAGATAAAGGCAAATAAATTAGAATTTGGCCAAATTTCACCCAAAGCAGCTGACATTTAGAAATGAAACAGTGGCGGGGATAAATATTATACATGGGTGTTTAAAATACTCTAATCGTATTTATCGTTTAGATATTGAAACCTAGGGTCAGGTTCTATTATCCGAAAACGATGATTTTCCAAAGAACTTTAAGGGAATTAATAAAGAGGAAAATATGTAGTAAAAATATAATATAAATTCTTCTGATTGGTACCTAATCCCCTATCGGATAAGTTGCCAATGCATTGCAACTTTTTCCATGCGAAAGTGTGAGCTGCAGTCGATTTGGAGCTCAACGCGTGGCAGACTTTTGACGCCGACGGGGCGTATGATTGATGCGATTTGTGATGACACCCCTGCCACGTTGGTAACAAAACAAAGGCGAAACCGAACCCGAAACCGTTATGAATCGCTGCTAATGGCCATCAATCATTGCGGCTGCCATATCGATATCGATAGGTTTTTGGTTTTTGTGTGTTGGCAGACGAATTGGTGCCAAGCAGTGCGGCTGCGATTCCCCGTGAAATTGTGGACAATAAAATTGAGATCTTTATGGAGACATCGCATCAGAAGGCGAGCAATGCCATCGGATTTATGACCAATCCAGAGATCGCGTTCCTATCTTTTTAGGGGACCTGCTTTGAAGTTGATTCCACTCGAAGGTGGGCGTTTTCCGAAACATCTCATTTGATTTTATTTTACTTGTAATATTCCGGGGAGTTTCACAGGTCCACTTTTGGGGGGAGTCATAAAGATTTATTTAGCTGACTGATATGGGAAATTATTGATTTATTGACAGCGCATTGCTCTTGATTAACATTAAGATCTTCTATACAATGTTATGGTATCCTATAAGAGCTGATTTCTTTAAAATGCCAAGCCAGACAGCATTGTGTAACGAATGCTGCACCCAAATTAATCAGCACACAAACAATTACAATTAAATCAATTGTTGGAAAACCTCACGCAATGCAGTTTGACATTTTGGCCAAACATTTTCAAGAGGCTCATTGATGCAAGCGCAATCAATCATTAGCATCTCTGCATTCAAACGTTAAGTCTCGCATGAGTCTGAAAGAAACAGTGCCGCCCACGCCCCAGCACTCCTTCCATCGAATGCTGCCATTATGTCTGGGACATGTAGAAAATTGAATCGTTGTGCAGTGTGTGGCACGCATATAATTAACACAAATGAATGAATAATTATAATTCGGATGGAGAAAGACTTAAGCGACGAACTTTATGGCAGCGTCGAATTGAATTCGAGGGAGCAGCCGGCAGCCAACTCTGTTAGGGATTACTCAGTAAGTCAGTTAGTCAGTTCATCAGGCAGTCACTCCGTCAGTCAGTCAGTCAGTCAGCTTCCCACCAGCCAAAATGTTAAATTACAAAAGAGCAGACATTGCATGTACTTTGCAGATTTGGTGAAGCTGCTGAAATGATGCCATCAGCACCAACGAGACACAACAATAGACAGTTGCTACAGTGGAGCCACCTAGGCAATCGGGTGTACCCAATAAGTTGTACCCCTGATAGATGGTAGCTGATACTGTTAGTTGTTAGTTCCCTTAGCGGGTCAAATATTCTTGATCAATTGTTAAACTATCCAAAAACATTCCCTCAAAATTTCAAGTCGATACGTGCAGTACTAACAAAGTTGTAGTTCATTGAAACGGACAGGTCTGGTAACACGTTGCGGTGACCTAAAATCTATGGTTTATTTTATAGATAATTACATTATCTTTGCAATTATACTAATTACATTTTAAAAAAAGACCGCCAAATAGAATACAATATTATAACCTTTAAAAAAATGTATGTTTTTTGGAAAACCCATATTTTTTAGGCCCTCTAATGTGGGGAGCCCCCTTAATTTAGTTTACTTTTGTAATCAAATAGAATTCCCAGTCATTCCCAGTCATATCGTAATAATAATGAAATTTATCAAGAATTTTTTTGTTGGAAATAAATTTATCCTTGATTCTTTAAACCTTTCTGCCTTAAGGGGAGCTCACTGTACCGTCCAAGGGTGTGGGCAACGAAGATGCCCAGCTACACACTCCAAAGACAATCGCTTGCGTCTCTATTTCCCAACTCCTGACCCCGCCCTCGCCCATTCTGTTCGCCGAACTTCCTCCTCCTCGGGGCCGAAAATTGTTTTATTATTTTTATTGTTGTTTAGCTTACATTCATTGAGCTTAATGGGGCGCATAATTAACTAATGTAGGTGAAGCAGCCTCCGAGCTGCTCGGCGACGACCCGTGGCACAAATGAAGTGCGCAATTGTAACAGCTCTGGGCGGACCTCCTCGGAATTGGGCAATACCCCAAAAAAGCGGGCCAAAGTGGGGAAGGAACGCCTACTTTTGGCCGCCCCGGGTTTCACTCACCTGCCGCAATTAACAGTGTTTAACTATCCACTAGGCCGTTCGGTGGGTTACATTTAATATTGCCTTAAGCCCGATGTTTCCACAGTTTAATTGGATTATTCAACGATGCCAAAAGTGGGCCACAAAAAAAGAGTTGGCTCTGCCTCGGATAAAAGGGGAATGCATCAGAGTTCCCCTCAATATAATTTTATTGGTTTGTTTCCTTAGATCAGTTCAATGATCCATTTCAGCTTGCACTTTATCGCTCTTTGATTAGATCATAACAGACTAAAGCCCCTCAGACTGGGTTCCCTGACGGAGGGAAAAACAAGAAATTCGCATTTAACCATTTAACAAGCAAAGTATTTCTTGCTGACCATTTACGGAGACCTAATGAATAACCCGCGACTGCCTGACTGGGTGAGTACTGACTGGCTCTGGCGGGGACAGACTTTATGGCATGCTGTTGCGCTCACAAAAGATGAAGAAACGTTGCGAAAGCCCCATTGCCTGTCCCCCAATCAAAGTGAGTTGAATAATAATTACGACAAGAAAAGCCGAGTAGGAGATTAATACGTAAAATGCACTGAAATGAGTTTGAACATTTCACTGAACATCCCAAAGAAAAGTTCTAAAACATTTCGGCTTGGCTCTGTAATTATTCAAAATGGAAACGATATTCGATGGGCATATGTAACTGGCATAAAATTATAAAATTCCATTGATTAATTGCTGACATGATAAATACGCTCCGTCTAAATGTGACACAAGTTGCGCGCCTCGAAACTATGGAGACGAATAAAATTAAGCAAGTAAGAACGATTATAGGCGAGTGTTTCGACTATAAATACCCTGTTATCAGTTTCCACCTGATTTTTACAACATGGATAAATTCTGCGGATTTAAATAAAATAGGTTTTTTCATTATTATAGAATTAAAATTGTGAGCGCAACAAATTTTTATAATTTGTGAAGTGCGCGGCATGATTCCATAGAGAAACTTGAGGGCGCAAAGCATTTTGTCATTTTAGCGTGTACAAGTGGGCGTATCCGGCTGATTTTTGCAACACAGATAGATATTGGCTCTATCAAAGTAATATTCAAATTAAGGCCCTCTAGAGTTAAAACTGTGGACGTTACAGAAAGACGGACATAGTGCTCGAGAATATTTATACTTCATGGGGTCGGAAAAGCTGCCTTCTACCTGTTATAAACATTCGTACCAATACAATATACCCTTGATGTTTTTAATGAACCGGGTATAAAAATAAAAACACAAAGTATACTACAAAATAATACCCACAATGGTAAGAACCACAATGACGACCACCAGCAACAAGCACAACAAACAATTTGTAATTAACACGCGTGGGTCTGGGACCGAGACTGCGGCTGAGACGGCGACGATCCGATCCACAAAACGAGTGAAACAAGCGATATAGAAATACTTGAACAATTTGAAATTCGAATTGATATTCCAGTTGCCTTATAAGGAAGATCGATCCGCTGACAGCCTATACCAAATAAACAGTTCTTATCGTAACCGTAAGACAGGTTTTGCCAAAACTTCAATTTATTCGGTATGCCACAATCTCCAGCCAAAAATGCAAAAGAGGCCACATTTTATTTCAGCTACTTAGTTAAGGAGTTTATGTTGAAAATTTATGAAACGCACTGTATGCTATATAATCGGGCTTCTCCGCCTGAAACTTGAACTTGTCCAAAATCGTTTGACTGGCTGATTTATATGAATTTTATTTATAGATTTTGGCCAGAACCGAGCTGGGCAGAACAAAAACATTTACATGCCATGTAAATTGGCTGTCTACTTCGGACATTTGTTTAATTATTTATTTATAATTAAATTGTTTATAAAGCCATCGATGTGGTCTTTGCCATTTCTGTTGTCCAGGAAGCCAATTAGTTTAGCTGTATAAGGCCTAAACTATGGCATTTGACGTTTCACGTTGGTAGCATCTCCGAGCCGTTCTGCAAATAGTAGCTTGACGATTTTTATCGCCGGCCGATCTTTAGATGAGCCCGAAGGAAGTATCAAAAATGTCAGCCATGCCAGTTAATTAAGTGATCACAACAAATGCCAAATAGGATGACGAAAATGATCTTGAAGTCTATAAAAAAAGCGCAGGAAGGAAGTGTCTGGAATGTTTGGAATGACAAGAAGTATCAAGATATTAAGCTTAAAATGGTTTGGGGAACTAAAACGAATGGGAAATTGAAATCTTGGTGCACCTCTTTTCATGTTAACTTCTTTAAATTCATATAATCTGCAGGAAACTCGGCTTCTGTCAGAGACAACGCAATATTTTGTAGCCTGTTTGAGCTTGTTGGTGGCATTTTCTGTTGTTTCTCGTGGCAGCCCATTTAATCTTTGCCTGCAACATGTAATAGCTCTTTAAAAGGTTCAGAGCCCAGACACTCGCGCACTCGCGACTCTTGAATTGGGTCAGCAAAGTGTTATGTAGGCACCTAAGTATTTACTTATAAAGCATGTGAGCCGCAGCCAGCCAGACTTTGTGGTCTAGTCTCCTCGGCCCGGTTGCCAGAAACTAACTTGGCTGGCGGCTGCGCGCACACATCAGGCCCGGAGATGAACATTGATTAGCCGGGGTCACAGGTTACGGGGGCTAATCGTGAGCCAAACGAAGTCAAGCGCTTGCAAGCCAAAAACTTTTGGCAAATAGTTTTTTGGCGGAAACAGCGCAGCTTATGACTCAATTTGGCGCGCATAAAAGTCGTAAAAATTGCTAAAAATTCAACCTAACTTGGTCGATATCAAGGTTTCGATGCCCTCGTTGTTTTTACACCCCTGCACCAAACAATGATTCTGTATTGTATCCATCGTCATAAATAGTTGTAGTTATGCAATCGAACATCTCGACCAAACTAGCGCGTGGCCAAAGACCCTCTCTAATTAAAGATTCAAAGCATATTTCCACCATAAATGTCTCATAAACACATGGTTTTACTCGTTTTCCGTTTTTTATATTTGTCAAAAAGGGCACGTAGCACGGAAAATGCAAATTGAGACGTAAATCAAACATAAACAAACAGCCGACATGCCGCACTTGTCAGACGCCAAAGAGGTTGGATGTGGATGGTATCGACAGAAACTATCCAAAATTCACAGAGGTAAATTATTGTTTTACTTCACTGCACAAAGGTGATGTTATTAAGCCATTACACCCATTTTAAAACCTTTTAAGCCGCCATTATTTGTTTTAATGGCAAGTGATCATAAAATAGATCATAAAAGTGCTTAAGTTTCATTGATTTTCATACTCTAAGTTTCCTTTAGTTTAAATTTATGTATAATGTAGATGTCTTCCTAAAAACATAGAAAACAAAGTATCAAATTATGTTCTTATACCTTCGATTGAAAGAAACACTGAGGTTCTAAAGTTCGGCAACGTTCGGGTGCTGTCTGTGCAAAAAGGCGAAGTGTGTTCGGCACACCTGTGCTATGGCCTGTGCATCTCTGTTCTAAACGCTGCTTTTGCAATTTCAATGTCAATGTTTAAAGCTGAAAGTGCTATCTTCACAGAGATACACGTGCCTGAGAGCCCTTCCAGCGAACATGTCTAGGAACACTATTTGCAATTAATTATCAATCAATTACGCTGCTAAATCCCAAAATCAGCTGACTCAACTGCCAGTGGCGACACCGGAAGCCGCAGGCAAACGTCAGCAGTTGATCCCTTGCCTCTGTCCAGGGCGTGTCTCCTCAATCAACAAACCAAGAGAAACAAAACAAAAATCACCGCAGAAACCTCTTCTTCATGCTTTGCGGCTAATTAAACATTTTTGTGTTTGCATACTCTTTGTTTTGGAGTACTAATATTTAATGGCTGAGGAAGTATAAGTATTGTGAATTTTACGATTTTGTAACTACTCGCCAATAACGTATTTTATTTTATGTTTAAAACCAAAGAGTCAGCAATTTTAAATTGAATATTGCTGGAACCTTGTAAAGAGCATTAAAAGTGTACTTCTCCAGCGTTAACCTTTTTTTGGGGGCTTTTGTGTTTGGCAATTAGTCAAGCATGCACCGTCTAGTCAAATTCAGGAAGATTGTCAAAACACGTACAACAATTTGCTCGAGGAAGCACCCAAGTGAACACACATGATGTATAGTATGTTTGCCTTTTCTTTGTGGGATCTCTCAACTTTATTTCGCATATGTCTCGTTTATTTAATATAAAATACCTTTTTTGTGGGCCTGCGTATGGCACGTGGTAGAGCCCCTGATGGAATGATATGGACACGCCTCTTTGATGGCCATTAGCTAAAGCATTTACGTGTGAAGTTCCGTCATATTTATACCATGTCATATTTATACTTAAGGTACAAATGGTATGTTAGCTTTGTGCAAATGTATGCCACAGGAAAAAGGAAGGAAGATATTCTTGATCAGCATCAACAGTTAAGGCGATATAGCCATGTCCGTCTGTCCGTCCGTCTATCTGAACACGTCGTTCTCCAAGATGGTAAGATCTAGAGATGTAATTCTTTTTGCATTATAAGATAATGTTCTTTTCATAATAGTGAATGGTATCTAGTTATCTATAAATCTCAACTACAGTGTTTTTACTTGTTTTATAAGATTTTACATCAGTTTAAGGGCTTATTATGATAGTGTTCAAAGAGGTGTTCAGTGTATGGAAAAACCTTCTGGCTGCAGAGCATTATGTGGCACATTTTTGGCGATACGCTACATTGAGTACAATTTGCCATTAGCAATCCATAAGCGAAGAAATTGAGAACCGTAAATGGAGCAGCCAAAACTGTTACACAAAATCCCCAAAAATAGAGAAGCCATAACACTCTGAGCGGCAATTTGCTGGCCCCAAAACTCGTGCCATAACTTTCAAATGCGATTTGTTCGAAATTTGTACCTGAAGAAAAATGAATAAAAAAAACCCCAGACCGACGGAGGAAGAGAACGGCGTGACAACAGTTGGTTGCAGCCATGCTACCGGCCAATTGCAATCCGAATCCGAATCCGAGTCCCAATCCAAATCCAATTTCAATTGCATTGCGAATGCGGCAGCCAAAGCCACGTTTTTGAACCGCCCGACCCCGAAAGGGTCAAGTGGCGCGTGTAGCGAAAGCCATGGCTAAGATCGCCGCAAGCACAACATTTTTCTGTGTATATTGTGGCAAAGCGGGCAACCTTAGACAAGTTTGTTGCCTTGTTGCCACATTTTACAGCCACCCACCGAAGGGTTTTCAGAGAACTGATCTCGCAGCCGGAGCGTTCGATCTTCATGCCCGAGTGCGTGGCAAGACCTTACCTGCAGCCTGAACTTGACATGGTTATTATCGCGACTCGTGCGTGTTGCCGTGTGAGCCGTAGGTAGTTGGTAGTAGTCAGTAGGCAGTGGGGTAGTGCGATCGATCGGTCTAGACTGCATTGGGCCAGTCCCACGTTCGGCATCGAATCGAAAGTGTTTGAAAAGCTGTTCTAATTGATGTCTCGCCTCGGGAGCGAAACCACCAATGACACCTCGCCGTTGGCCCGGAGCAGTAAATGCTTAATTAGCCGGAGTCAAGTGTAATGCCGACTTAAATAAAGCCCAATTTCGGAGCAAGACCCATAAAGTTTGGTTCAATGGCACACCTAAATGCCTTACGAATCACGTAAGCTGGTTACGTTTCAAAAAGCCGGCACATAGAGCCCCAAAAGCCGGTTACAAAGAGAATCATTCGAGCTTGTTAAGAGCGGGCGAATAGGGTTGCCAGGTCGGCCAGAGGTTGCGGTAGAAGTTCTCTAAGTAACGATGAATATTAAATCGGGGGAAACGTAAAAATTAAACCCAACATTTTATGGCTTAGGTGCAGTTGATGACATAAGTACTTCGCGTATGACTTCATTTGCAGGCAGTTAGCCACAGATCGCTTTCAGTTGCTGTTAACTATTATTGAGCAGCTCCTTTTTGAGATAAAAACACTATAAATCAACGTTTATTACAAAGCGCCGAGTGGACGCCGTGTAGGTCTGCTTATTGTAAACCGCGATAAATTAAATACAAATTGAACCAAGCCAAAGAGAAGCTCAAAAGGCCTTACTCTTCCGGCCAGCAGCTCTATGTTGGCCAAGAGAGCTGAGGCAGCGGTGAGCTGACATCATCCGAGAGCCCGGGCCAGGTCTCTGGGCCAAGTTGAAAAAGTTAGAGCCAGCTGGCTGGCTTATTTAATGCGCGGTGCGAGCGCAAAACTCTTTTAGTATAGCGTTGGCGTGCGAGACAGTCGGTTCGGTTACCCAGCCAGCAAGCACTCACCGGCAGTTTCAGCTTGAAAACGAGTTCATATGTGTACAAGACTTTGTGTAGATGCTGCTGTGTATCCGTAGATACTGTATGAGCGCACACACGTTTCGGTGCCGAAAAGAAAACAAAAGTAATAAAACTAATCTAGATAATTTCGATGGTGAAAAAGCACAACGAGCGCAAAACCCTTGTGGACTGATGTCAGAGCACTTGAAGTGAAGCCAAGCGTTGAGTGTGAAATGCAAAACGAGCGAACCTAAAACCCCCCACAAAGCCCTGAACACTAAACACTAAGTTACTAAGTTGGCATCGGAGTTCCGAAAAACAATTGCTAGGAAAGTGAAAGATCCGCCAGCGACAAAAGGAAAAGTCCAAGAAAAGGGAAAGGTTAGAGCTACTCGCTGCCCAAATGCTCCGTCAAGTGCAACGCTCAGAAGCTTTAGGTTTTTTTCCATTTAACTGAATTTTTAGGTTTTTTTTGCTGTTTGCTCCAAGCCCACAACAGCTGTTACACTTAGACAATCGCCCACTTGCCGCTAGATCATTGAAATTTTATTGAAACATTTTCAATTATTTTTTCTCAATGCTTTGCTGACTTTGCGCTTTTGTTTTTGTTTCTTCTCGTATTCATCAAGAGCTGAAAAATATATAAAATATTTTTTTGGGGGGGAAAAAAACGAAGCAAATGCCGTATACCACGCGTTTTTTACTCGGATTGCCATTGATTCATTGAGCCCCTGTCCGTGTGCGTATCTGTGTGTGCTGCACAGCGAGTGTGTGCGTGTTGGCGTGAGTGTGCCGGTGAATATATACAATCAACGGATCGCAAAAGGAACAAAAAAGCGGCCAAGCGACATTGATGCCAATCGGCGGCGGGCAGTGCAGTTTTGTTGCTGCCTCCGGTGGCCGCTTTTGCATCGGACCAGAATAACATATAATGAAATAAAGCCAAATAAAATATACGCCAAAACGCCTTCAGTGGACTTCGGGCCGAAAAGAGAGATATCAACGCTCGCAACTATCGCGGACAGGTATGTGCAATTCGTCTCATTTTGATTTATTCCCCTGAACATTTTTGGTTGCCCCCGGCGATAAATTGTCGTCTGTGTACATGCAAATTGCCAAAAATACAAAAATACGAGTGAGCTGAAATAGAATACTATCATATATTTTATGGAGTAACTAATTTGAATATCGAAATCAGAGATATCATTTAATATATTCCATTTGCTAATTAATTTGTAGACTGCAGAGGCATTCAACCTGAATACTTTGCACCGAAACTTCCCATTTGAGTTCATTGACTAGGAAGGCTTATAGTAGCTTTGTTCTTTTGTTAAATCATTGTTATGAAAGCTGGCAAACATAACAAATGAAAGATATACATTCTCTTTTACATTGAGAGATCATTCCCATAATTATAATTATGATTTCCGAGCCCAGTTCTCTGTGCTCCATTTTAAAGCCGCCAACAATGGCAGAGAACACTCACTCTGCTTTCTTTTGTCTGCCGCGTAAAGATACTTTTCTCAGTTAATTAGTTGATATGGTATTTGTATAACTATACCTGAAGCTCAGTTAGTCTGCAAATATTTCAAACAAGTCCTATGATTCATTTTTGATTGTATAAACTTTTTGTAACGATTCAAACTCAACGATTGGATGGCAAAACCGAAAGATTGACTCATCAAATGTTTCAAATGGTTTCGTTTGATGATATTATGATATTTTGATCATATAGATCCCAATAGATTCTTAATTCGTGATTAATTATATCGAATGATTTCACTGGAATGAAATATATCGCTGTGCCTTACATTAGTGCAAATTACCATTCGGGCCCACAAGGTGTTGGCCCCAATTGTCACCTCCGAAAGATATTGAAACGGAGAACTGGGTGCGGAACTCGGCGCTTATGGCATATTGCATTACCTCGTCAAAAGGCAACGATAATACCTGATTTCTTAGCGTATATTCGCCGGGGCACGCGCCTTTTTGTCGCTTTATCGGTCGCACTGAATGTCAGAGTTAGAATTTGAGTTGCTTTTGGCAGTCGAGGTTGACATTAAGAGCATTTCAACACCGCAGCAAGATACTTTTTAAATTACATTATTTCCATACAACATACTGCGGCATTTGAAAAGCATTTCGAATTAGTCGAGCCTTTCGGTTTGGCTGCCTCTTAATTTGCAGCCATAATTGCTCCTGACACTTTATTTTCCACACCCTTCATGACCACACAAGGTTTAATGTTGAAACCGACCAAAATTTTAATGGGCAGGAATTCAGCTTTGCATTCCCAATAATTCTTTGGGTTTTTTTTTAACAATTATACCTTTTGTTATGGCGAAATATGGATTTTCAAAAGTCGAACGAAATGCAAATAAAAAATCAACATACAATGAACGAAAACAAAAACATTTCAAAGTCATAATTGTTGGCTTTGCCTTTTTTGGCTGATACAAAAATAAGATTCTTTATAAATCATTTTCTAGCTAATGTTTCCAATGAACTCTGCCGGGCCTTTGGCAATTTGTTTGCATTTTGCGGCAAAATATTTATCGTTTGCATTCGTTTCGGATTTCTTTTGGGGGGCTTAAACAGGATGTGCAAATGTGATTCATAGAAAAGCCTGACCAAGGTTGTCTGCCTGGCTCCGATGATCTCAGATGGCTAGATTCTACGCCCCAAAAGTCTATTCATTTATTATCTCTTCTGCTGACTATCAGTCCTTTCATATTTTGTTGGGTTTTTTGGTTTTTTCATCGTCACCGGCCTTAATTAAACCATAAACACCTCAAAACATGCTACCATATTTAACAGAACCCCACACACAGTGTGTGTGGTGCTGACCCACCCATCTCAACTGGCAAACGACCCACACGACAGGCATGTTTCATTTTTCATTTTCAATTTTTTTCAATTTTTTACCAAGACAATGCCAAATCATTGAGCAGCCGAAAAGTGCAGCAAACAAACACCTCCACAAACCTCGAAGCCAACTCAAGCCACCAAACCAAGTGGAGTGGTGTGGTGTGGATAGTGGTGCGGAGCGGAGCCGAGTGGTGCAGCCAACATTCGAGTGGAGACCCAACCTAGAGACATGTTTAATCAATTTAAATTACCTTCAATTAGGCTCTTTGTTCGCGGTCTCTTGGACATTGCGAAAAGTCTTCGGCATCTGCATAAACGAAATGCAAATGAGGAAAATGCAACTAATTTGTTTGCCTTCCCCGCATCCGAGTCCGAAATGGAAGCAGTCTATCCATCTATCTATGTATCTATGCATCCATCCCCGGAGTTACTCAATGCTGGCAATTAAACATTTAATAGCTTCATTTGATATGCATAACGGACAGAGAGCGGCACGGGGGAATTGTTGTGGGAGGCGGCTCTGCTTTGGGTTTACGGAAAATGCAAATTTTGTATTGAATCATAAAACAATTTGTTGGCGATTTGATTGTGAGGAAACCGGGGCGGGTCTCAAGATTTGTGATTAGAATTTATTGAGCCTTTGAGTGAGTTTTTGATGGCTTTTTAAGCATATCGTAAACAGATACGATGCGATAAATCTTTGTTTTCAATACCCCCACGAAGAGGTCAATAAAATTGCCTATGGAGTTTTCATATTTGCGTGAATCCTCTTGAAATTTCCCAAGATAATTGGGAAAATTTCCATGCAACCTGAGTTTCCCCAATCCTCCATCAAAAACGAGTGACTTAGGACACAAACTTGGCCAGAAAATTGCACTGCCGTGAATGCATATAATTAATCTCTTTATCCAAATGCAGCAGTGAAAGTTTTTCGATGCCGATCGTCTAAGTATCTGAATGTCTCTGCGCTCGTCACTTGTCATCCCCCAGACCTGGCCCGCATCCCCCCCTGTCAGCCTGGTACCATTTAAATGAGCTATCAAATCGGCACCCCAACCGAGACGTCTTGTGTCATTGAACCAACAAATCAAAGCCGCTTACCGAAAACTCGCGCACCAAGCTCTTAGTTTGCAGTCGCTCAGGATTGATGACAAGCCCGGCAATGCCAAATGACAATTATCAACGCGCCAGAGTGTCATAAAATAGTGGCAAAAAAGAGCCTAAAAACACTTGGACTAAAACCAGAAACCAGAGCCAAATGACAGCGGACAAAAAGCCGAAATGTGTTTATTGACGTCATTCCGTGGGACAGGCAAACAGGCAAACGGGCAGGCAAAAAACTTTTAATGTGGAGAAAATCCAGGCACTCCGTCCGGGTTTCGCGGGAGGATCTGAGGGAGTGGACAGACCGGCGACCAACCACCGCACCACCACCACCACCCGCTGAGCCGTGTCCAAAAGCAAAGTTGAAGCCAAACTGCGAAGCGTAATAATTGCAAACAATTACAAAGGCAGTAAAGAGACCTGGCAAAAAGCAGAGCTTTGATGTCTACTTGATACCCTGGACAGGGCATTCGGGAAAGCAAAGCCGAAAGAAAACTTCAGCACCCATAGGAAACTGGAGCCATTGTCTTGTCTCAGATTTTTTGGGGTTTCCAAATGGGTGCAGGGAGGCCATATTAAATCCCATTAGTTGAGGGTTCAACGCGGTTCAGTCTCCTGGCCCGGTGGCTCCTGTCGCCTGTCTGCTGTTTCAATTCGGCTTATTTATTTTTTGTGGCCTGCATAAATTATATTCACGATATTCTGTCGTTCACGGGGACGTCACCGTCACCTTTTGGCTCTTGGCTATCCGCGTTTTTTTGTTTAATTTTGTGCTCTACCTTATGCTGGGGGATTTTAGGGGTATGGGCTTAAGTTTGGTGCTGCCAATTACGAGCATGAAGGTCTTTGACTGCGCAATCTTGGCAGCACCGACCACTACAATGGCAGCTAGAAAATTTGTAACATTTTTTGTTGGCCAGCAGCAGCTTAGGTGGATGTTGCTTTGGTATGTCTTTCAAGACTTGTTTTTCATGGTTTTAATTTGTTCGTCGCTGCTTATCCCATGAAGTCTAGCAATTATATTATTTATTATCTTTTTTCGCTCAACTACTTTTTGGCCGCAGCTTTGTGAATGTTTTTCACGCTCTTGAGTTGATTGGCTTGCAAAATGTTAATGGCAATGAAAATGTTGTAAGCTAAACGAGACTTTAGCTGAGTATCCCATGCAAATGTTTATATATTTTCAAAGCCATTTTCTTTGATTTTCCCACCACATTCCGCACTTACACTTTCTGTCAGCGATTTAACTTAAATCCATTGGCCGGCGGCAACAATTTTTTTTCAATTAACCACGAGCGCCGATGGCCAATTAACTTTTACAAGATTTCTAAATGGAAAACGTTGACCATCCATAGAAGACTTTGATGCCTGCTAACCCAGATGCCACGATTGTAAAATTGTATTTTAATTTGCCATAACCACGAACTATAGTTCACCTAGCATGCTTAGTTCTAAAATTCTCAAATAGGTAACCACCAAAATTATTGGCATCTCTAAAATTGCTTGCAGCAATTATGAATTCAAATTACTATTTGCGTGCAGTTTGCAATAAAAGTTTAATTACAAATTAAAAGTTATTAGTCGATAAATAAACAAATACAGTTGTACTATTTATCTATAAATATAAAATGCCAAAAATACTGGCATCTTGACCTTTGGATCGGCCAACAAATAATTAGTTTTCTTTTAAAATTGCTGTAACAGGAAAACTGACAAACAAAATTAACGCTTTAAGCTTGTTTTCCTTTTGGCAGCGTCTTTTTGAGCGCTTTTTGATAGCTTAATTTCCTCCGTAGCGGTTTGTCTGGCTCGTCCGGTCGTTAGAAAAGTTCAAGTTGAAATTTAATAATGCGGGCTAATTGGGTGGCATTATATAACAGTGTTTATATGGTGCGATATGCAAATTATGTTGGCGCACACGTGAAGGTCGCCGCTGACCTAGAATTAAAGAGACAGAAATGGCTTTTGTGTGACTATTGAGGTGCGATAACTGGGCGAGGAAATAAGCAATTTCTGTTGATTTTTTTCGGCCCCGTTTCTGGGCCCTGACCCTGAAAATTAATTGACTTTGTACAACACGGGGGGAATACTCAATAGCTCCATAACTCTCTATCAGTATACATTATTTACGGCTTTTTTAGTCAGCTTTTTAATGGGTCCAATAGCCCAGCAGGTTTGCTGCTATCTTTTTGGGCGGTGGCAACGGGAAGGGGATTGGTTGGCATTCAAAAGGCTGCTGCACTGGCTGCACAGTTTTGGGTTACTCAATATCAAAACACGGAACTCAGATATAATTTTCATACGTCTTGCGGTTGTGCCAGACGCCCAGAGCCGACTGCTGAACGTAATTTCCTTAAACTCTTACGAATCCATTCTGTGTTTCTGTCCCCCCAGCTGCTTTCACTTTTCCATTTCGCGGCCCGCTTTTCCTTAACAACTTACTTTTGTATCGATTATTGATTATTGCTCTCATTTTCGTCGATGTTTCTTTTTTTCCACCAGCTGCCTCGCTGCCGCTCTGTTGAAATGAAAAGTTTTCGCTCTGCCATTTGTCATAATTAATTTTTGCGCTTTATGATTTAATTGTTGAAAGAAATAGCGAACATTTTGAAAGTCATTAGGTCTTTGGATGAATTGAAATCTTGCAGTGTGATTGAGTAGTTATTTGAGGTTATAAATTGGGCAGAGCGAAAGCTTGAAATAACTTTCAGAAGCACAAAACTCTAATTCTAACTGCATCCCCAATTTGAGGCGATCCTTCGACTGATTGCTGGCCAAGATGGCCGAGTAAAACTACAAGTCATCCTGCCGACCGATTTGCATTCCGGCTTGTGGCCAAAACCATTGCACAAACCACCTCATTATGGGCAAAAGCTTTAGTATTATTTCGCATTCGAACGGATCGGCATGACTAAGCCGGCGAACGGCAGCGTGTTAATCAGCAATTTAGAATATTTTTTCCGCTCGCAGTTTGTTTTTCTTCTTCTCTGTTTGCGAATCAGAAAATGCCCAGCATTTGCTCTGGGCCCGGATTTCATTTCCTGTTTCTTGGACACTTTGTTGCTGTGGCATTGTTGTTGGCACAGCTGTTGCCTGTTGCCTGTCGGTGGTTGTTGGCCAGCATTTATCATGTAACTCACACAATGAGGCTGGGACTGGGACTGGGGCTGGGGAGCCCTTAGAGCCGCCGCAGTGCCCAAGAGGCTGCTGCATTGATTTCCTTTCTGCTATCTTGACAGCATTAACTTTGAGGTCTGCAGGGGGCCCGCAGGGGGTCGGGCGGGTGTGGGGCCACACTTCGACAGAGACAAACGAAATAAATGCGCGATCGGGCGATAAACTATTTTTAAAGACAGCCACAAAGGAACCAGCAAGGCAATAACAGGAAAGCCATAAGCTCTATGAGAAAATCAAGGAAAAACTTTGAAACAATTGATGCCCTGGAATTGCTTTGGGATTACTTTTTATACCCCTTTTTAAAAAGAAGTAGGGAATATTAAATTTGTACGAATGTAGGTAACACGGAGAAGCCATGTCCGTCTGTCCGTCCATCTGTCCGTCCGTCTGTTCGTCTGTCTGTCCGCTTGAACGCCTAGATTTCGTAGACTATAATATATAGAGAAAAACTGATTGCATATTCCGAATTTTGTGATAAAAGTTAATTACAAATTTGTTTTTAAAATCTGCTACCTCCACCTGCAGCCCTGCAAACACCAAAATTCTGTGACGTCCACAATTTTAGATCCAGAGGTATTAAATTCAAATATTACATGGAAAGAACCAATATCTAACTGTGTGGCAAAATTCAGCTGGTTACGCCCATTTTCGCCTATGCAAATGGCAAAAATATGTTGCGCCCACTATTTCACTGCTATTATATGTTAAAGTTCTTAAAATCAGGTGGGAACCGGGTTTTTCTAGTCGCAACAGTCGACTACAATCGTTCCTACTTGTTAGCTCTTGGTTATCCCAGAGATACTCCTCCTTTGTAGTAACAAGTTTTTCCACCTAATTGGTAAAACTCTACTTAGTCCGATATGCTTTACCTTCCCTCTAGCAGACTGTGCAAAAACACCTCGGAATGATTTCTCACACAGCGAGACAAAGATGGCCATAGCAGGGGAGTTTAGGCCCTAACAAGCTGCGGCACTTAGGACGCTGCTGCTGCTTCTTGGCGTCGTCCGACTTCTTCCTCCAGTTCTTCGGCGATTCGGGCTAGGAAGCAGCAGCAGATGCAAGTCCCAATGGCTGTTTGTTTAAGGCCATGGTTAGCTCTAAAAGGAGCTGCGGCTTATTTCCTGCTACGAGTATTGCCGCTGCTGAATAAGACAATTCTAAGCACAGGCGGGGAGGCATCCTTTTGTCTTTTGGCCAACAGGCTTGGGAGAGCTTGTTAGTTAGACCCTCTGCTGTTGCTGATGTTGCTGCTGTTGCTGCTGCTGCCATTTCAAGTTTGTCGCTTTTACGTACCACGTAGCTGTGGTATTGACCATTTTTAGCCTTTTAAGTACACTTTGGTCATTGTTAAGTACTTTTGCGTGTCAGGGGCGCATTCGACTCCTCGGACGTTACAGAGGTTTCTGTTTCTTTCGGTCCGTTCTGGCTGTTCTTTGCCTGCCTTTTGGGGCACATGTTTGCCCGGTTATTTATGGGCAAAGTGTCAGCGCTAATCAAATGGCTGAATCACAATCTATTTGGTATGTGTACTGCATTGTTTCTCCTCGTACTATACATCGAATCGCCGCCTGCCCAAAAGGTCGAAGAACCAGGGATTCTATAAAAGAGGAGATTCTGCCATATTCTGTGCATTTTTTCGGTCCATCAGCGCAAAAGCGATGGCTATCTTTAGAGCCAAGACGTGCACTTTGAATATCACTTTTTGGTCAGCTTAACTCTGCCAGTGCCAGTTCCAGTTCCAGTCGGTATGGTTTCGTCCATAGAAGCCGCTGCGCGCCCATAAACTGCAACTTTATGGCCGGCGTGTGGCGACCCATGTGGAATGATCCAAATGACGCAATGTGGCCACATATTTGATCTTTTTTTTGCACGGACACGTGTGCCCCGAAAGATTCGTCATCGCCCCCGCAACGGGATTATGGCAGAACTCTCGGAAATCTGATCTTAAGCCCGGCCGTTCGTTCATTGACTGACATCCATCAGAAAATCCCATTCGCAATCCCCCGCTCGGGTACGCGTTCAACCTAACCTTACTCAATCCGGAGATCGGGATGAGTGATCGGGAAGACCGACCGATGGCAATGGCTAGGCAAACAAGTTCTGCGGGTCAACGCTTCATGACTTAACGGCAATTTGGCCAAATGAAAAATAGAGGAGAAACATGTGACGGACAATCGATATGGAAATTAGCCATGGCCAAGAGAAAGGGGCAAAGAACGAAATAGGAGCTGGAAATTGCCAACAAAACGTGTGTAAGCGCAGATTACAAATTGCCTGAAGATGAAGTTGTTTTGGGGGCCGTAAATTGAATTATTTCCCTTTAATTAAAGTCGGATTGCTTCGAGCCGCCCTCTCGTTGGCCATTCAAGAGACTTGCGAGCACAAAGCACTCATTGATTATCCGAATTATTTCCGCATGCAACTGTGAAACAAACGGAGCCGCAAAGCAAAATAAATAACATAAATAATGAAAATTGAAATTTTGTTCGAGCCAAGACAAAGAATGAACAAAGAGCGAAGCGAAATTCCCTCAAAAGCATTTCAGCTGTCAAAAGCCTGTCAGACTGACGAATTGCTCGACCGTTTTGTCTTTTATTCCGGCGGCACCACTGTGAATTTTTTAAGTGCAACAACACCGAAGGAGTTGCCCTTTGCGCTCGTTATTTTTTCGTTTTGTCCGGCCGAACAAAAACCCACAAAAAAAGTTACGCAAAAAAACGAAATTAACCGTTAAGTTGTGTAATTTCACCCAAAATGCTAACGGTGATTCAAAATGTTTGTTTTAACAAGTCATTCCGCTTTATTAACCGACGATTTTCCATCCAGTTCTCGGGTGAGTAAGTGAAAACGATTTTGGTCGAGTGTCTCGACTATAAATACCCTGTTCTAAGGAGAACGTAAACGTAACCAGCTGATTTTTGTAATACAAATAGATATTGGCTCTACCAATGTAATATGCGAATTTGGTACTTCTAGAGTTATAATTGTAGACGCCACAGCCTTTCGCGGTTTGCGGGGGTGCGGGGGGTGGTAACCGATTTTTAAAACAATCCTGTACTGAACTGGTATTACACAATTCTGAACATGCAATTACTTTTTCTCTATTTATTATAGTCTCCAAAACATAGGCATTCATTGGGACAGACGGACGCACGTACGGACAAACGGACAAACGGACATGGCTAGATCATATAGGCTCTTGCTGCTGATCAAGCTTCCTGTTTCCTGTTACATACATTCTCACAAATTCAACATACCCTTGTTCTTTTTAAGAACCGGGTATAAAAACAAAAGACTTAGGCAACGAACTCGCTGCAATGAAATGGGAGCAAGAGTGTTGTAAAGCGAAAACAAGAACCCAATCCCAATGACTCAATGGGACTTTCATATGTGAATGTTCTGGGGCGGGGGGGAAAATTTCATGACAGAACGAAAAAACTGAATAAATCACATTTTATATGTCTCTGTCTGCGAGTGGATGATGACTTCCAGTTTCCAGTTTTAATTAGCATATTGATGCGAGGCAGCAGCGCTAACTTTTGCCCCCCAGTTCTGCCTGTTTCGGTTGCTGGTGCTGTTGCTATTGCTGTTGCTGTTGCGACGCCCCCACAAACAAAAAACAAAAAACGAAAAACGAAAATTAACTTTAATTTTCAACTGAGCCAACTGCGAGTGACCATCAGGCCGGGTCTCGGGCGGGAAACTGGTTTCCTGCGGCCAAACAGATGTGACTCCGAATGCGCTTACCACTGACGTCGAGTGGGGATGGGGATGTGGGTCTGGTGAAGATCTAAAGCTAAACATGGTATTATAAAGTGGAACGCCTTCAAAGTCAAGTTCAATGACGTACTCATGCCATCAAGTACTGGAAATATCAGAAAAGGTTCGCCCGATAAGATAGCTCGTTGTACAACAATTCAAATATGGCAATGCCAAAGCGTATAAAACAAATAAAACATGCCGATGCCGCAGTCGATGCCACAGCCGATGCCAAACTAAGCTAAATTAAGCAGAAAGAATCACACAACCGGCAACTTGTTAAATAATTTATGTGATAAGGCTGATTGCCGATCGTGTTCAATTTGCATATCTAATAGGCCATAAGCGACTTCTGTTGCATGAAATTAGCTGGGCAAACAGTAGAATAATTGAACATTGAAATACAAGTAGGGCCTGTGAATTCTTCCCATCACTTTCCCCTCGAGATCGTTTTGTTCTGCAATTGTGCCGCACGACAAATCGTACTTTCTTCTATTTTATTTAGCTTTTTACCGTGCATATAATTACGGTCACACAGATTGGTGGCATTCTACTGCCAGAGTGCTTTTGGCTTTTGCTTTCTGTTCAGCTCTGAAGGCGGCATTGACAGTTGAGAAAAGCGACTCGAAGAATGTGTCATAAAATGGTGCAAAATAAAGTGAACCGAAATCGAAAGAAATGTCAGAGATTTCTCACAGCAGCAGTCGCAGCAGCAAATTGTATCTGGTAGCTGCGGGTGAAAGTTGTTTTGTTGCGGGTACTTGAGATGTGCTGCTCGGCCGTATAATTTCCTGTAATGACATTGAGGGGACAAATCATGGCAGCGAATTGAAGAATGAAAGTTCTTCTTTTATTTGGGAGATTTGAAAGGTCTCCTAATTGGATCCACAAGGCAAAGAGTTGCTGGTCAGTTAGATTTCTATGTCGAATAAAATACCTCCAAAATTTAAACATAATTCTTTAATGGTTGGACGATTAAGATTCTAGTAGCCGTGGGTGTCCGCCAGCGGGAATCTTTCACCGTGCTTAAAACCATTTATGTAAATGAAAGCTTAATCGATCCATCTTAATCTGCGAACAAAATTCGCACACCACCCTTGCGAATTTATGGAGCCATCGCCAACTCCGTATGCAAATCTCGGCCAGCTCTTTTATTGTTTCTTTCTTTCGTTATCTATGGCAAAAAGTTGCATGTTTTTCCTTACCTTCTCTTGCCAAATTCGAAGCCAATTAATGCCAAACAATGGAGCGGGGCGACAAATGCGCGCTCACAGCTTGTTCGAGGTGTTCGAGCTGTTCAAGGCTGTAGATTAGCCGACAACCTGCACAAATCAATCAGCAAATAGCGCCAAATTATTATGTAAATTATAATTTCTTACCTCCGGAGCTGTCGCAAAAGTAAAAGCGTTAAAATCACAATGTTGAAATTATGCTTCAGCTTGGCAGCCACAAAAACAATGCCGGGGGTACAAAATTCCGCAAAAATATACATTTACAGCTCATATTTCACTTGAGCCGCAGAGTTGAAGGGCCACACAGAGTCCCCTACCTGGTCCTACCTGGTAGGCGTCACTTGTAATTACTCTTTGGGCCCTGACACGACCCTTTCCACGAATCCCCAACCATCCATCCATCCATCGCTCCCTCGGTGCGGGTTTTTCTTTCGTTACGCTTCATTTAATATGCAGTTCCTGATTTTGTTTCGCTCCGGCTCATTTATTTTGTCACAAACTGCACGTGGGAGTGGGAAAATGAGGGGCAGGAAAGGGAGCCGGCCTGCCAGATATATGTTACATACATTTGGCGGCTTGATTTTTCAAGTCTGATAACTTTGGATGTTGGCCTTATTTATTGGCTTGTTTCACTTTCGGGCAAACCGCTGTGAGGGCGGCTGGTTCAAAATGTTTGCTGACAATTGCAGGCGCCGCCGCAGGCAACTCAATTTGTGGGCCTGGGTGAATGGTATTTATGCGAGGAACTAAACTGCGACAGATTTGCATATTTCCGTGAGTCATGGATAGCCCAAGAGTTACATTCTAGTCTCTAAATTTTACCCTACTATAGGAAGAGTAAACAACAGCTGCCTGCTAATTGAGACTCAAATATTTGGCCAACAAATCAGTGCCAAGTGCAAGTGTAGAAGCAGAATCCAGACGACCGTGACGAAAAGAAATTCAATTTCACAATTTTAGGGCATCATAAATATTTAGAGTGGGCCTGGAAGCTTTCTCTGGCGAAGCAGATGTTGCGCAAGATGGTGATAAAGTTACACATTACGCATACGCAGTGTACTCGTCTGCATATTGCGCATACGCACCATCTGCCCGGGCTGGGAGTGCAGGTAGCGGAAAATTGGCAGCGCGCTGCCTGGTTTGTGGGCGTCAGCAGGAAATCGTAAAATAACAATTTTCATTGGACGGAACAAGTATATCTATCATTACAGTCGGAGTGTATCCATGACATGTCTGTGTATATTTGAGACACCCGGCTATAGCAGCAACTATTGCCTGGCCCGTGGGCCGAGTGTGAATGGCTTAGAGGTTGGAACCTGTCTCTGCTTTTGGCACTGTGCCGGGCCCAAGCTATAATTATGTAATTTTGCAGTACGAGTGAAATGCTCGCAGGAACCATTTAGCCGCAAAACAAATGGCCTATCATATATTCATATTCTTTACAATTGTCATATGGCTCGCAGACAGTCCGCTGTCTAATTTGCCTAATTAAATGATAATCAAAATGAGAATGGAAAAGGCATACATGCCTATTTACGGGCAAATCAAGTGCGGGTGCTGCTGATTAGCGGACCACATTACAATATCCAGCAGACTCTATAATTAAGCGATTTGCGCATTTGCCTGTTCTCGGCAATTTCTCATACGGAAGTCAAACAAAGAAACAGAGACTATTCTGCGTGTGACTAATAATGGCTAAACGAACGCCTGCCTGCCCCCAGCCAGGTTTGGCTCAAAAAAAATCTAAAAAAATGGATTAAAAACAAGTAGAAACATTGTCGTCGAGATTTCTCGACAACAAGATACCATGTACCTATTTTCACCAACCATTGGCAAAAGCCGTATCATTATTTATTGTTCGATCTTTATTAAACTTACCACACGGCTAGATATTTTAATATTTAACTGTATGCAGAAACATTTATAACTCTTGATCTAACCATTTCGGAGATAGAGACAAATATACAGGGAAACATTTTATTTATTTATTTATTATAAAAGATAGAGAAGTTTACAAAACTAGACTAACTTAGTTGGTTAAGCGCTGGCAGCGAGGCCTTCGGCTTATAAAGTTACAGGGAAACATACTTTCAAAAGAGGATAGCGGAGTGACTAAAATTAAAAAAAAAATACATAATCTACACATCGAAGAATTACATTTCTACCTCTTACCATCTCAGAGAACGAAGTGTTCATACATACAGACGGACAGACAGACAGATGGACAGACAGACGGACATGGCTAGATCGCCTCGTCTGTTGATGCTGATCAAGAAACGTTTCCTTCCCCTGGCTACATACATTTGCACAAACTCAATATACCATTTGTACAATTAACTACATAGTATAAAAATATATTAAAAATGAATTATTTTCCAAGTCGCACACACAAGCCACTCCACAGTGAAATAAAGTATGTACCCAAACCCTGCCCAAGTATAAAATGACGGAAGCTAGCCTCAGTTGTGGTTTCTTTCTTATGTACGAGTATCTAGATATATGTATATTTATGGCAGATATATCAATAGACGTATAGAGGCGTTGCTGTTCAATTGTGGCGGCAATCAAAACGTTTTTTACCTCAGTCTGATAATTGAATTGTAGCAGCCACCGCCACAAAAAATGTGCTTTTGTTAAAAGTTCGAGCCAAACATCAAAATCGGGATTGGAGGTTAAAGATTAGTGTTGAAAGGCCCAGAGAGATAAGCAAGACATAAATTATTTCGAATGCCCAAGAATCGAAAGCCCGAACAAAAAAACGTTTAATTGAATGAGAATAACGAACATTGTATGCCAAACAAATGTGCTTGCACAATACATAAACAACTGTTGTATAATATCTATTGATTTCAAACCGACATTGTTTCAACTTTGTTTTATTTTGCATACTTTCTTCGCAAAAATCTATTAGCCGTGCAAGATTAACTCTCTGCTTTCTGCCTGTAGCCCAGAGGTTGTAAATCTAAACTGACAATATTGGTTAAGTGCCAAGTTTTCGGTTCACACTTGCTGTCGGTGTCTTGGGGAGCGTGCCGCTTCTGTTTCGGTGTCGCACAAATCAAATTCAAATTAGAACACACGAAAAACACGCGAATGCGAGCCAATTATGCAAATTTTCTCAACTGACAACCAGTATTTGCATATCGGTCAATTGTTGCACGATTTTCGTGGTCTGCGCACGCGTTGCAAATACTCAAAAGTGTAAATTAAAATTCCAACTTCTGCGCATTTCGCTTGCGCTGAGGTATTTTTGCTGTAACGCACTGTCAATGCCAAATCGACACCCTCACAACTTTTCAATCGCCTTTTAGGCTTGATTATTTCATATGCGAATGTACGAGTATAAATATAACCTGGCCCCAAGTGCTGTCTTTTTTTCGAGCCCACGCACAGTGGACTATTTTTAAATAAATGGCAAATCAATCAATCTGTGGTGGTAGCAAAAAATTGTAATACAAAACCAAAAATGAGGGATTAACCTACATAGAAAACACTCGACCCGAAACGCACGGAAATATCTGGCGAATTACGCATCCAATTGATATGGAAATAACTGGCATCCAGTTCGAAATCAACCGCAGAGGCCTCCTCATGCAAAGTGACTTTCGTTTTGGGCAGTTATTACAAAAAAACAGTAACGAACAATCACAGTTGCGAACGGCTGCTGTTGTAGGTATTTCCTTACTGCGGTTGGGTGACAGTCAAACTGTAAATACAAAAAAACAATAATTGCGCCGACCTTCGTAGCCACTTGGTTATTATTGTAACAAAGGTCCGATTGGCAGCCACCAATTCCAATTGGAAACTCTGTTTCTGCGGTTAGTATACCCGGTTCTTGAAAATAACGAGGGTATATTGAATTCGTACGTATCTATGCAACGGGGAGATGATCAGCATCAACAGACGAGACGATCTAGCCATGTCCGTCTGTCCGTCCGTCCGTTTGACCGTATGAATGCTTAGATTTTGGAGACTGTAGTAGATACAGAAAAACTAATTGTATATTCGGAATTCTGTGATACCAGTTCAGCAAAATATTGTTTCTAAAATCAGCTACCTCTCTCCACATCCCCGAAAACCGCGAAATTCTGTGGAGTCCACAATTTTAACTCTAGGCTTACCAAATTTGGATATTTTACTGGTAGATCTAATATCAATCTTGGTTGCAAATATCAGCCGGTTACGCTTATTTACGTCCGAGAAAATAACAAAAATGTGTAGCGCCCACAAGCCTCTCCATGGCTTCACAAAATTACGAAAATTTTTGCGAATACAGTTTTAATATGAAAATAATGAAGAAAGCTTGTTTTATTGTAATCCGCAATATTTATTCACGTAAAAATTAGATGAAAACTGAGAACCAGGTTTTTATAGTCGAGACACTCGACTCTTTTCGTTCTTACTTGTTTATAATGGCAAAGTATGATTCTGGAGTGCAAAACCTTTTAGACCAAACGAATGATTCAAGCCAGAAACTTGATCATCTCATTATTCAAATTGTGTCAGCTCTAATGCATTCAATTTGTTTTCTGTGTGCAATCAGCATAACCTTTTGGCCAGTCGCGAATAAGTATTTTCGAGATAGCATAAACGAATGGCCACTGCCCGCGGCGCCCTGTTCCATATCATTAAGTTCAAGCCAGAGCTTAATTATACTAAATTACGCCTAATTAAAATTTAATTAACACAATCAACTAGCGCGCACTGGCGAACAAAAACAATGTCTCTGCAAAACCAACAAAAACCGGCAAAACGTGTCCGAAATACGAATCCAATTTGTGAATGTGGAGTAAGTCTGCGTGCCGATGAAGAAAAATCGCACATAAAAGTGCAACAACAGCATCGCACATCGCACATCGCAACCGCTTTTATTTCTAGGCAAAGTGCTAAGAGATTCAGCACCAGCAGCAACGCATTCGCCACAAGTTTAGCGAAAATCCAAAACCAAAACCAAAAACCAAAACGAGTGCAAGTTCAACGGGGAAAACGGGTTTGCACAAGCTCTTTCGGCATACATATGAGGAAGTCGATGCCTGAGCAGCTTGGCCAAGCAAAGCTGTGGAAAACTTAGCAACAGTTACTATTTAGCGGTCGACCAAAGCCGCATAAATATTCCGTAAAATTGCTTTTCTCCCTGCCTCTTGTGGGTGTCTTTTCCACGACGGCGGCGGCGGTGGCGGCGACGGCGGAGGAGGAGCAGCGGTGTCCACCCAATTGCATCCGCTGGTCTGCTTTCCACTTTGGCCATCGGGTCTGGGGCTTGTGCTAAATTTAGCCCCAGCGTTTTATAGCGAATTCATTTTTCCAGAGCCAGAGCTGTAAGACACAGGCATTTCAGTGTTAATGCCGCCCGGCACTTATTCGGACAGCCAAGATGGTGTGTGCAACCGTGGGCCCAGGGATTGGGTTACGGAAATACTAGGCGAATTTTTGGCCATGAAACATGCTAGCCCCAACATTAAAGATGTACAAATGTTTGTTGAAAATCATCAATTAGGCCGGACTGTTTCTTAAGAGTTAACCTTTCGATTGGAGACCCACCACTGTGCCCCCAAATAAATGAAGTTCTTGCAACACTCTGACAATTACAAATGATGTGACCGACACTCGACGACAGGCAGCCAAAAAAAAACTATATACGCATTAACGACGAGGACTACCTGAAACAATAATGAAACAAGAGATTAAATTAAACTAAAAAGCGAGACAAGTGGACACACACATGTTTGCGATTGGCGGACGTTTGGACGGGGGCTTTGAGGCGGAAATAGACTGTGACATCCGCTGACAGCGGTCAAAGAATACGCGACTCTGCTGCTGGGTCCCCATGGCTTTGGCTCATCATATCCGCTGGACGGCTGGATGGTGGCCGCAAATTTAATTAGAAATCTGCACGACTGGGAGAGCGAGACATCAAAGGCCGGTTCAAAGCACCTTGGCTTCCGCCAGCCAGCCAGCAAAAAGCCAGCTGCTCTTCCTCATGAACTTGTATTTTCACACTTTGCAACATAATTAACTAACAAAATTTCTTTCAACTCTGCTCTTGTCATTTCAGGCACACACACAGACAGAGGGCGAATCTGAAAAGTCTCAAATTAGACCGTGAAAGCCACAAAAGCAAATAACCAGCAAAGCGTGCAAAAGGAAAAGCCTAGGAAATTATTATAAATCAGGGGCGGTTAGGGGCATACAGCCACGTGCACACACAGTAGCAGTAACAGGCCTAGAATAGCTAGAAAATTATTATTATGATAATAAATTAAAGTTACCATTAATTTAGCCAAAACGAAACGCGAACGCGAACGTGAACGCGAAGCGGAGCCTGGGAAGCAGACGGTAGCATAATAACAATAAATAATAATTTGAAATAGGCGAGGAAGACGACGGACGACCACAGAGAAGCGGCTAAGTGCAGCCTCCCGTTCCGGGGGAAATACGTGGAAAGATACACCGGGGCCAGAAGAAAGAGGCGTCTCTAGTACACCGTAGAGACACAGAGAAGAAAAGCCAGCGAGCAGAGCCAAAGCAGCTCGAGCGCATCGAGCGTGCAAATTAAAAGCGCACAACAGTAGCCAGCGAGCTACCACCGAGCACCACCACAACACCACAACACCACAACATGGAAGTGGCCACAACAAACAATCACAGTCAGAGCCATCATCATCACCGGGGATCCGGCACCGGTATGGCGATCGCCATGGGTATGGCGGGGGGCTCCCGGTCCCCCTTTCAGAGGGAGGTGCGTGAATGGCAGCGCATCGATCCCAATACCGGTGCCCTCTTCAGCGGACGACTGGAGGCAGACCGCTGGATAAATGGACCACTGAACAGCTACGGCAAGGTGAGTTCTGGCCCATTGTTCGCAGATGATGGTAGCGTGATCGGCGAGCAAAGAATTTTCAGAGGTGTAGTTCATCAGGCAATTCTCTTCTTAAAATATCATTGGTTAAAGTAAAACAATATTTATCCAGTATCCAGTCTCACGACTGGACCGACCACTCATCCCTAGAAACAGAAGAAACCACAACAAGATTACTATTGCCCCCTGATTGATGGAACCCAAGCCGAAGCCGGCTCCTCGGTCCAGACCTAATTGCTGGCTTTTTTGTTTGTCCATCGCAGGGTAAATGAAATTGAAAGGCCCGTCGTCCAGCTCGGTCCCTCCAAATGGGAAGGCGTTCACTAATTTAGCGGAGGCTGTGGCTATTGCCGCTTGATTACTGGTCTAGGTTTCCCAGCTGTCCGATTTTAATCAGTTAATAGTTTATTTAGTGGATTACCCGGCAGGAAGCGTAAACGCTAAAAGCTTAAAGCCAAATTGATCGAAGTTTCAAGAGTTATTTTTAAACCACATCGAATCCCCGCGAGTGCGATTGCCCAGCCGAAATTCCTCAGATGAAAGCCTAATAGTTTGGCAAGAACGGAACGCTAACCACGCTTGGAAAAATAATCATTTAAGAATCCGACAGATCCCAGATGGTGGCTATAAAATACCGCAAGTGCAGTTGACCGGGCAGCTTTTACCAAAGCGACTATCAGCTCTAGACATCGACATGGACACGGACATGGACACATGGAGGCAGATACGTTGGCCGTCTTAACTCAACCGTAATTAAGAGGTCACACGCACTTGCGCGGTGATAAGTTAGAATGGAAAGGAAAAAGTTACCACGGAGCTGCACACGCTGTGCCAATTATTAATCGATTTCATAGCCGAGAGAGAGATCGCAGATACCGAATTGTGTTTTGCCACAAGACGGTAATTAATTCGTGGATTTCGATTTGGATTTCACTTGTCTTTGGGCTATGCTTGAGCCATTTATTGCTCTAGAATTTGTCGGTTAATTATGAATGCCTTTGGATGAGACTGTCGGTTGGATGGCAGGGCACAACACTTCGGGGCCTGTCGTTAATTTTGTGCTTGTTCATCCACCGTCGGCCGTCATCAGTCCGCCGCCATCACCATCATCATCATCATCATCGTGATGATCATCCTCTTCGCATGATGATACCAACGTGTGTGTGGTCAAGACGGTGCCTCAAGTGCCACGGCCACGGCCCAGAACCAAAACAAAATAAAATCTCGATGGCAGTTTAGTTGGCCGTTGGGGCCGTTGGGGCCAACTGGAATTGGAACTGAAATAGCACCACATGCTTGACGAGATCTGGACTCTTAGATATTCTACCCTGCTACTTTTCACATGGCTGTTGGCCTGAAACGTCCATCAAATGCAATGACATCATGGCTTCGGTATTGGCGGCACTCAAAGTTAAGAGATTGATCCAAATAATTAAGTGATTTTTTCATCAGTGCTGATCGGCTTATGAAACAATAGAATATCCTATTGCCCCCTCGATGAGATCATATACGTAGTATACCCCTTCTACAAGTGGTAGTGAAATATTTTTAGAGTATTGACCTTAAGATTGTTCAGTCATCTGCGAAATCGCATGACCATTTAAATAGCTTCTCTACATGCTCGTCGGGCAATTTAAGAAACATGAATACTCAACAAATTGTTTAAAAATTTTCTTGTATGTTATGTTGCCACAATGTTTTCTGATTTCCGTAAATGTCGCAACTGAATTTAATGACCGATTGCGGTTCAGTCCAAAGTTGACATTTGAAATGCAATCCTCCCGGAGCGAAATTTGAGATAATTTAACTCAATTTGGCAACTGTTACATTCACCCGATCAGTGTGTCGATATGCCCTTTTTTGCGGCCTTTACTTTTATGGCTGCAGGGTATTTTGGAGGCAGGGAAAAATCCCATTGAACCGGTGTTTTATTCCGCTGACTTTGTATCTTATCGCGATTGAACTTTGTTGCCACTGCGGCTGACTGGGGAAACAACTTGGGAAGCGATCGTCAATACAATCAACGGGCAGCGATCGCCAGAAAAAGAATACAGCACGTCGCGGAGTCCTAGACCGCATCAGATTCGGGCTAAAAGAGCTCCACTCCGTTTGATGGCCAAGTCCGGGATGTATATCAGCGACGTCCCGCTGTTTGGCTTGTTTTCTTTTTGCCGACAAAGGCTTGGGACAAAGTCAAAGGCAGCGACTGCGAAATCAATTTGGCAATAACCGACGAGCAGAGCAGAACCGATCACAAATCGGAGACGCACCCAGACACCGTTAGGCAACGGTTAGACACCCATATCCCTCCTGACAACCTCTTCATTAGCATTATGGATTGCGGCTGGGGATTGGGATTGGGGAACCAGCCGGGCAAGACGGAAAACAAAACAGAAATTTACATTTTGCAAGATGATCCATCCCATGCAAGCGCAGTTGCAGTCGCAACTTTTGAATTATTTGCAGCAGCAGTCGTCTGGTTGCCTGCTTGCCAGGTTGCCTGCTTGCCCGTTGTTGCCACAATGTTGCCGGCTAACGGTACAAAGCCGCTGGCAGTGCCACAGAGCCGCCGGGAGTTTTGTGGGTCACTGGGTTGCCACAAGTCCAACGAGAAGAGCAGAAGATCAGCAGATGATGCAGCCAGAAACTACATAGCTGCGGTCAGCCGATCGGCCCAAGTGGCCGCCGCACGTAAATTGCCTGCAACTAATTGAGGATGTCAACTGACGTGTCTTGCCGCAATTAAGTGTTTCCTCTGCCGCTAATGAGCTCCACACTCCGCCTAAGAGTAATCGCCTCGGAAAGAGCTTGGGGTTTTAGGCCCATCGAGATATGGAGCATTATAGTTTAAACATCCCAGATCTCTGTTTATTTGTACTTGGAGATCTAACCAGTTGAAAGGCTTCGGAAAATATACATTTTAATGTTTATGCAGCAATAACATTGTTAATATAAACATTAGTATATCCTTGCATGAATATCAATTTATGATGTCAAGTTATTGTATAAATACTATGCATACAATATTCTCCTTCCGGCACCAAAAGCAGTTTAATTTACAATTAACGATATAGCCTATTGGTCTTATAATTATCATACATGAAACAGGGAATGAGTAAGCTTTTGTCATAAAGTTGATGTATTTATAGAAGCGATTTACTGAATTTAGCATTCAGATATATAGCATTCAGATATATCCATAAAATCCGTGTCCAACGATGTGCAATTTACGTTGGTGAACTCGAATCTTGCGCGGATCTATTATAAGTTATAACTATTATTTAGCTTTAAGTTTTGATTATTTTTGTGAATATCTTGATCAGTTTTCAGTTGTAGCAAAACTGTGATTCCCTTAGTGGTTTAAAAGCGCACAGAGAGCCAAAGTCATTGCCAGCTTAAAATGAAAAGAGTCAACGCTTTGGCATCCCTATGCTGGCATGCCGGGGATCTGTACAAGCTGCCTGGCAGTCAGAAACCGAAAAGGCGACATGCATGCCCCAGCCGCAGCCCCATGCCCAACTCCGACGCCAACGCCAAACCGAATCCGAATCCGAACTCGATTCCAAGACCAAACAGAGGGACGGACTGGCGGGCGGATAGACATGGGGCATGTGGCATGGGGCACAGAATGGCAGCCAGCAGATAGACAGTCAATCTTGTGGCCACAGACAGACGGATAGACGGACAGACAGATGGACAGACAGACGGACAGGCAGACAACCACGACCGGGCAGACGACTGCGACGCGACCGTATACGTATGATGATGGTGTAGCATCATTAAATTCGTTTCAAGCGCAACCCGTGCCCAGGCAACAAAATATTTTGGCATTCCGGTGCACAGAGAAAAACCAAGATTAGGACAAGGATTCAACAATTTTATTGTTTTAATTTTTTTTTAAATATATTCTTTGTAGCTTGTAAGTTTGCCTAAACTAAACTATCTCAATATTTTCTACAGGAAACATTTCAACAAATGAGAAAAACAATATCTCAGATACTTATTTAATTGAAAAGCCATTTAATAGTATATATATATAGTAAACTTGTTACAAAATAAATCCGGGTAGATCAAAACGTAAACATCAGAAACCGATCCTTTTTAAATAGGCCTCTTCAGAATCTCCCTTAGTCTGAGGAAAAATATGTGAAGGACCGTCATATAAATAATAAATTTTGATTAGATGACTACACAGTTTCTCCAAGTGTAGCCCGTAGAGCAGCGCGCACTCAGCTATGAGCCAGGTCTTCCTCTGCATCATCACGACTTTGGCTGGCATATAATATATGCGAAAGCTGGGCCGTGCAAGTCGTGGCAAGTCTCTGCATTTCATTGAACCTTCAACTTGACTTTGCGATGCTGCGGCTCGGCTTCACATTCAGCATTTTCAATTTGCCGGTTTCCTTTTTCCAGCAGAGGGTACTGATTTTTTATGTCTCGTTTTATCAGCTTCAGCTGCCCGGCGCAGAGGCTGTTCGAGATCATGACACCGATCGCTGGCCAAAATAATTCAGTTAGAGTTTGGCTTTCTTTCGCCAACCAGCTGGTGGCTTTGATTGGACACCCCCGTGGGCCATGGGGCCATGCAGATTGGCACAGCTTAATTAGCCCGAGCAGACAACAAGACTCCAACTCCAACTCCAATTCCGGCTCCACTCTGGCCAAGATCAAGACCAGCCAGCAGCCTACACATGGCAGGCGGGAACGAAAATGGCACAGTCAGCCACTAAAATAGCGTTTGGTGTTTGCTGTTCGCTGGGGAAAAAGAGGTCATCGATAGACGCTAGGCGCACACATTGACTACACTGCGGGAAAGCGAGTCCACTCCACTCCACCGCCGCCTCCTTCTTCTCCAGCGCCTGCCCCCATCCTGGCCATCGTGAGAAACTCCGGCAGAACGTGCATGGCCCGGGGCTGCGAAGCCCGGCTAATAATTTATGCCTGCCCAGCAATTTTGCACTCTTTCTTGGTCACACAGTCGCATTTCTGCGGTGCTCTGGAGCTTCAAGGATGAGTGTGACTTGAGGGAGCCGCTAAAAATTACTATGCATTGTCCGTTTGCCCCGAGGTCGATGGGAAGTACTACGAGCGCAGTTCAGGGAACTGACTCAAAGTGAATAAATGAAATGCAGTGGCCTGTTTGAGATAATGCTTTGGAAGGGACAGCCCTGAACTCAAGTGCGAGCAACTTTTAAAAACCGCTTGTCATAAGCCCTAAAACTTGTCTAAATAAAACCAAGTGCAGGCAGCTGCCTGAAGCTTCAAGATCATGCCCCTCTAATCATTTGAGGTTATATAGTTAAAGGAAATACAAGTCTAGAGACCATGACTCAACCCGCAATATGCAAACAATATGCATTTGCCTTTGTCTTGCAGCCGCTTGGAGAACATTCAAATTTTATGTTCTATATAAACAATGCTGCACTTTGACTCATAGCCAAATGTGCGATTGCCTTTTGGTCATTGACACGAATGCGCCGCGAACTGGACACACCGGCGGGTTAAAGTATATTATGGATTTTTAGCACCATAAATCATCAGTGCAATCGATTGCCACAATCGATCTCGAGTGTGTTTTGTATTTCTCCTTTGGCGGGTTGTGTGTGTGTGTCATGGCACGATCGATGCAATCCAACGGATCTGCTAATTGTTCGCGTTCATGGGTGCAAAAGGGTGCAGTTGCAGATCCAGTTGCAGTTGCAGTTCCAGTTGCAGTGGCCAAAGCAATTGCTGTTCTCGAGAGTCTTTTGATTTGTGGCTGGCGTTTGGTCACGTGTGCCGAGCAAGCGGCTCAAACACGCCCAGTTGTCCAGATAAGAGTTCTGGGGCCAGTTCGGGCTGAGCCAGGGGGGGATACCGCTTGACGGTCAAGTGTTTCGTCTGGCAACTTTCATACGCCCCGTTGCCAGGCGCACATTCGAACACACCCACCTAAAAACTCCAACAATCGCACAGCCATGGCTGGTTTAATGTTGGTTTTATCTCATTTTTAGTCGATTCGAATGTTTGCTTTAGCCTGCGATCGATAATAAAAAGCATTTATGGTTGCTTTTTGATGTATCAATTGGATCGTGAAAATAATATGGCTTATCGGCTGATTTAGTTTGGACTTTCAAAAATCCAATCGGTTTTTGGAACAAATAAGAAAGTGCCTGCAAGCCTGAATTTTTTAAATTGTTTTGTTCCTGCAAGGTCTTTGTGTAGAATCACAAATTACTTTATAAACAAGTAATTACAGTCTGGAAACCCTGCCACTTAACTTTACTGATCAATCCCGTAACATAGCTACCTCCCCCGAGAGATAATCCCATCCTGTTCATTATCCTGCCATCACTGAATCCCAAATCTCTGTTTCTCCACTCTCTCCCTAGATATCCGACTCCCAAAACATCTCACAGCCGAACGGCACACAGCACACACAGCGCAAACAGTTGGAGGTGCTGAAGGCTCGCACCGCCGGCGGCGCCATGCAGGTGATCCGCACCCAGACGGTGCAGAAGAGCTCCTCCTCGTGGGCCTCCTCCTCATCCACCACAACCACCAGCACCACCACCCACCACCACCACAACCACAACCACAGTCACAGTAACAGTCACAATGGCCACGATCCACCTCCGATCCATTCCTCCCACCCAAATCCCTCGCTCGCCCCTTCCGGCGTTGACATTTGCGAACTGAGCGACGATGGCAGTTTGGGGGGCAGCGGCAGCGATGCCGGCATCGGCATCGTTCGCATCCCATCCGCATCTGCATCGGCATCCGCATCCGCGCTGAGCCAGGAGCTCATCGACGATCATGTTGATTTTGTTGTGATTAATGGTGAGGCGAGCGACGACGACGACAACGACAACGACGACGAGCATTTGCACAAGCTCGGCCACAATTTGTTACCCGATACGGCTCCGAGCCAGAAATTGAGCAATCTAATGGTAAGTCGCCTGGGCATCGACTTGGACTTGGACTTGGACTCGGGGCCAGGCTCCAATGCGGTAGTCCATGATTTTTTCACCCGCTTTTCTCCTCCGCTTTGCCCTTGCGCCGGCTCATTAGCATGTTTGCCCATGTTTGCTTGGCCATCTCTGCCTTCGTGCTTGCTTTTCCCTTGACCAGGAGTCGGGGGCCAGGCTGAGTAATCTCCTGGCCATGGCAATGACCGAAAATAGCCACTTGTTAGCGGTTGTGGCGGGGAGAAATGCCTGGCTCTGCAGGCGCTGCAAAAATTATTGAAATCTTGTAATAAGCGGGGTCATGATCAGTCGAAAACAAGTTGTAAAACAATCCCGGATAACGATTTTCATAACCACTCATCTTTACTTTAGTCAATTTCATGGAAACCTTTAAATTATAGAAGCTTCAGCAAGCATTTCATCTGCAATAATTAATTGGGGATATTTTGTTTATTAATCAAAAGTTTCTCTGCTAATAAAGTAACGTACTCTACTAGAATAGAGTGGATGAACAACTTGTGTACCTCGAGAGTTGTTTGGGACTCCCAAAATCGTGTTTTCTTGGCAAATGAAGTCATTCGCCCTGGCCATAATTGTGAGCTGTTAATAAATGGCCCCTATCATTAAGGAACATGAGACAGCTACCAAAGAAAATGAACAAAAGTCGCTAATTTTCTGCACTTGGTCAAGTGCCATATATCAAAGCACACTCCACCAGACTATCCAGAGACGGCACTCCTCCGCAGACCGTCTGGGCGGGCAGCTTGAGCATTGAGTCAGGGGTGCGCATGCGTATTGAAATCGAATGGAAATCGTTAATAATAGACCGGCGAGGCTCACTTAGGCGCTGTTTGGCACTCCAACCGGACATCTGGGTCATGATCACAAAGGAAATTTCTCTCGCAACGCGCAACGCGACTCACTCATTAGGCGAAGCTGTAAAAAGTCACTAATTATGGGGCAGACCCCCGAAAAAGTGACTGCGAAAGTGTCTGGAGACAACGTTCAACGCCCACAAGTCGCTGTCAGTTCTGTTCATCAATCTTGACACGAAAATTTCATTGGGGAATTCCACATGAGAAAACGAAACATCTGTTGCAGTCACAAATAAATAGGTATATTCATTTTCTTGGCTGCTTTTAGAACTGCACCTAATTGTGGTGGACCAGCAATCAATCACAGGCTTTCGCTTTTAAGCTTAACCATTTAGGTCTCACTTTCAATATGCGCCAGGATTTAAATCAATCACAAGCGTTTACCGCGAATGCGGAAATTCATTAGCTCTTGCGATCGTTGTAGGTATTTATAGGCGACTTAAGTGCTTAGCTTCCTTAAGCAGTTCCTGTCAAACAATGCACCCACTGCCAGCAATTACAAAAGCGTCAATAAAGATAACCAGGCCATAAGCGTTGTATATAATGCGCTCAGGGCTCAGCTGAGCTCTTCTTTGTGCCTGATTTGATTTTATTTTTCAATTTTGCGCCTCTGTTGTTGTTTGTTGCCATTTACAGAAAAGCAGTTCAAGCATTTCCAGCCAGAGCAGCAACAATTCAAATTTAACAACTGCAGCGGCGGCACAAGCGAGCAACACCCACACCCACAGCCAGAGCAGAAGTGCGGGCAAAATAAGCCTACATGCAATTGTCGGACCAGAATCGTCGTCATCATTGTCATCATCATCATCGCCGTCGGTTTGGGCCAAGCAGGCTGACTTATATGGCCAGCCGTCGGGTCGCGTGGGTGGCTCCAGCACCGCCGGTGCTGGTGCTGGTGGAGCAGATGCTGACGTAGCTGCGACTCCGCCAACGCAGCGTCGTGATTTGGAAAGTTTCCGGCATTATAACGATGACGGCGACGACGACGACGGGCTGCGGTAAGTACGAGCACCTACCGAAAAAAACCAATTCAGTTGTATGCCATTCCCCGAGCGACCCTGATACCAGCCGGATCACTTTACAGGCTCACTGCCCGCCACCAGCGACGCCAGCAGGTGTCCCAGTCGGTCTACGCCCCGCCCCTGCCCGCACTAGGATTGGGCTCTGCGCTGCTACAGCGCTCGCGCTCCATTTCCACGGACGACCTCAGCAACGACTGGGAGCGCGAGGACGCCGACGAGCCGCCGGCGGGCGAGTGGCGTCGCGTCAGCAAGCTGCGTCGCTCCTTCCAGTCCCAGGAGCACTACAAGTCCCCGGCAGTCACAGCCCGTCCAAGGCCCCTGGATCTGCCCGGGAGCTCGGTGAGCGTGGCCCGTCTGCGGGCCGAACTCGAGAACGGTCGCCGGCTGAACACGGCCATGCGCAACAACCACGTGGACCTGGCCGCCTTGGACACCATACTGAACACCCCGACCAGCAAGCCCACGGTGGCCAAGCGCAACACCTTCCTGACAGCGGAGTCCTTGCAGGAGATACGCGGCAAGCTCAAGAAGCTCTCCGACGAGAGCCTCTACAAGGAGGACTTTCTGACGGCTGCCACGGCGAAGAAGCGAGAGCCGTCCGTGGAGAAGACAGTGGCCCCGCCCTCAGCTGCTCCCTCGGCCTTTCGACCCGTGCACAACACCCACAGCCTGGAGTCCCGCCAGCGGCAGAAGGACACCAGCTCCAGTGAGTGGCACCTGCGCCGCAAGTCCTACGGCTTCGAGAAGATGTCGCCGCCGGAAGACAAGAGCATTTTCCGCGTGGACGCTTCGACGGACAGCGGACTGGGCCGATCGGGCGAACAACTGGGAAACTGGTCGCCTACCGAGAGGAGTGCCCATGCCATGGCCTCCCAGCAGCCGCCCAACGGGGGCACCATCATACACTTCGGACGCGCAGCGAAGCCCATTGCCCAGCAATCATCCAGTCCTACAGACGGAGAACTTAGCAAGCGCCACTCGATTGCCGTGGAGGAGACCTGGCGCGATGTGAGAAAGACCTCGCAGGTTCATGTGAATGGGGCAAGTGCTGTGACCACCACCTCCACCAGCTCCTCCAGCTTTAACAACCACATGCAGCGGGGTAGCGCCCAGAAGCGAGTGGAATTCTGCAAGACGGAGGTGCACTTTGCCGCCGAGTCGGGAAGGGTGAACATCGTGGAGACGGATGGCAAACCACCGCCGACGCAAAACTTTCGCCGGCGCCGTCGCACTGCAAGTGGTCCGCTCCAGAGTCTCGTGAAGTCGGCCACCACCGTCGGCAGCACTACTAGCACCACTGCAACCTCGAGCAGCGCCAACGATAGTGTGACCCTCTTTGGGGACGAGCCCCAGCGCCGCAAGACGATAGCCACCAGCACGGTCGCCTACCGAGCCACTCTCATGGATCCCCCGGAGGTGGTCACCCAGCCGGTGGCTTCCGCGGCTGCCACATCCACCACCAGCTCCTCCTCCGCAGCCGCCACCCATGTAACTGTGACCACTGAGTCGCGACCCTACAGCCTGATGGAATCCACGTCGCGCAACAGCTACACCTCCACCAGTGGAGTGGACACAACGGACAACGAGACGGACGAGCTGTCCAACATTCGGGGCATCCTTAAGAACAAGCCCGTGAAGCCGAAGCCCTATCATCTGGGCGATAACATCGAGAGCGCCGATGCCCTGTGGACTGTTCCGCCCATGAAGGTGGACCGCGAAAGCCCCTCCGCCAGGGATAGTGGTATGAACTTTTCCTAATTTTAAACTAACCAGGAATAATATGTAACCCCTAATAATCGCTGTAACCTTCAGGAACCACCAGCGTTTCGCCTATCACTACAAAGTCGGTGGCCGAAAGGATCCGCATTGTGGAACAGCGACAACAGCAGCAACAGCCCTCGCCCTCCGGCAACGGATACTCCACAAAGATCAACGTGAGCCTGGGATCAGAGGAATGGCCAGAATCAGGTTGGTGATCTTTTTCGTTAACTACTTTAGTTGTACGATTGATTAGATAGTTGGAATGCTCGTAGATTGTAGTGTATACCTTGTCTACTGAAATACGTTGGATAATATAGTCTATCTGGGTTTTGCCATGGACTCCTCTACTTGACTCGAACTCTCCTACTGTACTCTCGATATTGTACTTTAATGCATGTTGTGAACTCTGGCTGCGCTTCTCTAAACCACATCTAATGCTACATCTAACCCACACTCGCTAAACTCAACCACGATAACCACGCTCCCTAAAAGAATGCTCGAACGAACCATAAATTGCCAAGCCCCACCAACGACACTTTCCGCACATTTCCCACACAGGCACCCATCTGCATCATCAGCCTTTGCATCCGTACCAGCATCCGCATCAGCGTCGTCGACGTCCCAGCGCCCAGGAGCTGTTGCTGGAGGATCTGCGCCAGCATCAGCGCATCCTGGACGAGGGCCTCAAGTCCACGTCCCTGATAATGAGAACGATGCGCTCGGCCAGCGAATTCGATGAGGCCATGCGGCGCCTGAGCATAGCTTCGATCGAGTCCGCCCTGGGACAGTCGACGATTGTGGTGCCCACGCCAATGCTGCGATCCCACAGTTACCAGGAGGGTAGCTCCCCCCAGTACCAGTACCATTACGACGCCCGCCGCCCCTCAACCATCTCCACCACCTCCATCACCAGCAGCGATCTCTTTGGCAGCGCCCTCTACGACTCACTGCCACGGACTCCGGTGGCACCGCCGCGCCTCAAGTTGCTGGGCAACACCCAGATCCCCGTCAGCCAGCAGCTCCTGCAGCTGCGAAGGCTTTACGATGCCGCCGAGCAGGACCACGGGCAGGAGCAGGAGGAGGACAGTGCGGACGAGGAGGTGAAGCGGTATTTCCGGGACAGCAACAGCGACAGCGGCGGAGGCACTCAGGCCAGCTCCTCCCCGGAACAGCCGCATATGGATACGTTCAAGGGCAGCGAATACTCGAGCAGCTGGAGCCGTCTGAAGGCCAAGCGCACGATCTGGAAGATTGAGGCGCAAGATCAGGTCCTGCAGAGAGCAGGTAATGGGTGGGAAGGTTTGAGTTTGAGGAGTTCATTGCAGGAACAGAGTATTTATGAGGATTTTAAATTAGGATATACAAATTGCATTTAGCGATTTCCTCTATTAGTATTCAGTTTTTCTTTCGTCCCTTCTCAAACCCTTTCATTGACCTTCCTTTCAGAGCTTCCCAAGTCGAATGTGATGAACATAGCACTCCATGCACCACGCGTGGAAAAGCCAAAGGCCAACCCTCCCACTCTGCGCATCGGACAGCTTGTGCCCGTGGCCAAGCCGCGGACGCTGTTCATTCAGCCCCAAATCCTGGAGCAGACTGCGCCGGAGCTCCACGAGGATTCGAGCAGCGAGACCCTGAAGATTATCAAAGAGGCGCGCGGAGCTCGCAAGTTGCGCGAACACGAGCTCTCCTACTTCGGGGTCCAGCAGCAGGCGCCGGCTATCAAGCTGTCCAGCACGCCAGCGAATCCTCGCCGCACTCTGCCAACACGCAGCAGGACAAGCCACAACGAGGACAACAGCAGTCATACCACGAAGACCACCACCAAGTGGCAGCTGCTCAACGATAGACCCGACCTGCTGAGGCACAGCAGTCCGCAGCAGCAGACGGACCTCGGCACGACTAACGCCTACGATGAGGAAGATAACGACAACGAGGAGCATTGTTACGAGAACATTGCCAACGAGCTGACCACCACGTTCCGGGTGAAGTCACCATCTCCATCGCCGGACCGCTCGCGATCCAGATCGCCGGGAGGCTACGAGCGCAAGCGGGACCTGCAGCGGGATGCCCAGATCCTGAGCGAAATGACCCGCAACGCTGATCAGACTTTGAAGGTAATTGGTGAAGCTATTATACATTAAAGAGTATGAAATTTAGAAGGGGGTACGGGTCGTATGAGTAATATGTTTACAAGCGCACACCGGATTGGAACTACCTACAATTTCTTCTCTATCTCCAGGCTCTCTCCGATGAAGCGGCCATCAAGGATCAGCGACGCCGCTCCTGCTCCCTGCAGCGCCGCAGCTCCAAGCCCCTGGAAACCATCGACGAGAAGGTGAAGGTCTACCCGGCCGCTCACCCACCGCTGGGCGTGGCCCGCGGCACCTTCGCCTCGGAGGCGCGTCGCAACTCCCGCCAGTCGACGCCCTCGCCCACGAGAGCCCGCAGCTCGTCGCAGTCCTCCATCGAGTGCTGTCCCCGCGACCGTTCCCGCTCCAGTTCGCGCGAGTCAATGACCCACGGCGGCGGCTCCTCCGACGAGCAGGTGGCCAGCAAACACCGGGCCGAGCGCCTCCGCATGCGCACGCCCAAGCGCGAGAAGTCGCGCACCCATGAGCCCCGGGACAGCGAGGTGCGCTCCAAGCCGCGAAGCAGCGCCCATGTGGGCGGATCCTCCTCGCTGGAGTCCAAGCGGAGCTCGCACCACAGCCGCCATGGGCGGGAGGGGGAGCGGTCCGGAGAGCACTCCAAGACCACCAGCTCCTCCAGCGGCAGTCGCCTGGTGAGGTCCTCTCGTGTGGCGGAGGAGACTCGCTCCCGGGCAAGCGGACAGCGAGATCGGGAGAAGGAACGCGACCGGGAGCGCTCCCGAGGCAGCAGCGACAAGCACCGGGAGGAGCTCTCTCGCTCCAGGGGTAAGTCTCCAACAATATTTTAAGGCCACGAAAAGAAAGAGGCAATTGTGTGTCCAGGATACGGCTAATGCGGTCATGTGTCTCTTGCAGAACTTCTTGTTTTGGGCTTGCTCATTATGGGTGCCACCCAGCCGCAGAGGCTGAACAAACGCTTTAGGTTCGCCAGCTGAGTTTTCGCACTAGGTTCGGTTGAGTAACCGACAAGTTATCAAGACTTAACCACTAAGCTGCACCCTCGAAAAGCAGTCGAGGCTTAGGCACACACACAAGACACATACTCGAACACACCTGCACAGATTATTCTAAAAACTAAACACTCTTTTGAATGATAAAGACATTGTAACAATGAGTTATGATAAGAAAGTTTAAAATTTTCAAGCAACTTTAAATTGAAGAAAGAATATAGTAAAATTTTCAATTCTACACAATTCTATTTAATTTATTTATAATGGTAGTTTTTCTCCGATAATCCTGAAAATCTTTACATCTAAATTCACTGCATCACATTCAGCCACACACAGCTTAGTCTAAACCAGATAACTCCAGTAGGAGGTGTTCTACTAGACCTTTAGTTTTGCTTTTATGGGGAATATAATCTAATGGAATCTCTCCGCCACAGGTCACTCCAGTCGCTCTAGGCACAGTGAGCACCCGACCTCGGGAACCAGGGAGAGCAGCCGGCCAAGTAAGACGCGATCGAGTCGCAGCAGCCACGAGTCGCAGATATCGCACAAAAAGTCCACAACCGCAGCGAGCACAAGTTCAGCCACGGCTAAGAAATCATCGAAAAGCACCACATCGCATACGAAACCCGCAACCACCACGAACACCAGCAACACCAACGCCACCAGCACCAGCACCACAACGACAAGAGCAACCACTCCGCCAACGCACAACGAACTGACGTACGTATACGTAACGAATTTAGCCCATAAACAAGCCAGCAGCGACGACAAGGAGACCGCAGAGATCGAGCCCCTGGAAGCTCTCAACGAGGCCGACTATGCCAGCATTGAGGAGATGGAGGTGACTTCCCCTCCGGAAGTTCCACAGCCGCCGCCGCGCACCAAGCGCAAGAGATCCCTCATCCCCGTGCCGGTTGCCCAGCCCGCCAACTATCAGTACCGCACCAAGCTGGAGATGATACCGCCCAGCTACTCCAACCAATCCACGCTGCGATGCCGCAGCGTTGGCCGCAAGAAGCCATCGCTAAAGGCGACCCAGTCCAGCTCGAGTTTTGCCTTTTTGCCGTATCTGCCGGCCAAAAGGAACTCGAGTGTGAGCCATGTGTACGACAATTACCTGCTGTACGCCACCAGCGAGGGTGCCGGCAAGCCGGAGAATCCCGACCTGCTGCGAGCGTACAAAAACAATCTGAGCAACGATCATGCCAAGCTTTTTGGAGGCGGTGCGGATGCAGGGGCGTGGCCGGCGGCACGGAGGACAGGCGGAGGAGGCTGGCCCAAGCGCTTGAGGATGCGGCAGGTGCGCAGCAGCGTGTCCACCCACCAGCCCTTCGGCATCTGCACATGTTCATAGTCAGCGCTGGAAACTCGACTCTCAACACACGACACCGAATTTCTGAAATGAAAACCAAAACCAAAAATCAGCAAAATCACACACTTGCACCAATCGCAAGGATCTCGTCACAAAGTCACACCCAAAACAAAATAATCCCAAACGCACGATTGAGTTTTATTTCCTCCCACTGCCGTCTAATATCCTCCACCCACTGTGTTCCCAAAAACTAACCCAAAAAACGATAACTGACGTGCGAGAGATTTTCGTTGTTTATTTCGATTTTTTAATTTTTTTACGGAGCGCACACAAACCCCAAAAACTTGGCCAAAGCACACACGCACAAAATAAGGGCCTGTCTGGTTCTGTTTTTACCTTTCACAGCGTAAGAGTTTTTTTCAAAATTTTGATTTCTTTGCTAACCCCCCGTATTGCATGTTTGGTTTTATCCGGAACGTAGCATAGGTATTTGGCGGACTTATAGTTTAATTTAAATTATTTTCCATGCAGTAAGTAGTCTGAATCACTAATAAACAATTAACTCCCAGTATGAGCTTGCATGTTCGTTGGCTATTAACCAACTCACCCCGATTTAAGCCATTCTATCGTACAACTAAAACCCAACTAGCGCCACTCTATCAGTAGAATCGACTCTAAAAACTGACTATGAACATGTGGCTGGAAACGAGAAAAAAAAACCGAAAAACGATAAACGAACTGCAGCAGAAATCATCAATGAAATTGGAATTAAACAAAACCAAACGAAGCACAAATCGAAATGACATCAACATTAGGCCTTGGTCTATTCTATACCTCCTTAGCAACTGGAACTCCGTAGTTGAAGTAGCAATTTGGAAACACTATGCCTAAGAACAACCTCGTAGAAAATCGATTAAAAATATGTCCAATATTCTGTCGGGAAACTAATCAGACTCTCATTGTTTCTCCTTCCGCAGACACGGTAAAAGCACACTGAATGGACACCATCACCATCAGAGCCACCACGGATCGGGACACGGCCACCGGGAGCACCAGGCGCCCCATCATGTCCACTCCCTAACCACAACGACCATTGCCAGCAGGCATCAAAGGGATCGCCATGGCAAGGACAGGAAGTAATGGACGGAAAATCCGGCGCAGCAACGAACTACTAAAGCAATAAACGATTCATTTAATTGATATATTTACACATGTAATACCTACTAACTCCTGAACGACCCGAGCATCATTCATTCGATGAGAGTGTTTTGAGTAATTTTTGAAATTTTCTGGCATTGTGAAAAAAATTTCAAACAAATTACACTGCGCAACGAAAAAGCCCAACTAACCGATTGACTCGTACTATTCGAAACCGATAAAAAAAACGAATGTGACTTTGAAAATGTTCCAGTTCCAGTTCCTGCTCGCATTTCCACACATTTTCCACGCACACTCTCGCTTTGGCATTGCACTCGAAATTCAAGTATTAAAATTATGCCAGCAACATTCCCCAAATTAATCTAAAAACTAAACACTAAAAATAACAAATGATACTCATATATATTTTTCGATAGCATTTAGTATACGACAAGACACACTGAATAAAAATTAAATAAAATACAAATATTATTCAATTTAAAATGATGCAATTTTCATTTTCTACTGGTGGGAAATTGATGGCAGGCATTGTAACATTGCTATGTAACATTATCGCTCATACGCCCCGTGGCAAAGTCAAAAAGTTCTCTTTTCGCCGAGCCGTGCTAACTCGGTGGAGAGCTTTTTCGCAGCTTTTTGGCCAAGTGTTTTGGTGCCCGTGGTTTTGAAATACCCGCTTTTCGTATAGAACAAGGGTGTTTTAGACCCAATAACTCATTGATCCTGGCATGGCCGTTCGTCCGTATAAAATATATAAACATCTTATAACTTTAGAACCAGTTAATAAACGACTCTTTAGATTCCCGTCATTTTTTTTTATGTAGATATTTAAATACAAATCCAAATTTTGTATATAAAATTTAAAAGTTGCCATATAAAAACCCGGTACTCATAGTCGAGATAGACTGATTGTGTTTATCACAAAACCTACTACACCCACAAATGCGATTACGGGTGAGGGCTGCTATGGTTGTCCGTAATAATAATCCCATGTGAGCGTGCCGGCGGACTCTCAGTTGTTGTCCAACCGTCGTCACGTCAAATTAAAATTTGCCCGTAAGTAGAGCAATGATAAACGGGAAAGCGATCCAACTGCATTTCAAACGGAAAGTGTTTGCTGTTTGTTAATATCTTAATTACTACTATCTTGCAAGATCACACATAATTTGGAATATATCACTAGGATGTTAAATAGTATTTTAAGTGTGAACTTATTGTGGTTATGACAAATGAATGAGTCACATATCTGATAAGCAGAAGAACCTTTGTCCAGATGAGCACTATCTGCAATAATAAATTTATTGCACCTATATCTATTCGATTTTCGAATGAAAACAAATCGTAAATATGCCTTAAAATCGACCCATCCCAATAATGACACAACCCTCTATGTGCAACAAAATGCAACGCCAAAATTCGTCATGCTAAATATTTATTACGATGATTTGTGAGTCAAAGATCACACTCTTAATTGATGCAAAAAAAAAAACTAGCACAAGACCGACATATTTTTTGCTGGATCTTTTTCATTTATCGAAAGGAACAGTGAAGCGTAGACTAGATATAAATTAATCAATATCACACTGTTTGTTAAAACAAACTGCAAAAGTTATTGGCATGATTTTATCTAATCAGCACCCGATTTTTTGCTTATCTTGTCTTGGTCTGGCTAACATTAGGCCACAATTCCGGGGCCAAGAGTAGGTTGACCACATTTGGCTTAGACAAAGCAGCACGCCATATCATTTACTGATAAGAAAAAATATATATTTTTCTGTTGATTAGAAACGAAAGTTGCCCTGGTGTCTTGGTTAACCTGCACAAACGTTTATTTAACTGTTGAAATCGCTTCGAGTAGGCTGTGTTCAAGTTTCTCCCGGTACGAAAAGTTAATTAATTTCAATCAAATTTTTTTTATCGATTTTTCAGATTTTTCAGTTACAATTTTCAAGGAAAATGTCGCTTCTGACTGGCAGCGCCAATGCGGTGAAATACACGCTTTTTGGATTTAATTTGATCTTTTTGGTAAGTTATTTACTTGGTTTTTGTTAGGATGACTCATGCAACCACTCAGCCATAGGTCAAACACATCAATTAAATGCTGATAAGATAGCCTGTTGCCCATGGGAACCACCTAAATTTATTATATTTGCGAAAATGTTGCTGTGTAATTTGGATCAAATACTTAAATTACATGAGTTACGCTTTCATAAAATGTATAATCCTCGGGCATTTATTTTATCAAACAAAAAACGTATGTAAAGGAAAAAGGAAAAAACACCCAATTCCATTAGGTTAATGAATTCCATTGCTATGTGACTATCTTATCTAGCTGGCCAGCAAAAATCATCCTCTAATACCAAATAAACATATTTAGTTTAATGGATTAATTTTAAAAGCTCTTCCCAAAATAACCGCTTTTTAATTGATGACCAAGTAAATGGGAAATAACTACTTAATATTTGTGAAACTCTTTGAATTTATAACGTGATAACGATTTATCTTTCTATTTTCAGATCACTGGTATTATTCTGATAGCCGTGGGTGCTGGCGTCGGTGCCGTCTACACGGGCTATGAGCTCTTCCTGGTCGGAAAGTTCTTCTCGATCCCCACATTCCTGATCGTGATCGGATCCTTCATCATCGTGATCACCTTCTTCGGATGCTGGGGCGCTCTCAAGGAGAACTACTGCCTGGTGCTGAGCTTCTCGGTCATGCTGGCCATTATTTTCATCCTGGAGCTCTCCGCCGGCATCAGTGGCTACGTTCTGCGCAACGATGCCACCAAACTGATCCAAACATCGCTTCTGGACTCGATCACCAAATACAACAGTTCGACGCAGAGCCCGATCACTGCCCTGTGGGATGATGTGCAGCGCGACTTCGACTGCTGTGGCGTGAACCGCTTCGACGACTGGAACAAGACCTTCACCAACGGGGACCTCCCCATTTCGTGCTGCAATGTGCCCGTGGGTCAGGCGGGAACCTTCAACTGCTGGTCCAACGACACCAGCGTCGCGGATCGCCACGAAAGCGGCTGCCTCGATGGCTTCTCCAACTACATTGCCTCGCATGCGGTCAGTCTGGGGGCGGCGGGAGTGGTTATTGCCGTCCTACAGGTGAGTTGCCCTCCACTTTTCGGGACCCTATTATCTTTTATTAACACTTAATTATATTTTTTTAATACTACAGTTCTTTGGCGTCATCTTTGCATGCTATATTGCTCGGGAAATCAAAATCCGCAACGGCATCACCGGCTTCATGTAAACTCTACTTTGAGAGCGTTGGAAATAGAGCCTAGTGCGCTAAAATTTACCTTTAAGTCTTGGCAAAACTCGACGGATTGCTATTTAAATGATTTCCCTGTTTATATGAACAAATATATTAGGAAATTAAACGTATCCCATTTACGAAATATTTATACTTATTCGGCTTAGACTTTTTCGTTCTCTTCCTATCGATACGATGGGATTGCTTTTGGCTGAGTACCAAGAACCCAATCTAATCGAATTCCAATGCATTATTTTGCACCTCTAAATCGTTTCCTCTACCTTTTATATAGTACAATACACGTTGATAAATAAGAATTGCGTGTTAATGTTTTCCATTTGGGTTGTACCTTTTCAACCCGTTTGAGTTTTTGCTTTACATTTACTGAATTTGAAATACCCATAAAAATAGTCTAGATTAAGTTTGGTAATTCATTAGGAGTGCATTGTTGCCTTGGAATTTTAATGTTTTTCTTTCTGTAACAACTTTTGTACAACCTAAACGATTCATGGCTTACCATTGCTTCAAAACCTATGGATAAGCAAATATATACAAAAGACAGTAGTCTTTATAACAAAATTTGGTTCCCTGTACATAGTTTGAACTTATTTTAATAGTATTTGAAGTGCCCCCGTAATAACACTTGTCTCTATTGTGTCCCCTCCCCCGCGGATCAAATGGGGGGAACATTCATGAGCGAACACACCTGTGTTTACCTGTGAATAATTTAAGCTATTTGGAAATGCAGTACGATTAAAAAATCGATAAGCCACACAAGTTGACTCACTTAAAAATGAATTCAAATCGATAAAATACTCGATTTAAGCTCGCGACCTTGGCGACTGAACTTGAAAGCCTTTGTCATTGAATATTCAGGTAATTATTAGCCCTATGTCAAGAAGATTGGCACGTATTGCAGTTTTTGAACAATTCAGGAGCACTTCCAGTACCATCGAAAACTTCCAATATTCGATTGCAGTGGTGTAATTATTGCAAAATACTCACTTAATGAAAACATGGAAATCGTTATCTTATCTATTGTTTGTCAAAATGGAAGACTATGAACAATCGCTGCCCGATAAGCGTCTCTTGGAAAACTGGACGCAGTGTGGAAATCACAGGTGCACTGGAAATTAAACTTTCCATTTAAAATAAAAACTAGTTGTGGTATTTTTTCAGTCAAGTATTCAGCTTTGAAGTTTGTTCCGTAATTCGATATTTTGGAAACCCAAGCTTTCGGAAATGAACAGAATTTTGATGTTTTTATTTTTCAAATACTCGTATTATCTTTTCAATATGTTAGAAAAATAAACTTCAATTGAAGTGTAACCACTAAAAATGTGCGGGGTAAGCTTTTTAACTTAGTTTGATTGTTCCGTAATTCGATATTTTAGATATCGAATATTTTATAACTACTTGATTTTCTTGCGAAAATGAAGTAAATTTTGATATCTTTACACTTATTATCTATTTAAAATGCTACAAAAATAAACTTAAATTAAGGGTCAAAGATATCATATCCAAAGATTCAAACCTCAGAACTTGTAGGGGAAATGTTATACTTTTTTTTTTTGAGTGTTCCGGGGGGTGGCAAGGTTAGGAGGCAGGTGTCGGGGCGTGGGAGAGCCTCTGAGCGTTCGCCGTTCACTGTTTTGCTACTCTGGCCCCGCTCAGTTCACGTGTGACTAGCAAAAGTTAAAGTACGTTCACTGCTCGTGTGCGGTCGTCGACAAATTAAAGCAGCCCATATACTCTCATACTCGTAACATCCATATATAGTACACACATCGGGGCGAACTGGCTGTTATATTTTAGCGTTTTCACACTTTTCGCAGTCAACCGACCCGAGGAGACAGATTAAAGACCACAATGGCGAACCGGGAATTGCAGCTAAATTCTGGCATGCGATGCGCCAAATATATGCTCATCATTGTGAGCTTCATGTTTGCGGTAAGTTGATCCTTTTCAGGGAATCGGCGGCCATGACGGAACTCCGCCATTATGATTCACAAATCCGCCATCTTGAGCCGTTTTCAGATTTCTGCGCGTTCCTTTTTTTGATGGAAAAGAGTTCTCTTATCAGTTCTGTAGGTTGTGTAGGTGTATTTGTTGGTTTTGTGATTCATTTGGCGGCTACGTAAGTGGCTGATAAAAAATTAAAGAGCAAAATACCGAGAGATATACTATAAAAAACGGGTCAAGAACAATGTGAAGTTTGTTTGCATTTCAAAGCTCAAGATCAAAAGCACTTTTACCATGATAAAGTTTGTATATATGCAAAAATACATATATCTTTATACAAAATCGGACCTCTAGAGGGCAATTAAATGTATTAATTACTCTTATGAAACTATAAAATACATTTAATATTTAAAATTCCACTTCAATATGTCACAATATTTCCATCACCTCAATTTCACTCAAAGCGTATGAAAGTGGCTCATTACGATAAGATAAGGCGCCAAAGTATAGGTATATGTATATTCGATAGCAATTGTGTTCAAGTGTACACACAACCACTTGTATGCATTTCCGGAAAACAAATTGTCAGTTTCGTCTCAAATGTTTACAAAACCTCAAATACGCGAATGCAAATACACAAATCAAACAATAAATCTGAAAGCTGTTTGTGGCTGATTAACATCGAGAACTCTAACAATCTATTAGACATTCTAATGGAAATAAGATGTTGTATGGGATCAGCATTATTTATAGGTGTAATGATAAATGATTGAGCTATTAATGTAAAAGTGCTTCAATATCTTTGTGTTATTATACAAATAAGTCTATGAAAATGCTTAGTCCGCAATTTGTTGTGGTTACACAACTTTGTATCTTTGAATCTTGCTGTTTTAGGACGAGATGTTATGTCACCTGAAAATGGTTATTAGCTGCTCGATTCCAGGCAGCTTGCATGTCTCAAATCGTCGCTTTAAATCTGATCACACATTCACACCGTAAATGTAACTTCAACACGCAATGAATGACGTTCTTTTCCATGTTATATTGCCAGCTTACCGCCGTCCTGCTGATCATGGTGGGCACCACCATCCAGGCGATCTTCGGGGACTTCAGCCTGTTCATCGATGGACACTTTTCGTCGCCTCCGGCGCTGCTCATCGCCATCGGTTTCATCCTGATCGCAGTGGCCACCCTGGGCGCCTACGGAGCCGTCAAGGAGAGCGTCCTGGTGATCAATCTGGTGAGTGACATGCCCAGGAGTGTCTAAAGTATGCTCATTAACCGTCTTCGCCCAGTACGGAGTATGCCTGTTCCTGGTCTTCATCCTGGAAGTGTCCGCCGCCATTGCCGCCTTTGTGATGCAGACGCAGGTGAAGGGCATGCTGATGCGCACCATGCACGAGGCCATTGCCGACTACGACGATCTGTATGTGAAGGCCAGCGTGGACTTCATGCAGTCCGGAGTAGGTTTATCCCCCCAAAAAGTGTCACCCCAATGCCTTGCTAAAACGATCTTCCTTAGCTTGAGTGCTGCGGCGTGACCGAGCCCGAGGACTGGCGGGAGTTCTACAAGCCCAGCGAGAACGTGACCCTAGGCGCCAACGATGTCCTCGTGCCCGACTCCTGCTGCGGCAAGATGGCCTTCGCTGCGGATGACAGCAACAAGAGGATCTGCGAGGAGCCCTTCGAGTACGGCTGCTTCCGCAAAATGAACTTTATTGTGTCGCAGAGCGCGATGCTGATCGCCACGGGAGCCACGACGGTGGCCTTTGTCCAGCTCCTCGGAGTCCTCTGCGCCTTCATGTTGGCCAAGACGCTGCGCCGCAACAAGTCCATCCGCGAGGCCCGTCGCTGGCAGCTGCAGCAGAGCCTCGGAGTGCTCATCTCTGGCGGAAAGATGGCCCTGCCGCAGAACTCTGCCGTTGCCGGCTACCAGCAGCTGGACAACGGCGAGCAGGGCACCCACGAGCCCTACACCTACACGCCTCAGAGCCCCAGCGTCAACTAGGAGCCATAGTCACTCATGCCAGCTTATGTACGAGTATGTGCACACCTCTTACAGCACAAACCCAAAGATCGATCCTCCGTTTTGTATATGTAACCTTTTAATTTGTTAATCAAACTAAACAACAAACAAAAGTGAAAAGAAAAAGAAAAAATAAAGCTTCAGTCCTAGGACTGTTTGCACAAATCCTTGGCCAGCTTCTTGAGTAACCGCAACTGCTCCACGATGCTGCCGCTGGCGGTGCCTCCGATCACATCGTACTGCTGCACATTGTGGGCGTGATCCACCACGCTGGCGATGTCCGATCCGAAGGCGGGACAGATCGCCTGCAACTCCCCCAAGGGCACCTCCGTGATGCCCACGCCGCGCTTCTCCGCCAGAGAGACCACTTTGCCGATCAGGTGGTGCGCCTGCCGGAAGGGGATGCCCTTCTTCACGAGGTAGTAGGCCTGCGGAGAAGAAATAAACCGATATATAATAGCACATGCGGGTTATATAAGCAAGTCCATCTTCACGTAGCAAATTTCCCATGGATTTCCCTTCTTTCCTTTAAATTCATCCATGACATTTCATAAAACGGCTATTTGAGTTCCCCAGAAGCTCCTGAAAACTCACCCAATCCGTGGCCAACATATCCGTGCTCAGGGCCGACTCCATGGCGTCCCGCTGCACCTGCATTGTCTGCAGAACACCATCGGCCACATCCAGGACCTGGGAGAGCTTGTCAAAGGACGTGAAGCAGTACTCCTTGTCGAACTGCAGATCCTTATTGTACGTGGACGGTGTGCCCTTGATGGTCATCATGATGCCCGTCAGATTAGAGGTGATCACACCGGAGATACCGCGAATCAGTTCCAGGCTGTCCGGATTACGCTTCTGAGGCATCAAGCTGCTGCCACTGGAGAAGCTGTCGTCCAGCCGAATGAAGTCGAACTCCTTGGTGCTGTAGATGATCAGATCCTCGGCCAAACGGGATAGGTGGAGGCTCACCATGGAGCAGCAATAGATAAAGTCCACTAAAAAACAAAATGCACAATTATATTTTAGAATAGACAACCTTGAGCCTATCTTTTCTATGTCCAATGTAGGCCTTTCTACGGACAAACCTCTGTTAAACGGACAGACGAACAGAGATGGCTACATGATCTTGTGAATATGTCAACACTTTGGGCAGGGCCTATGCATGTACCGCATTCGATTACTTCTCGCCAATTAATTACAGGCTAGCCCTCCTTATCAGCCTCTCATACTTATAATCTGTCTTGAGCCATCGGCCGATAATTAATCAATCGGACGCGAATCGCAGTATCAACGACTTTGAAATGACTTAAGTGGGCGATCCTCCGTCATCGAATCTGAAGTGCTCAGCGGCACACTCACCCACGAAATCGCGATCTCCGACCGCATGCATGCTGTTGGGCGTCACCCCAGAGAATCCCAGGCGCTCGGCCAACCAAATGCGATCTATGCCGAGGGGGTTCCCGGCCAGGGCCCCGCTGCCCAGTGGCAGGACATTGGCCCGCTCTCGGAGCTCGATCAAGCGCTGGGCGTCCTCCCGCAGGGCGAAGGCGTGGGACAACAGCCAGTGGGAGAACTGGACGGGCTGGGCGCGCTGCAGATGCGTGTATCCAGGCATGAGGACGCCCAGGTGCTGTTCCGCCTGCCGTGTGGCCGACTCGATGACGCGACTCAGGCGGCCCAGGGTCTCGCGGATGGCCTTCCGCAGCCAGAGCTTCATGTCGGTGGCCACCTGGTCGTTTCGGCTCCGGCCCATGTGCAGCCGCTGGCCCAGCTCGCCGGTGATCTCCACCAGCAGGCGCTCGTTCACCGTATGCACATCCTCATCGCCGGGCACGAACTTGACGCTGCCCTCCACCCAGTCGAAGCGCAGCAGCTCCAGGCTCTTCACCAGCTTGTCCGCCTCGCCGGCGTTCAGGTGTCCGGCCCGGCACAGGGCCTCCGCGTACGCCTTGCTGGCGTCCAGGTCATCCGCAAACAGACGCGAATCGTAGGGCAGACTGTTGTTCAGCGTCCGGAGCGCTTCGTGGGGCTTCTGGCTGAAGCGTCCGCCCCACATTTGGTAGCAGGTCGTCTTGGGTATCGTCGGTGGCTGCAGCTGCTGCGACATGGTGATCGATCCGCTCAAGGTGGTCGCCTCAATGTTACTGGGGCTGGGCGGCGCGCTCTACTTGCTGTGTTAAGCCCTCGAGCACACGAATATTTATTGTGCTCCTCTCGTTTTATATAATTGTGTTATCATTCAGCCAAATATATGTTACTCGGTTTTTTACGAACTAGTCGAGGCGCTCTCCGGGCGAACAGTGGTTGTCATTGTACACATTTTAATTTAATACCTTCCCAATTTTACCAATGTGAAGTTATTAAACAATCTAAGTATTCTGTAACAATGGTTTTATTGTTTCTATTTTTATCAGTAACGTTTAGTTTATGGAGAATCGGGAGAGATATACAAGGAGCATATACAAATAGGTATTATTTGAATAATCGTCAACATAAAAACTCTAATTTCCCTTTGCATATACGGAATCATATTCAATTTAGCTCTTCAAAGCCTCTACATATACGTGTGTAAAAGTAAACCCAAGTCATCAAAGCATTTAGTAATATTTAGTGAACTATTCAACTCCTCAATGCCTGTTAGAAACATACATAAAATGTAATATATTATTTGTCCACTGTGCTTCACTCTCTCATAAACAAGCTCGCCGCTTAAGAATTATATTTTTAATTGACTTGGGCTAAAAAAACAAAACAAACAAACCTCGCCGAGGCAAGGAGTGATACAGCCGCTTATCAGGCAAGATTAAAGTCACCGGGACGTGTATAGCCTCTGACGGCAGTGTGGATGTGATGGGCGCGACGCAAACACGCCCATTATCGGGCGAGGTCTTCCAGAATGAGGCGGTTCAGTTCGCAGCACAATCCATGCAGGGGCAGCCCCATGACGCAGTAGAAGTCACCGTCGATGCGATGGATGAGAGCTCCTCCTTGTCCCTGGACACCATATGCACCCGCTTTGTCTCTGCCACAGGTTTATGNCGTCGATGCGATGGATGAGAGCTCCTCCTTGTCCCTGGACACCATATGCACCGGCTTTGTCTCTGCCACAGGTACATGATATTGAAGTTGCATTTATAAATTTCTCAATAATAGCTTACAGTGGGTCTCCGGAGTCGACATAATCCTGAATTTGTCTTTTGGAAATTTTACCAAAGTGAACATCAGCGGTATCTGTGAATTTTCGGATTCCTCCGGCATGTTTGAGTACCACGCCGGTGAAAACGCGATTCGAGGTACCCGATAAGCTGCAAATACAATCAGAACATATTAATTAAGAGCCACAGATATGGAGTTGAAAATAAAACATACTTAAATATGACAAGTATGATTCATGTTTGCCCATAGAGACTAGGTACTTCAAGATTATTGGGGAAATATGCCTCTATAAAGAACTCCTTTACTTCCTCTAACTTTAGGTCTAATCTTTATGCTTGATATTGTATTGAGTGAACATCGGATGCACCGATTTTTTTGAATCCTGCGCGTACCAGGTATAGCCCGGTACCTTTTCAGTTCCAGGAATTTCTGTTAGTCTTAAAACTAGTTGAGTTTTAAGGTCTAATCCTCTGGTATTTACTTTGTGAGCATCCGGACCGCGTCTGCGGCATCCTTGGGCTTGCCGTAGATCTCCTTGCCCAGTGTGACCATCGTGTCCGCCGCAATCACAATCAGTTCCCTGCCATCCTTCTGGGAGCTGAGCCTCTCAAAGACCTCCTCCGCCTTGCCCAGGGCCGTGGCCTCGATGTAGTCTGAGAAGTCCTTGTAGTTTTCCACCTTCAGATTCTCCTCGAAAGTGGAGGGACACAGCTCGGCGTTGAGGCCCTGAAAAACGAAACATTTAAATGATTTCCAAGGACACAAATTCACTCCTCCGTGTTTCCCACCAGCATTTTCACGAGCTCCTGTCGCCTGGGCGAACCACTGGCCAACACAATTCGGTAATTGCCCAGCAAATGTTTAACTGGCGCCAACATAATCAACAAATTACAATCATAAACAAAACCAAACAGAACATGTGCGGCATCGATGACACTATCGATAGTACGACGGTCACGCGCAATCGATTGTTTTCATCGTATTGTCGCGTCTCCACCACTTTTCTTGGTGGCAAAGGATTTGATTTCAGAAGCAAAACAAAGCAAAGATTTTAGAGTGTGGTTTTTATAAATAAATACACTTATGTTCTTTTCATCCTGTGAATAACATTGTGTTTGGTGAAGTTAATCGTAAGTTGCTGAAATCAATACGTAAAGTACAGTAATTTTGGGAATGTTTTGAAAATTTGCCCTAATGCACCGCGTTAAACATAATTTCCCATATACTGTTGTGTCGGAACTTCTATACATCATACATAATCGTAGACACAAATATTCATTAAAAATATGCATTTAAGTGGTTTAAATGTGCATTTAAAAGTAATTTAAAATATGTGCGCAGCGAGAGCTACAAGGTTCTTGACAAAATACTAAAATACAGGGAAATATTCGCTGTTTTTTGAAAACGTTCAGAACGTTTTTTAAATTCCAAATGAATGTATTTAGAACCCTTCGTGATTCATTGATTTCAACCGATACTATCGATGACGCCGCTTTGGGCGGGAAATTCGTGCACCGCCCATGATCTCACTCGCATCAGCTGTGGCTGGCAATTTTTCGGCATCCAACTAACGGTCTTACGGCAGCGCGCAGCTGAGCGGTTACAAGAGTCCCGCAATCGAGTTCGCGGAAAATTCTATTGTTAAGGGAAAAAGAGGAAAAACAAAAGCATTGCCCGCCCGTGAAAAAAGAGCGCGTAACCTGGCCGTCGCTCGAGAGCGTGCGATTAAAAATATTCAAGGGGGCGCAAGGAAAAGCGCTTGGTGACAGCGAATGGCAGGAAAATGCAGTGCTGCTGGTGGTGTTGCATAAATTCCGTTAGTAATTCTAACTAAGTATTTTCCCCCTCGAGCATTTGCTCGATTGTTGTTGTGCGCGTGTCCGTCCGCTGGCTGCCTCTGTGTGTGTCTATATTAGCTTAGTGATATTTATATTCCCAATTACAAACGCTGCTGCCCCTTCCGACGGCACCATCGCGAATCAAATGCTTTAGTTTGCCATCGTCGGGCGGCGGAGCTCCTGCTCTCTGCAAAAATTGTACACACAAATCGGTTAATCGGTTATATCCGCACCTGGCTACGTGCCACACGACGCACGCACAACGTCCCAAGACCCAAGAAACAAAAAACAAGAAACAAGACCCCAGTGGCAAGACCAAGAACCCACCATCATCACCTTGAGGTGTCGCTCGCCAGCACTTCCTCAATCGCTTGTTTTTCATCCGCTCGGTGGCACGGTTCTGGTGTTTTTTGTGGCGGAACTTCTTGCCCCCGGAGCGGTGTCAAGGTAGTTGTCCCATTGCCCCACAAACGCGCACAGTGCCGGGTAAAAGAGTAGGGAAGGAGTGCGCCTCAATCGATGATACAGTAACAGTCACAAAGAGTCTTTATAAATTCAACACACAGAGCTCTGTCACCTGGATTATGGGCTACCAATGTGGCATATTAACATATTATGCAATTATAAAAATACATACATAAAATTACTATATTTTACGGTTGTATTGAAGAGCAACTTTCATTAGGGAGTCATTTTTTTCGAAAGATTCCATTAAATAAACAAGTTCCCGCTTAGCCACGTTTGGCCCAATTTTAGCAAAGAAATATTAAACAAAGGATGTGTTTAAATATTTACAATGTGTCTTCAGTATAGTTTTTTCAAAATGAAGTGAGCTTAAACGATACTTTTAATCCCATAATTGTGCTAGTCTAATATCTATAAATTAGAAAAACTTCAGTAAATTTGTTCACAATAAAAGGACCCCTTAAACGATACTTACAAACCCAAAATTTGTAGTAGTCTGAAATCTATTAATCAAACAATTAGGTTTAATTGTTAGGTTTCCAGAACGACTTCTCTTCCTACTCAATGAGAGCAATTTCCGTTGCTATCATCTTGACCGCATTTGTAGACTAATTTATGTTTATAGAAGAGTCTGGGAAATTAGACTGGCGGCCCCTGATAAGGCGTTTATATTGTTTCTGTTCTGTCATCGATTGCACTTTGGACGGTTTATAAATTTTATTTGCCTCGGGTTTGGCAATAAATAAGCAGTCTTGAAACGCATAAAATTACCGAACCAAACCAAACCGAACCTCTCAGGAAACGATTGGTGTTAATTCATTTTATTTGTCATAAACAATAAAAGAAAAAAGTAATTAGTTGTATAACTGGGTTGAAGTGATAAGTGTAAATTTACAAATGACTCAAGCGTGACACTGAAAAAACTAACCAATCTGATTTAGACTCAAAAAGTTGTTAAGCAAAAAACTCACGAGTTTTATACAACTAATTAAAATATTATATTTAATAAATGCTCAAAAAATATATGAGAAAAAATCTGTTTCAAAACAGTGCAAACGTCACGGCTGTTAACTTTCAGTTGGCACTGTGCATGAATGAAACTGAAACCTAAAAGTTAATTAACATTTTATAATTTATTTCGACAATTTTAAAACACTTTATTCTCTACAAAACATTTAAAAATGTTCGTAAAATAGTTTTGGGATGAGTTATGTGGTAGTAAAAAATGGAAAATGTATAAAATGTGAATATTATTAGATTTGTTTTTTTCTTTTTTAATGAAACTCGTTAAATAATATATAATATTTGGCAATGGTATTTTTTAGCGGTTTCCTAAATTAACTTGCAATCGAAATGTTTTACAAAATAATTTATTTTATTGGTAGAAATCAATTTTAATTGATTTCTTTGAAAATTAGCTAGCAAACAAAACTGGCAGTGGCTGTAAAACTGTGATTACTCAGCTGCTGAAGCAGCAACAACAACAACAACCCCAAGTAATGAGTTTGTTTCTCTCTGTCTTTGTCTCTATCGCACCCACAGCCCAGGCGGACGGCACACACGCATCACGTGCCAAACTCTGCAGCTTTGTAGCCTTGCGGCCCGGCTCTCTCGCTACAAGATGTTCTCCCTGCAGCGACAACAGCTGATCAAGGCGGCCCACAACGGCGGCGATCTCTGCCGCCTGCTGCGGCAAATTGGCGGGCTGACGTCACCGGCAACCACAAGCGCGGCGAACGCGAAGGCGAGCACAAACTTCGACGGTAAAAGCTGCAAAAGTTCGCTCCGACAGAGTCAAAGTTTACCCAACTTGTTCATTTCCATTTCGCCCTCGCTGGCAGACGGTCGCAGTAGCAATCACAGTCACGGTCACACTGTCATTCCCAATCACGGCGAATTCGAGTCGGAGTCGGCGCAGGTCGAAATAAATCAGAAACCAGGCAAACAGGACATCGCAGGCCAACAGTTCGCCCGGAACCGCAAGCCACGCATCCAGGACCTCCACCGGAACCTTCACACGCAATCCGCGAGCACCCCGTCCCTGCCACAGCAGCCCCAGCCCTCGCATCCGCATCAGCAGCAGACCACCACCAAGTTTGCGATGTCATCACTCGCGGCGGAGCCTTTGGAAGTCTCCGGAACGGCGGATCCCAGTGCGGGAGCTCCCCTGCCAAGGGAGCCCAACTGCCACGACGTGGCCTCCAGTGCCGGGAAGAAGCCCTGCTTCAGCACCGGCCTGGGCGAGATCCTGCAGTTCATGGAGCTCATCGGGAACCTGAAGGTGAGCAAGGCAACCGGGAAGCACAAATCATACGGCATCGATTTTTCCCGCTTCGTTTTGGAGGGGGGTACCGTGTCCCCTTGACTTTGATTTGCTCCCTTAACGTCTCAAGTTTGAGTTGGAACGTCTCCGAAGGCCATCTGCTTCGCTATTTGCTTGCCAGATTAAGGGGTTTTGGAGGTCTATGATAGGCAACCTTCAGCCGGGTTGTGGAGGTGTTAATCCAAGTCTGGTGAGAGGAATCTAGTCGAGTGTCTCAAATGATTTTTTAAGCAAAGATTATACAAATACTTCAGTGTTTCTATCCCTTAACTGGAAGTACCAAAAAATAACCAGTTTACATGGATAGATTGTAGCAAACTAATATGATATCAAAGTTTAAAACGGACGATATCGCACAAATATGGCATTACAAACAAATTTCCCATTTCTTGATATGCTAGTTCAGTGTTTCTAGCACTAAAATTTCACAATTCACAGGGTTTTCTAAAATATATATAGATTGGGAGCATCATATTCAATTCCAGTGATTCTTTAAAACGGGAATTGCTATATTTTATTAGTAATCAGATACAAAAACCCCGGTTTTGTATCAGAAACTCTAGGAACTCACCAGCCACTATCCCTTTATACTCCCCCAATCTCGGTTTTTTCCATGAAAGAGCTCTTTTGTTATTACGAAACCTCCAAGCAATAAAAAATTCGAGTATAATCCTAGGATGTCTTATCAACATATTTCCCTGAAACCCCAAGTTTCGTCTATCACACCAAAAGAAAACAAACAAATGTGTGAAAACGAAAGCAAATAGAACGCCAGGAATATATTTATTTACCTTTCGAGCTATCTTCTCGGTTGTATCTATACGTTTTCTCTATTTTGTTTGGTATATTTGCAAAAATGTTGTATAATGTCAGCGCGACAACCTCGCTCTTGCTTCCCCCTCGAACACATCTGTATAGTTGCTTGCCAAGAAATATACGTATATTTTTATAAAAATATATACCTTGCTTACGTATAGTTGTGTGTGAGTTTTTTCGAAATTAATTTGTATAATTCTAAAGATGCGGTTTACATGGCTGGGTGTGAAATATACGATTTTGGGGCTACAAACAAAGAGTGTTTCAAGAGCCATAAAAACTGGCAACGCAATTGTCATGGGCACACGTTCGAAAAGCATTAGCTCTGCTTATATCTAATCAGTTGAAACAATATAGCAAAAACACGGGACCCCTTTTCTTATCAAAAAGCGAAAAACAAAAGTGAATCGCTTGTAATTTGACCCATGCAATGCTCGTAATCGCTGTACAAAATAGCAAAGCCAAGCAAAGTTCCAAATGTCTCACGTGAGCATGATGAAATGCTACTTATTTATGATTGTTTTTATTTTCATTGTTTGACAAAATGATTCAAAATCATCGTGAACCGTCACCATTGACGTCCGAGCAGCAACAAAGTATTTTCTAAAATTTCTATTTGCTGTAGAATATATCTGAATTGCATATAGAGAGCTAAAGGCGAAGCGAAAAAGAAAAGCAACGCGTGACTTTGATCTTGGCCTTCAAAATACATCAACGGTTTGAGGTTGCCCGCGCAGGGGGTGAAGGTTCCCCTGAGGTGTTGATGTATTGTAGCATCTGGATGCTTTCCCAACAGAGCGAAACAATTAGTGCAAATGTTTGTATAATAGCGTAAACAACTGATGATAAATGCAAATTACTATTGATCAAATCCAGTAATCGGATTATCCCTTTGTTGGCAGATCTATCCACAAATTGCATATTATTTATATCGTCAAGATAAACCATATTGTATTGCTTACTGCATTGCATTGTTAGGCGATACCCAGACCTGCGATAGGGTTTGCAATTCATTACGTGACCACACCCCGATCAGAGTAAGCTAATCAATTTGCTCTGATACCTGATAAGTCCCTGATATTGACGCGTATGACCAGCGACTTCTTGCACTTTAATTAAAACGTTATATTAATGATACGGAAAGGGGAAGAGGAAGCTCAATTTCGCATTGGCCCTGGACGTGTGCACCGTCTTTTGGACCTTGTTTACCCCAGCACACCGGTGTCTATAAATACACGTTTATTGATCAAATAGCAACAGTCTACAGGCGCCGCGGTGGCAGGTTTGGGTTGAAGGTCTGGGCCAAGGGGCACCACCAGGCCAACCTTGATGGGTGAGCGTGTGCAACGAGGCAACCCGGCAACCGGGCAACGATGTCACCAACGTCGCTTCGTCAATGCTTTTTAATTGGCTAGACTGGCAGGTGGGGGATGCAGCTGATTTCCCTTCAAATAATCCATTGATTTGCTTTTTGTTTACCTAAATTACTTGGCAAACTATTCAATATTTGCATCTTACATTGCAGCACACCAAACGTACGGGATGGGTGCTGCGCGACGTAAACGACTGTGAATCGATTTCGGGACATATGTACCGCATGAGCATGCTCACCTTCCTGCTGGACGGCAGCGAGGGACTCAACCAGATCCGCTGCATGGAACTAGCCTTAGTGCACGATCTCGCCGAGAGCCTGGTGGGCGACATAACGCCATTCTGCGGCGTCTCCAAGGACGAAAAGCGAGCCATGGAGTTCAAGGCCATGGAGGACATCTGCAAGCTCATCGAGCCGCGTGGCAAGCGCATTATGGAGCTCTTCGAGGTGGGTTTGACAGCGATATCTTCTTGAATGCATTTAGTAAACATTTTATTATACAGGAGTACGAGCATGGGCAGAGTGCGGAGAGCAAGTTCGTCAAGGACCTGGATCGTCTGGACATGGTGATGCAGGCCTTTGAGTACGAGAAGCGCGACAACTGCCTTCTGAAGCACCAGGAGTTCTTCGACTCCACGGAGGGCAAGTTCAACCACCCGTTCGTGAAGAAGCTGGTCAACGAGATCTACGAGCAGCGGGATGTCCTGGCGAAGGCGAAGGGCGCCACGCCGCCGCCGGCGATTGAGGTGCCGAATATGGAGGGGCCCTCGAAAGTGGCCAACGGCCACGACAGCTCGAGTTGAGCGGAGTAGTCCTAGGTACCAGTTTTAGGCTAGCACACACACANTACGAGCATGGGCAGAGTGCGGAGAGCAAGTTCGTCAAGGACCTGGATCGTCTGGACATGGTGATGCAGGCCTTTGAGTACGAGAAGCGTGACAACTGCCTTCTGAAGCACCAGGAGTTCTTCGACTCCACGGAGGGCAAGTTCAACCACCCGTTCGTGAAGAAGCTGGTCAACGAGATCTACGAGCAGCGGGATGTCCTGGCGAAGGCGAAGGGCGCCACGCCGCCGCCGGCGATTGAGGTGCCGAATATGGAGGGGCCCTCGAAAGTGGCCAACGGCCACGACAGCTCGAGTTGAGCGGAGTAGTCCTAGGTACCAGTTTTAGGCTAGCACACACACACGAAATACATCCTCGACACCACGCTCTTAATTTGTAAGCCAATCCAACTAACAAACTGTTAAGCCTACCTCGACACGCTCATCTAGCTAGTTCTAACTCTTATCACACTAATTTATTGCGAAACATGCAGACAATGGATTGATAGGGAGTAGCTATCAACAAATCGATACAGCAACACACACGTCTCCTTAGATCAATCTCCTCTACTCGTATGTTAAGCGAAAAGTTGCGGATCAAATTTAAGATACAACAATATACTGATTGATCTGGCTGAGGAACAATTCTAAATGTACATAACTAAAGCAAATTGTAGTTAATTTTAAATGTATCACAGGAAAGAGAGAGAGAAATTAATGTAAATGTTGTCCTAGAACAATTTTATTTAGCCAGCCCGACGACCTCAAATGCAAGATATCAAAAAGAGAGCTAATCAAAGTTACTTGATTTTATCCTATGTATTCTTTGTTCCTGCATTGCACCCGCATTAGTTTAACCCTTTTATCGGTCTTTTAATGTATTCAAAATTATAACGATTATTGTAAAATTGTGAATTAGGCAATATAAAAATGCAGTCACGCCTCACAAGTGGCTAAAAGACAAAGTTGCAACGATTGTTTCACTGCTCACGGGCCAAGCATTTTATTCATAAAACATCTAAAAATAATCCACAAGAAGAGCAACCTTTGATTCCTCTGCGCTGAATTGGCCATGTATTCTGAAAAGATTATTTTAGAAATAAGAGATCATTTTGAATATTTTGTGCAAAGACCAACCTTCAATGACAATCAACTGGCTCTCGCGGGAGGAGGTTTGGTGCGAATGCTGACCGTGCTTCTTGGCTTTGTCTGGTAAAGCGGAAGATGTAGTTTATGATTTAAATATATTATGGTTCTAACGACTTACGATGCACTGTTATGATGCGATCTGTCTCGCCCATCCCGTTCTTTGCCCGGCACTTGTACTCCCCGAAGTCTCGCTTGGTGACCGGTCGCAGGGTGATCCGCATCACAATCCGATAGACGTGGTCCACAGTCACGGACTCGTAGGAACCTCCCTGCACCAGCTCGGAGTCCTTGAGCCAAAAGTTCACGGACGGCGGCTGTGACTCCGTCACGCACTCCAGGGTCAGCTTCTGGCCCAGGCCCACGTAGATGGTGTCGTAGCGGGTCCAGATGGTGGGTGCAACTAGGGAGGAAATCAGGTAAAACTCCGGATATAGTTAAACAGTAATTTCACCTACAGTTCACGATCAGCATCACGCGTTTGCTGACGGTGGGCGGCACTCCGTTGGAGGCGATGCAGAGGTAGGCGCCCATGTGGGCTCGCTGCACCTGCCAGAGGGTCAGGTTCTGGCCCTCCACGGAGATCACTTGGCGCTCGTCCTCGCCGGAAAGGAGCAGTGGGGAGGCCTCCTCGCGGCGCCAGGTGATGGTGGGCTGGGGCACTCCGGTCGCACTGCACGTGAGCGTCACGTTCTGACCCGCTGAGCGCACCACGTCCTGGCTGGTTTGGTAGTCGACAATGTCCGGCGGCACCACCACGTCCAGATAGCCCATTTGGCTCTTCATCGGATCCGTGTTGATTTGGCACATGTACCTGAGGTGGGCGGATCTCGTTAGGAAGAGCCACTTGTTGCCAAGATAGTTTTAGGGGCTGTTTTATAATATTTGTATACCATGCATAATATAACAGACAGAAGCGGAGATCTCCCTTCCTAAGTCGTTATATTGTATGTCCGTTCGTGTTGTATGTGTGAACATGTTCTTTAGGATGGAAAAGCTAGGACTAATTTTTTTAAGTGCAACTTCGTTAGACGCGTTCGAGGGGATAAACAGGCGGCTGTTTTACCGTTGTTTTGATGTGAGAGAGAGTGTACAAACGCCAAGCTGAAAGATGAGAGAGCCGCTGCACAATGGTCGTTTGTATGGATCGCGAGGCCAATAAGACTTCTAGTAAAAGAATATAAAAAATTAAATAGTCTTGCCTAAACAGTCACAAAACACCAATAACACCCAAAAATTAACTATTGAAATATGCGGTTTTGGTATTTTGTTTGTTTTGCCCACTGTGCATGTTTTGAATAAGGCGCAAAATTTGTTGTGGCGTCAAACAAACCGCCTAACAATCATACAAGAGGCGATTTAAACACTAGTATTAACATGGTTTTAATAGAGACATTTGATGCATGGATGCAGTTCCTAGAACTTCACGCAGTCGAATCTCGACAGACTGGTTTTATTAATATATTAATTTTATAAGAAATAAATTAATATTGAAATCTATACATTAACCATAAACAGACACTAATATTCACTTCAGCTTTGTTTGAGCATCACACAAATATATTTGTTTACTTACAAGGCTCATATTCACTTTTTTATACAGGCTGAACAGGCTGTGACCCTAATGCAAGTAAATGCTATTATTTTAGTTTTAAATTGTTATCAAATACACGGAAATAGTAAAAAAAAATACCATAAATCTGCGTTTTAATTATTTTAGTATCCCTTGTAGTTCACTACATATGAACATATGTACATATGTATACATCCATATACATATGTACATACATATGTAGCTCCAAAGATTATCTTAGTCTATGGTCAAAATAAGATAAATGTGTTTAAGCCAAGAAATGCCTAGATTTACCATCTTTAAATATTATAGGGACAATATGTTAAAAACAATATGTGTGTGCTGCTCACAAAGAGCAGAAGTAAAACTTCTGCAACTTTGATTTTTAATTTATGTGTACATACATATATACTATATAGATTTCAAGTTATTTCTTAAAATAACTTTGTTTATTTATACATAGATTTCAAATTATATCCTATCACATTAATAATATTTTAATAAAAAGAGTCTGTAACGCTTTGAGTTATCTGCCCAGTTTCTCCCGCTTGCGTGCATTTAAAAAAGTTGTAAGCCATGTTTTTAAGACAATTTTAACCATAAACTCTTAATACTAGTGTTTAAATCGCCTCTTGTATGATTGTTAGGCGGATTGTTTTACCCAACAACAAATTTTGGCGCCTTTTTACACTGCAGAACTTGCCCAGTGCACAGTGGGCAACACAAACCAAATACCACACCGCATGCTTTTCTTATAATTTTTGATTAATTTATTAATTTACAATACCACCCGATTGGCAAAACTTTATATGTATATGTTTTATAACTTTATGTTTATAACTCTACATATATTAGGCAACATTTTTGGCCACGCGATCCTTACAAACGACCATTGTGGAAGGGCTCTCGCATCTCTCAGCTCGGCTTTCTANCACGCGATCCTTACAAACGACCATTGTGCAGGGGCTCTCGCATCTCTCACCTCGGCGTTCTAATGCACTCTCTTCTCTCTCTCTCTATTTACAAGCAGATCGGCGTTTGTACTCTCTCTCCCATCTTAAAATAACGGTAAATTACAGGCGGCTTTTTTTTTCGAACACACTGAACGAAAAATTGATACCTGGTATTAGTAATGATTAATTTTTAGCGCTGTGCACGACTGTATGCATTTGTTTTGGGATCCCAACTTACCACCCGCGATCGGACTCCTGAACATCGCGAATCCTGAGCTGCCAGATGCGGTGCTCCGTGTGCGAGATGGCAATGCGGTGGTTCTTGGTGATGACGTGGTTCTGGATGCTCAGAATGGTCTGTGTGTCCACCCGCAGCCAGGCCACCTTGAAGCTAACCAGGTCGTGGACGACGCAGGTCAGCAGGGCATCCCGTCCCACGGGCACAGTTGAGTTGTTGATGGGACCACTGAACTTGGGATCGGCTGAAAATAACAAAGATAGTAAGTACCAAACATTTTACGGCTCTCCTTGTTAGGCGACTAAATGGGGCGGACGTTAGGACATCGGGATATTGTGTATGTCTTGTGGGGGTGGCTCCGGCACGGGGTGGTTTATGGGGCTTGCAAATGTTAGAAACTGGCATTTGCCAGGAACTCAGGCGCAACAATTTAATTCAATTAAAAAATGTCTGCTTCGCCGGTTTACTTCGGCCATTCCTAATCCACAATTAAATTCATAATTTTTTGGAAATTCTGCGTGCGCCTGCAGAATGTCAACGGTCTAAGCCCAAAAATATGCCAGATGCCAGAGTATTTGAAATTGGCCAACGGTCATAAATTCGGCGAGGTCAACACTTGGCCGACCCAGCAGATAATCCCATAATTGGCTAAATTAATATGTATCCCATTATTCCAACCCATTAGATTCTTTTTATACCATTTACCTTAATGTAACAGGAAGAAGGAAGGAAGTATATATTGGAAGTATATATTGTATATTCAGCTTCTAACCATGTCCGTCTGTATGTATGAATACGTCGTTCTCGGAGATGGTAAAAGCTAAAGGTGTAATTCTTTTTGCTTTTGGTGCATTATTAATGCAGGCAGATCGGATTTATTTTAAATTTTTGCAACACCCCTTGTCGCCTTCGCAATTTGCATAAAACTGTACATGCCTCTACATACTTGACCCTAACTTGGACAAAATAAGAGCTAATGAAACAATTCTTTTTGCATTAGGTCCGTTAAACTAAGACGCTAATTATGTTATTTTTAGATTTTTGTCACACCCCTTTCCGCCTTCGCATTTGCTATATCCTTTGCAAGAGCTATATCTTCGAAATGTTAAAAGCTAGAGACATAATTTTAAGTCCGTAGAGTCCGCTGATTGTTGGGCATGTGCATGCAAAATTACGTCCAGGTCGGAAAATAAATATAGAAGATATGGCTACGGCAACGGCATGCCGCGGCAAGAGAGGTAACATACAACAGCGTTTCTACTTGTTTCGATGGTTTGGCTTTGTTTTGACTTATGCTTGAAGGGCATTTTGATTTCAAACTAATCATTTATGGTTGCCAATTCACTGCCGTCATGCTGGGGAACCGCAGGTTTCAAATTCTAGCATCGGAGCCAACCACCAGGGCAAATTTAAACCGCACTACCCCCACAGGCCGACCACAAACAAAAGGAATGGGGCATGAAAAAGAAATCACATCACATGCCTAACAAGTAACTTGATTTTGCGGCCAACATCCCCAGCCCCGCTCGCCGCAAACACCTAAATTACAATTATGACCAAATAATAACCCGAAAAAATGCAAAAATCGAATAAGGCGATGGCGAAGGCGGTGCTGGGGCCTGGAAAATTGTAAAAAGCTGGCTACACCTTTTGCACTGGCCATCGACCTCCCCCCCAGACCTCTGCAGAGGTCCCAAAACCATTTCTAGTCCTCAAAACTGATTGCGTTGCGGGAGTGGGCGGATGTGGTTCCTTCCTTCCACCAAACTAGCATCAAATTGGGGAGAGCCTACGACGCCACGCCATCTAGCCTATAATTTGCGATTATGTTTGGGTCCCCGGCCCGGGGTCCGGGCTCTGAATCGAGTTGGAGTTGGAGCGGGCAAGGTACCCGGCGGCCAACGTGTTCGGGGTGTTGACGGGGATCCTTGAATTCCCGTCCGGGACTGCGGCTCTTTTGGACGCCCAAATGTGTGAGACTCTATTGTTTGATGGGCCGTGGTTGATATGGTTTCTGTGTTGTTATTCTTGTTGCTGGCGGGGCTGTTGTTATTGCAATTTAACTATTGCATGTTTGCATATTGAAACATTCCAAAGAAAAGAGCCAACGCGGCTATTTAGCCGTAAACACATCCACAAGTTCACTGAGCGCAAAGGCGGCAACAACTGGGGAACTCTATATCCATATGGTTAAGAAATACATAAAAACTAACCATAAGTTTATCATCAAGAAGTGACAAGGTCATAGAGCTTATTTGTAAAGCATTATAAAGAAGATGACTTATATTTTTATTAGGTTTATAGGCATTTGAGGAAATTTTAAAGCTTCTGAGGGCTAGACTAATCTATTTGACATTAAAGTATGCCAAAGGGACGCAATCGTCATTAAAAACCTGGTAAATTCAATATGTATTTCAATTTAAATGCAAAACATACAATTTTTTCTCAAGGGAATTGTAATTCCTAGCCATAATTGGAACCTATTAAATCCTATGCCTGATGAGTCTTACGAGTTGTGCAAGGAAAAAGTTTTCCCCAATGTTTTCTCTAACTTTTGAATGCTTTCCATTGCATATATTTGTTTTATTTGGCCTGACACTTTCACAAGATCTTTTCAAAGCAAAAACCAAGCCAAAATCCAAATTTACTGCTCCCAAAGTTGACGACCAAAGGACAGCGCTTTCAATCTTGTCCTGATTTCCATTTCAATTTCCGAACGTTCGCTGGAAAAGTCCCGACGACTTGCCGGGCAATTTGTAACGGTCTATCATTTTTTTTCGCACTGTAGTCATAGGTAAATTATGGCTCATTTTTTGCCGCCAGGTAATGTATATTCGTGTTTAACTTTTTAGTTGCTAAATGGCATTGTTGTTGGCGTTTTAAGCAAAGGAAATTGACTGCTAGTTGTTGCAGGCTATGTTCGCTACTTTGTTTCAGTCAAGATGATTCCACGAAAATCCTGCGATCCTGGGCAGGTACTCTCCCCACGCCGATGAACTTGAAACGGAAAGTGAATGTCCTGTCCCCCGTTAGACACTCCAACTGTCTGCAGGCACAATCAGCACGCAATGTCTGCCGGAAAAAATGGCAATACAAAAAGTCAAAATGGAAAATAACCCACTGCAGAGGGACCTTCCAAGGCACTTCAGCCGCAGAAACCACCAGCCACGAATAGAAAAATAGCGCAGAGTGCAATAGGAAGTGGAAAAACGTCGCCTTTCCGCGACTGTCTGTCTGCCTGCCCGCTGTGACGAAGGGGGTGGCACTCTTTCCAGGACGACCAGCCAGGACCACAAGGATGTGCATCACTCCTCTGCTTGCTGGTCTCACTTCTCACTTTCTTATCGCTGCCAATGCTGGTTATTTATGTTTATATTGCATTTGGCACATTGATTTAAACAACGAATTTTGATATATTTATCGCATTTGCCTTGCCAAAGTCAGGGAAAATTTGTTTTGATTTTCCGCCACCCTCCCTGCTCTACCCAGCGCTGAGCAGACCATTTTTCCGGGGCGGAAGCAGCTCCTGCCCCGCGGAACTCGTAACTCCTTCGCGTCTGGGGAATGTGTGGGCCGCAGTTTATTCACTTATGGACTCGTTGGACTTCCGATTGCCTGGCCGCTCTCCGTTTTAGCCGCTCCTGCAGCTATTTATGACGCTTTTCGTTAGCGCTTTTGTTTCGGCCAACTAGCACGTCAAGAGGAGTCAATTAGCCAGACCTTGCCAACAGTCGGGTTGTTTATTTCGATGCATTTATGCTTGCAATTAGTCTGGGTTATACTCCAAAAATTCCACCTTCATTGGCTTATAGAATCGTCTAAAACTCTGGAGTTTATATGAAAATCAGTGCTCTTTTTGTTCCTATGTTTACTATGTTTTATTAACCAAAAACCCTTGCCATATTTTAACTTCAAAAGGTAGAACTATTTCCAACTCCCTGAATTTTTACACAGGAAAATATGTTTTTCACTTTGATGATTTCCCTAAAACACTCTCCGATTATATTATCCTTAACAATAGTAATTAATAGGGAATACTTGTTTGTAAATAGCAATTACTGATTGATCCCTGTCTCTCCTGTTTTTATCACTATATGTTGGCATTCCTTTAGCTTTTTAAATCCTCTCCAATAGCATTAAATGCAGTGTTTATTTAATTTATCTGAAACTTACAATTGTTTAACTCTGCAAAGCTGGCCCGGCCGCAGCAAACCAACTGCAGCAGCAGGCAAACCAAAGTCAAGCCCATTGTCATTTGGTAAACGCAAATTTGGGCCTCAGCATCAACGGACGACCAAAGTGTCAAACTTTTGTATGGCTATTTTCCGCTTTTCCCTCCTTTTTTTGCACACCAGTCGAAGCTGAATTTCCGCGGCACTAACGCGAATTTATTTTTTCCGGTCTTCCCCTTTTTTTTTGGGGAAAGTATGTTAAAGTTCTCCGCCGACGTCCGCGCTCTCTTACAACTTTCCGCAAACTGCGAACTGCGAATGGCGCTGATAATCAAGTGTCAAAATTCATATTCAAAATTCAAATGCTGCCTGGCGATGGCGATGGCGTTGCGCATGTGTCCTGCGGCCTTGCGAGTGCCTGGGGGCGGTGGGCGGGTGGCCAAGGAGCCCCCCGGCCTGGCGTAGTAAATGTTTCATTCATAAAGCGCCCGGCGCGGCATTCCCATATGCACGTGACACTTGTCGCAGTTGTTGCCTCATAGTTATTGCCCATGTTGCCAGTGACATTGGGCGGAACGGGGAAAGTGACATTTTATTGCGATTTGTTGCGGACTGAGGTCTGAGGATGCACATCTCCTTGCCAACTCTCCCTTTCGGGCTTTAGGGCGTTCGGGCGTTCTAATTAACCCCGAAATTCCGCACATCCCCTCGAGTCCTGGCCAAAACTTTCGCCTTCGTCCTTTTTGCCGCGCTTGCAGTTTGCCGACAGGTGTGGTTGCCATGTGTGAGCTCAGCGCGCTCCGCCTTATTTGCGCACAATTAGCGCTTTTCAATAGCGATAACAATAATGATAATAAGCTGGCAGAACTGACTTCGCTGATGGAAAATCTTGTGCTGCCATAAGCAAGTTTTCCCGGCCTGAACCAACGCAGTTAACCGGATTCCTTTACTTTTTTGTTTTCACACGCAGATTATTGCATTACCTTCAGGGTGTGGCTTGCCAAAATATGGCTATAATATGAATATTACCACAACGAATTGTTTACAGCTAACAGAAGTTAGATAATAAGGATTTATTTGTAAATAATTATTACAACATTCTATGAAGAGTCAAATTAAATTGTTGCATATTCAATATATACAAATAACCATTGGATTAAACGTTTAATAATGACAATAGTAAATCAAATATATAAGTAATGATATAATTTTTGTATAAATTGTTATTTTCTTACAAAATACATAGCATTTTTTAAACAAACATACACAAACATTTAATTATAAATTGCTTGGCAGGTATGTTTCGTATTTAATAAAGAGCTGCATATAATTCATGCTAAAAAATAGCACCTATTTTAAATTAGAAATTGTAAAACAGACTGCACAACGTTTTAAAATATAAAATATAAAAATGATAAGAAAAAGGTTGTAAAAAAATGCAATAGTATAAGGCATATTTAAAAAAGGATATAATTAATTAAATTTTGAGAGACTGATAATATAAAAAATAAATTACAGCCCAAATAAGTTTATAATTTTCTAAAATGAACAAAATTGCCTGCAATTTTTGCCTATTTATATTTCTAATTAATTATACTACGTTGATTTTACCCGTATTTTGTGAATATCTTGACTGAAATCATAAGTATATAACTATTTTGCTTAGAATATAACTTATAAGAATATAACTCAGAGGAAGTTATGTTTTCAAAAATGAACAATAGTTTCGTATCGCCAAGACTTTGTCATACTGCAGCCCAGTCTTTTTGGCGGCAATTTTTAATGTGACTGCACTCCCATGGATGCCCATCTCTAGCCTATCGTCCATCCCTATTAGCTGTTTTGGCGCTATTTCGCCAAGAAACTTTCTGCGTTTTCTTGCTTTAAACCAGGAAAATGTCGCTGGAAAAGGCTCTGGAGGAGTGCCGGATCGACTTTGACCGGCGCGTGCTGGTGACCGATCTTCTGGAGGAGTACAAACTGACCTACAAGCAGGTGAACGACGCCCTGGAGGCGTACATCAAAACACAGGAGCCCCGAACGAAGTTTGAAAAGCGTTTCCTGGTCCATGGAAAGCGGAAAAGCGTTGAAAATTCAAGGGCATCAGCGGCCCAAGATGAGCTGTACACGGTGGTCCTGGAGAGCAAGCTGCCCGAGTGGCTGGAAAAGCTGAACGAGGCCCAAACGCAGCTCTACAGCGTGGAAGTTGCAGGCGGCTCCAAGTCTCCTGCCTCGATTTTCCGGCCTCTGCAGCATCCGGAAGTGAAGCTGGCCAAGATCGAGCCCCGGGCGGGCCTCAGCAATGGCCTCCCAAAGTCTGCTGCCCTCGGAAACGGCTTCAAATCCGAGGGAGTCAAGCGGGAGAGCGCCACCTCCGTGAAACCGGATCCCTCGAAGGCCTCGGTGAAGGCAGAGAATGGAAAACACTCGCCAGAGTCGAAGAAGACCTCGCCCAAGGAGCAGGTGGCAAACGGCAAGGCAGGAGCCCCCAAAAAGGGCAGCATCAACAGCTTTTTCTCAGCTGCTTCTGCGGCAAATAAGTCGGAAAAGAAGGAGGTCAAGCAGGAGAAGAAGGAAGTCAACAGCAAGCCAGCAGGCACCATGGATAGCTTCTTTAAAAAGCAGCCAGCGGGAGCCAAGAAATCCCCGCCTGAAGCCAAGAAGTCCCCGCCTGAAGCGAAGAAACCGGCGAAGGAAACAGAAGCATCGGCTAGCAAAAAGAGCAACACATCCATGCAACTGTTTGAGGAGGAGGAAGAGGAGTCTTCGGACGAGGAGGAGAAGCTGGACAAGCTGCGACGCAAGGTGGTTGGCTCGGAGGGCGAGGAGTCCGACCAGGAGAAGCCCTCGGCCTCGAAGAGGCGTCGCATCAGCGACTCCGATGACGAAGAGCAGCCGCCCAAGAAGACTGCCGAGGAGGAGGCCGTTGTCAACGTGGAAGACGATGCCATGGACACAGAGCCGGCCAATGAAACCTACCTGGACGACGAGGGATTCGTGATCACGCAGCGGAAGGCGGTGAAGGCGCAGCCTGCCAAGCCCAAGGCCACTCCGAGGAAATCCTCGCCAGCTAAAGCTCCGGCTCCCAAAAAGAAATCGCCTCCATCGGGACCCAAGGGAAAGGATGCTCCCAAAACAAAGCAGGCGGGCATCATGAATTTCTTTTCCAAAAAGTAGCCATAGCGTTAAGGTATTGCATCCAAAAATAGTGATTATTGTTTCTAATAAACTTGTTTAAGATATGAAAGTCTTGATGGTTTAAATTTGATTTTGAAGATCAAGGAAGGCCACTGATTCTTAATCAATTGCCATTAAATGGGAATGCATTTATGTGGAAGGTGTTTTGGAGTAGTTCTTTGGATAGATATATCAGAAAAATCAATAAGCTGTGAAGGCTAAAAGATCTGTTATTCCATAAGTTATCTTCAGAGGCTAAATTTATGTGAAGGATTCTTTGAAATATCATATCGCACAGGATTATCGAAATAACCCATAAAAGGTTATAATAATATCCTATCTTTTGAGAAATCTGTAGGTCTATTTATGTGAAATATTGTTTGGAATATCGTTTCGAACAGAATTATCAAAAAAACCTATAAAAGGTTATGATAATATCTTTTTTAGCTCTATTTAATAGCTCTGTTTATGTGGAAGATTTGAAATATCATATCGAACACGATTATTCGAATAACCCATAAAAGGTTATAATTAAACTATCTGAAATTAAACTCCAAAGCATAGGAATTTTTCTAGGATTCGTTGATATTTTAGAAAGGAAATTTAACTCGGTAAATAAAAGATCTAGTAAATACAAAACTTGAATGTATCAATCAACATTATTAAATAGTTTTCTATGTTTATAACTAGTTATACCATATGTATATCGCTAGGGAATTACATAAGCAAGTCTCTAGAAGTACAATACCGCCATTAAAACTCCATGCTATTGTTAAAAAGAATTTTTATTGCATTTCTTGAATAGCTGCTAGAAGTTTGTTTGAGTATCTTGTTGTAATTTGTATTTGGTATTTATTTATAAACATTCGCGTGTCTGATTGTGTGTGTAGTATCCGTATGTGTGTTACTTTGTGAGATCGGCCTGGTTTATGCTTTATCAGTGCATATTGTTTTTAGTTTTTTAAAGTTCTTGTTCTTGCATTCGATCGTCGTTATCGTTAATCGTTACATCTTTAATCGTAATTCAAAACACTTTCAAAAATTAAGGCGAGGTTTGAAAAACATCTTGTTCGTTAATAAAATTTGAATATTTTGTTTAATTTAAATTGTTTCTTTTGTTCTCTGTTGTTTGTTTGTTGTTTCTGCAGTGATTGCGTTTGATTCCTATCTGATTTTTAAGCATTAAAAGCTTACAGTCAGGCTGCCCGTCGGCAAGCAAATACGTTGTGTATGCCGGTGATTGAGGAGGTTTTCGATTTCGGATGCGATTCTACGGCGGAATCAATCACCAATCGTCGAGGGTGGAATGGCAAACAATCGTTTAGGTAGAAGCTTCTCAGAAGCTAAAATAATGCTTACATATAGGTCTGCATCGGTTAGGTTAGTTAGTACAATGGGGCTGCTCACTGTGCGCCTGAAATGTGTTGTGATGATGCCAGGTTTTTGGGTTACTTTCGGTTCGATTAGCCTACAATTTAACTAAATGTAAATGTTAAATTTAAAATAGCTTACAGTGGCCAACCCCACGGGAAGTTTGCAGTTTTAGCGTATTTGTTAATCGTAATTCATCGTTAATCGTAAAATATTGCTCGCAATGCAAAATGAAAAAGTCATTTGCCATATCAATCGATCAGTTAATCAATAATCATTTCCTAGGTGTGTGATATGAACAAAATGTGCATGATATGACTCCCTACTACAATAATATGTATGATTTTTGATTCCTCTCGACTTGCCCTCGACTTGCTTTGACTTAATCACCTAAATGAATGTAACATTCGATTCGTACAATTTAATATCTCAGCACCATTTTTTTTAATAATAGCACAAAGTACGTTTGCATGTTTGTTATGTGAGTATGTTTCGCATGTTTCAACAATAGAATTTTCCTAGATTTTCGTTTCGTTTTGCTTTTGTGTGTTACTTGGTTTCTACAGAGTAAAATAGATCTAAGTATTCTTTAAGTTTGCTCGTCTCCCATCGCGGCTCTGGTTCTAAACTTGCGTATCTACGACACTGCCATAGGACTCTTCAGCAAATTTGGGCGCAATATAATCCTCGTAGTAGTTGATGAATATATCCTTGAACTCGTCCGCAATGAACTCCAAAGCGTTAAGCATTTGCATTAGCTCCCGGTCGTTGCACTTGTAGTTGCTCAGCGCCATCACGTCCCAGAAGTAGGCGAAGTACTTCACGTACTCGATCGACTGCCCGCCGTACTGGGCCACCACCCCGGGCAGCACTGCCCGGATGATCGATCCCAGCTTGTTGAACTCCCAGTCGTCTAGCACCGTGGCACCCTCTTTTCGGTATCCATGTTCGATTTGTTTGGTTCGAGGGATCGGACAGAGAAAGAGATCGAAAGAGACAGTTTGTAAGACAGCAGGGGGGAAAATAGCAAGCAAATAGTAGATGGATTTAGGTTTATTCCAACTAAGGGAATGCAAATATGTATTACTGCTGGCTAAGGGATTGTTAAGCAAATTCTGAGAGTTCAAAAGGGATAAACGGGTTTAGGTTAGGCGATCGTGGCAGGGGAGGTTACACACATTATAATACACAGGTGTCTTGTAATATTTTCAGACATTTACCAGTTCTATAACTGGTTTAAACTTATAAGCATCATATAGCTCTATCTGAATTCTAATGAAAGTTATTCCCTTATAAATACAGCAGAAAAAACTGTTGTATTGTATAGAGAACTTATCGACGATGAGAGTTTTAGAAGAATGATAATATTTGAAAAGATATCCCAGTGATATCTCAATAAAACTTTTATAAAAGAGTATCGCTACTGAGAGTGAAGGGTAAATAGTGAGCCCACTATAAATGCCAGCATTTTTGCAATAATTGTAAATGAAATAATTATAATAAGTGTTTGTTTGCCTTTAAATAAACAGATTTGAAAGCCAGAGACAAAGTGAAATGAAAGCTAAAGTGAGGAGAAGGAGGTTCAGAACCAACCGAGAAGAGAACAGTGAGCTGGCAATGAGTGGAAATTAAAGGCTTGCAGCACTCCCTCCGACCGGGGCAGGGACTCACCTCGGTGCACCATGAGGCACTGCTCCAGAAGCAGCCTGGCCAGGGCCACCTTGCACTCGTGCAGCTCCATCAGATGGCCCTCGGCGCGCTCGATGGCCGCGTACAGCTTGCACCGCTCCTCGATCAGCTCACAGTCGATGAGCGAGGTGTTGAAGGCCCAGAACCACTCCAGCTTCTGGGCCTCGCCGCAGTGGGGGCACACGATCAGCTCGGCACCACTGCACTCCGGCTGGGTGTAGTCCTCGCAGAGCCACCACCTCAGGTTGGGGGCGTGCGGCAGGGCTTCGGGGGTGAACACTTCCATGCACTTTGGGTTATCACAACGGTAGCGATGGAACTTGTGCTGCGGATGCCAAAAAAACGAATTAGAATACTCTTGCCGGGGGGTCATACCTTTGCAAGACTTACGAACTGGTCATCGGCGTGCGTGAGCTGGCAGGCGTTGCAGTGGCACCTGATCCCGCGCTCCTGCAGCTGCCTGCCTCGCTCCCCGCGCTGCAGCTGCTGGTAGTTGCCCCCGGCGAAGCAGTTGTAGATCCCAGAGCCCGCTGGCAGGTCCAGCAGGGCCAGGGCCGTCACCTTGCGACCGGAGAACTTGGAGCAGATGGTCGAGGAGCAGCTGTGCCGGCACAGGCTCAGGGTATCCGGGTAGACGGCGTACGAGACGATCGACACCTCGCCCGCGAGCAGGTGCAGGTGCCCCTCCTGGAGGCGCATGGGGGCCGCCCACAGCTGGAACTCGTTGAGGGGCGAGAGGACGTGCGGATCCGCGGGCATCACAAAGGAGCGGCAGCGCGTGAGCGATCGGTGGCGCAGTTGGCCGATGTGGCGCATCAGGAGCGCGGCGCAGAGCAGCTCCCACTCGGCACTCGACATACGGGAGGCCGTCGGCAGGCTCTTCTCCAGCTGCTCGAAGAAGGTGGTGCACTTGCTCAGGTAGATGGCCAGCACATGGGCGGCCAGGGCCAGGGCCACAGCCGTTTCCGAGGCCTGCTCCTCGCGCAAACGCTCCAGACGCAGCACAGCGCTGTAGGCGATGTCCTGACGCTCCACCAGGCCCCCGTTGATGGCCGACCAGAGCTTGCTGAGCGTCGGTTTCTTGCGGCAGTGGCCCAGCATCTCCGGCAGTCCGGTGATCAGCAAACGGAGGGCGAGCTGCAGCAGGCGCGGCATGGCGAAGACCTCGCCGAAGGACTCGAAGAGCTCGATCTGGTGGCCGAAGCACTCCACCGCATGGATAGCCGCGTGCTTGAAGCGGCACTGGCGGGAGCAGTAGACCACCAGGCGGTTGGAGCAGTAAATGCAGGGGAAGGGGATGAACTGGGTGATCCCGCAGTGGTCGCACACCCGACAGTTGCCGCTCGGCACCATGGCCACCGCCTCCGACTCGAAGATGAGCGCGTTCTTGGCCACCGCCCGCGTGGTGTGCAGCGACGAGGAGTTGTCCAGCCATGCTCTGTTCGTAGGGAGTTGTGGTTAGTTGGGATAATCAAGGGTGGTTTAAGGAGGCCAACGCCTTGTGGGCTGACCCGGTTTGCCACAAAATGACCGGCAAGAAATACGAGTACGAGTGTGTACAGCAATTCAAGTGGCACTCACATTTCGAACGCTTTCGCGTCGTTGGTGTCCAAATCGTCGCCCGTTTGCACGGCCATCTCGAAGCGCTCCACCTTGAGCACCTCGCACTGGTGCCAGAGCTCGTGGGTGCGCGTCTCGAAGACCTGGTTCAGTTCGATGTGCAGGAGCTCGTGCAGATGCTCCTCGCAGAGCGCGAAGTTGCGCAGTTTTAAGGCACAGGCGGCTTGGCGCAGCTTAATCAGTGGCAAGTACTCCTCCGGATAGCCCAGATCCAGGGCGCACAGGCAGTCGTCATAGGATTCCTAGAAATGCGGGATACCCAACTTTTAGTAAACGTTAAACTTAAGCCTGGATTGCCATAATATCAAAAGAGTTACAAGAGTATAATAATACGATTTTTGGGCTAAGCAGGTCCATATATTAGCTTCAATCTCAAATTTCTTTGCTACTTTATAAGATATGAATCTGAAGTTTAAAGTGTTCCTTGTTTTTAGGTAGTTTACTCATGATAATGCTATAATAAGATATGTAACTGGTAATTGCTTTGATTTTATTAAAATTTAGTAACAATTTCCTATGTTTATATTGGGAATAAGTTTGTATATCTTTTGTATATCTTGAGAGGCAGTACATAAGCTTTCAAGTACTCCTTTGGATCTTTAAAACAAGGCTAAAATGTGTCAATATAAAGAAGATCTTGCAGATCGCAGATATTATCTCATAGTAATCATACCAATAAAGTTGAAGTCTTGAGTATTACATTATTGCCACACAAAACCTAAAGAAATCAGAACGTGCTAACAAGATTGCGTACAATTTTCCACGCGTCACTTGCGGGATTCGTTCCGCATTCGTGACGAATGTAACCTCATATATTGTATTTTCCCCGGTAATGAGTCCCGAATCCTTACCGCATAAAGGCCGCAGTCGTAGAGCACCAGGGAGCGGTTGGCGTGGGCAAGGGCGGCGGCCAAAGTGTTCCGGGCCGGGGCCAGGAAGATGGCCTCCGTGAAGAGATCGCTGGCCTTGAGCGGATGCTTCTCCTTCCGGTACGAATCGTTGCCCGCCTCGCGGAGACGGCGCGACTCCTCCTCCGACTTGAAGTGGCCCGTCTGGTGGCGCAGATGTTGAAACCATTTGAGTACGTGGGTTCTGTGCAATTATGGCAAACAAAACGATATGAAACGAATGGAAGGAAGGCAGACCACGGCACGACAAGAGCCAGGCCAGGCCAGGCCAGGCCCGGACCGGGCGAGGGGCCGCTTAATTATTCACGGCAAAATGTCAAAACGAACTGACCCAAATTCCCAAATTCGACAGCAAACAATGCTGCTTAACTTAAACGTACGAATGCATGCAATCAAAAGCCACGACCAGGGGTGATAAATCAGCGCCCAACCACCCACCACCACACCACACAACAGCACACCACACAACACAACACAACACAACAGAAGAGAGCACAGGCACACTTGGAACTGTTACAAAACCAATTTTCTGAGGCTTATTGGCAGATTAGCATAGCCACTCAAATGAAATTAATTTCATGGGGGAATTATGAATTTGCATGATTGCCTGGGCCTGTCCACTCCCGAGCTCCTAACCCGCTTAAATGGGCTTCTCTAAACACAGGTTTCCCCCTCAACAGTTTGCAAAAACATAAGACGTCGGATTGGGTCACATACACCTAAAGTCACTCGGGTTGGTGTTGTCCACTGTCGAGCTCCTAACCCCTGAATGTTCTTCTCTAAACACAGGTTTCACCCTCAACATTGAACTGGAGACATCTGATTGCCTTTCACCTGAAATGCAGCAGGGGCTTCTTGGTCGTTTGTCTGGGGGAGGACATACTCAGCTTGCGGTTGTCTACTATCGAGCTCCTAACCCCTAAATGTTCTTCTCTAAACATAGGTTTCACCCTCAACATTGAACTGGAGACATCTGATTGCCTTTCACCTGAAATCCAGCAGGGCCTTCTTAGACTTTTGTCTGGGGGAGGACACACTAAGGTTGCGGTTGTCCACTCTCGAGCTCGTAACCCACTTCAAGGAGGTCTAAAACTGGTTTGTAAGCACAGGTTTTTCCCCTCAACAGTGTGTAAAAGGTGAACTAAAGACGTTGGAGGAGACCTCGGGTTTGGGTTGTCCACTTCCACTGTCCACTACCGAGCTTCTAACGGCCAAATGGGCTTTACTAAACACAGGTTTTTCCCTCAAACCTAAACTAAAGGACACCCTCANCTTAGGTTGGGGTTGTCCACTCCCTAGCCCCTAACCCGCAAAACCGCTCTCAAAACAGGTTTTTCCAAGAACAGTTTGAAAAAACTGAACAGAAGACGTTGGATGGGTTGTCACCTGAAATCCAGCAGGGGCTCCTTGGTCGTTTGGGTGGGGGAGGACGCACTCATCCCGCCCACGGCCCCTATCAGGTCCTCGTCCTCCTCGGGATTCTCCGGGCGGGACAGAGGCGCCCCCGAGGTGCTGGCCCCCAGATCGCCATCGTCCAGGTCGCGGCTCAGCTTCTGGCGCTGCACGGGGGTGAGGAGGAGCAGCAGCTGCAGCTCATCCTTGTAGACCAGCTCGCCGGGATTGAGTTGCTTCAAATGATGGGTGAAGAGCTCGCCGAGGGTCACCACCTGGCCGGGATTGGCCGGGGAGGGAGAATTCGCTGGAGAGGAGCCAGAAACAGAGGCTGAAACGGAGGCGGAAGCTGAAGCGGCGGCAGCGACGGCGGCGGCGGCGGAAGCGGAAACGGGGGCGGCTTTGTTGTTCACACGCGCGGAGGAAGAGGAAGAGGCCATCACTTGGTGCCTTGTTGTTGCTTCGGACTTTCGGCTTTTATCGGGTTTCGCGCACTCGATCCTTCAGTTGGGCATTTCGTCACTGCTCGGGCAGCTCCGGCACTTTGTTTGCTATCAATTCGTGTGCACAACGCCCCGACATCATTGACTAATAAAAGTTGCCAAGCTCGAGCGAATTCCTGCACGTTCTGGCCCTCATATTGATTTTTTGAACATCGCCTCGTCGCTGGTGGTGGCCCTCTTCTAACGGATTCATCGCAAGTTGCTCTCCTCTGTGCGATATCCTTGCTCTGGGGGTGCTTTCCAGCGTTTACACGGCGTCACGAATCAGGGAATATACTCAAGTTTAAAGCTTTAGATACCACAGGTTATCTAGGAATTTCCAACGTGATGCTTATCTCATAGGTTAGCGACCCATTATTCCCCATTATTCAATACTTCCTCTTAAGTTTCTTAGGTATTCCAAACATTTTTTAAATTTTATTAGTTATTTACTGCAAATTTCCTGTTTATATGACTGTTTAACTTTATATTTACAAGATGTTTCTGTTATATCAGGTCAATGCTTGTCATAAAATTCTAAGTATGCAACCAGTTTTGTATATATTTATAAAAATAATGATGAAAAAATGAAAATAAATTTATCACTATTTGAGTCTTTATCACTTCTTTGATTTATCACTTTTTAACTTAATGTTTACTTAATTTTTTGTTAATATTTAAATTTGTATAATAATTAAACGCAAAAAATAAAATGAATAATATGTAAATTTTAAGGAACTCACTTATATAAGTTATTCTATAAGCCATTTTTCGTTTATTTTTTCCATTTGTTGCAAAAAAAGGCCTTGGGAAATGTTTGCAATAACGCCTATTTGATGAATTCAAATTTCGGTTTCAGACCACCATCCCCAACCGATATATACCAAAAAACCCACCTTTTTCCGCTGATCCGGCAGCCTTGCGCTTGGGCGCCAAGTTCAAACGTGGGACTCGTGCTTTCCCACCCTTTGCCATCCAGGTATCATTCGTCGCCCCGTAAATCTCATCTTGAAGGGTAAACAACGTCTTACCGCACGTTACCATCATTAGCAGCCCGTGTGCTATATTCATTCTGGATATGATACACGGTACACACTTGTCCCATTGTTTGCTCCCCCGGATAAGACCCCCTTCCCTGCCCTTCCCTTCCATTTTCTTCCCTGGATCGAGGGGTTTCGGTCGCGGGAGCAAGAACAAAACACACAAAACTGCACTCGGCGCTCTCGCCGGCCCGCAAGTTGTAAGTTTTATCTTTCGGCTTATCTGCTGTGTGCTCGGGATCGTATCATCCATCCATATCGCAGCCTCCGATCGCCGAGCAACGAAACGAAACACTCGTCGTTCACATTTTCCGTTGTCAAGTTGCTGCCCCTCCGCCGTTTTGTCCGTCTTATTTGTTAGCCCCGTAAGGATACCGAAGGATATATAAGGACGATAATGAGCGGCAAAAACGAGGATACCCCGATTGCTAAGTAAGTTGAAGCCGAGACCGAAAAAGTTGCGCCCGAATAAAATCTCTCGGGGGGCCCAAAAAATTAACATAAAGCGGCAAATGAGCTGCTGATTTGTTAAATAGGCGTAAGGGCGGACCGCGTGGGAGCCGCGACAACTGCGACGCCTTCCTGGGGACGCCTCAAAGTGGAGTCCGTAGGTGCGCCGAGGCCTCCAAAAAGTTCGGATAGAGCAGCTTAAATAAAGTGCGGCGAAGGCTACGTATTTTCTCTATTTTTTTTCGCATTCTGCCCCGTGCTCTGGTATTTTTTTTTCTTTTTTTTTGTGCCTGCAATTGCGTTGGAAAGTTGCAGAGCAAGTAGTTTAGCGCCATTTGCACTTTTCGTAGTAAAAATTACGCGCCACCCTCCCCACCCGGTCACATACACACACATGTGGCAAACTTATCAACGGGCAGGCTCACGTGGCAAAGGGAGGGAGTGGGGTGGTATGTGGGCGTGGCCTTTAAGTAGTCATCGTAGTTTGCGTTAAGTAACAAAACTTCAAATTGAATTTTTCGCTGCACTTTTCATTTTAGCACCTATCAAAAAAACCCTTTCCTCGCTTTCCGAAGCATCAGCTCATTACAGTCCGGGCGGGTCCTTTTTATCCTTGAATGTGATGTGGTGTGGTGCGGGGGGGTGCTGGGGGGGGCGTTACATTGTGTCTGCTTAAATGCCGCAGTTGCCGGTGCCAACAACACTGCGGGATCGGAATGGCAATGGCAATGGAAAAGAGGGAATGGTACGTTTTAATTCTCGGTTGGGGTTTTTGGAGTTGAAGCTTCTCCAAAAAAGTTTTCGTGCTGCTTTTGCTGCTGCGGCTGCAGTTACTTCTCATGCTTCTCGTGCTTCTTGTTCACTTGTTTACTGTGCAAAACAAGTACATTTCTATAGAAACTTGCGGAGACAAAACCCCACCAACAACAACAAAATAAATTAAATGAAATAAAAACAAAAAAAAAAGGAAATATAAGGGAACCCAAAAAAAAAACGGTTTAATTAAAAAATTAGTTTGCCGACTTCTACGTGACACTAAAATGGCCATCAAACAATTAAATATGTTCCAGACTTTAAACTTTTATTCCTATGGTTGAAGTTTCGGGGAAGTTTATGGATTCAGACCAGTAAGAGTATATTAATCTTCTCGATCTAGCCACATTCGTCTGTCCGTCTGTCTGTCCGTCTGTCCGTCTCTCCATATAAACACATAGATTTTGAAGACTATAATAGATGGAAAAAGAATAATGTCATACTCAGAAATGCGTGACACCAGTTCAGAACAAGTTTGTTCTAAAAATCGCCTCCTACTACCCCCTGCATCCCCGTAAATTTAAACTCTAAGGGTACGAAATACGGATATGACATTGGTAGAGCGAATATCTTTCTGTGTTGCAAAATTCAGCTGGTTACGCCCACCTCCGTCTGCTCAAATGACAAAAATATGTTGCTCCACAAGCTTCTCCATGGAAACATGTCGCGCACTTCTTATCGGCAATGTTTTTCCACGTTCTACGAGTATAAATTAGGTAGAAACCGAGAACCGGGTAGTAGAGACACTTGACTTTAATCGGTCTTATTTGTTTCACTTTATTATGATACGATGACGTCTTTTATAACTACTATCAAAGTCTTGTCCTATGAAAGTCTTATTATAGTGTCACCAATGTTTATAAAGTCATATAATAAATCCTATTTATCAGTAATTTCCATTGACCTACACCTATTAAATAGCTTTTCTATCGTGACCACTAGAAATTCAGTTGATTGTCGGTTAAGAATGTTGGGATAGTAGCTTTTACAAATGAGTCTTTTAAAGTTACACCTTGTCAATCAATAGATGATTAAGAAATGTATCTATCACCTAAAGGGGAGATTATCCTTTGGTTAAATACCCATACGTCGTAGATCATTCTCATCACTTGCGCCGCTTATTGAGCCATCTCGTTGTCCTGGTTTCCTTGCAGACGCCACTCGGATCGGACGCACCGGAGTAACTATGGCACGGCGCCCTCGTTCCACCTGCTGGAGCAGGGCCAGGCAGGTGTCCCCGCTCCTGGCGATGGCAATGGCAACAACAATCACCCGGCAACGCCCTCCACGCCTGCACAAATTTTTTGTTTACACGGACGCTCCAACAACGTCGAAGGTAAGGGCCAAAAGGGCCAAAAGGGGTTAAGGGGCAAACCGGCGAACCTGTGAACAGGTGAACCGACTCTGGGACTATGAGTGTGACAAACCGGTGGGGCACTTTCGTGTCGCTTTCAATCAGTGCGGACTCCCTCGGAGCGGAGCAATTTGCAGTCATTCATAAATTATCAAGAAAACGCAGCAGGCAGCAGCACTTTGCACTAAAAGTCAAATGCAAACAATTCCAAATCGGCAACAACAACGAAAGTCAACAAAATTAGTTTTTACATTGTAATTTTCTGCGGGTTTTTTTGTGCTTCATATGTATATATTTGTATATGTGCCTTTTGAGCGGGTGTGCGATATTGTAGATGTTTGATTACTGCAAAGTGCCGCTGCAATATTTTTTCCACCGTTGTCGAGTCAAAATCAGCGGTCGCGGGCGGAGGTGGCGGTGTAAACGTTTTGATAATTGGAAAATGGCCCGAAAATCGGCGGACGGCGACAAGGAGGCCCATATCTATGCCTTGCCATACCGGATGACGCCGACATCGGCTCTGGATAAATGTCGCCTGGAAATGGTGCACGAATACGGTGAGCAAATAACTTACCACCTACTCGATCCAAGGGGCCACCAAAGTGCCGCCGCCTCGGTCATCAATCAGCGGATGCTTCTCGAGGTTGGCAAACCAAATTATGGGGCGTCCATCCAGCTTCCAGCGCCCAGTTCCCAGCTCCCAGCTTCGAGCTTCGAGCTCCCTCCCCCACTCGGCGGCATCTGTGGCATAATCAAAATTTATGCTCTTTGCTGACGACACACCGCTCGCTGCCACTGCGAACAGAGACCGCATCCGACTATGGCCATATGTCATAAATCGCCAGAGGAGCCGAGCCACTGGAATGAACCATAATTTACGTACGACATCGTCGATGGACCAAATAAATGTTGGGCCCATTCATTCCTTTTTGCCCCCAAAAGCATCTTGCCCTGCATCGCTGAGATACCTAGAAATCGATGTGGCCGTGTCAGGTTTATATTTTAATTTCCTCGACAGTGTCTGGTAGTGTTTTCATTTTTCATTCTCGCCCGCCATACCCTGTATTGCTTAAAGTTTCTTGAACTATATTCTCGTTTAGTGGGCATCTGCCAGTCTGCCAGTTTGCCAGTTTGAAGTTTTTTTTTGCAGCCATATCCGTTTTTTATTTTTGATGATTCGATTTATTGGCAGACGAACGAGCTCGAGCCGGAGCCGGTGTCGGAGCCGGAGCCGGAGCCGGAGCGGGAAATGAAATTAGCTTGTGTCTAGACTCTAGACTTTGGACGATGTGAAGCCAACTCTGCTGGCAGAAATATGTGCATACTTGAAGACGTGCTGTGTGTGTGTCTATCGCTTGAATAGTGTGCATTATGTAATCGTCTTGGGGCCACCGGTGCATTCAATCATAGCTTCGGCTTGTGGCTTTCATTGCAGTAGGCAGCCCTGCAGTTCGATCCGTTTCAGCTTTGATTTCCACTAGTTAGTCGTTAGTTGAACTCGGGCCAGATGGGAGCATTTCCAAATGCTGGAATACAAAGCAGCTCCAAGTTCGCACATGCAACCACCTAGCAGATACGAGCTGAAAGGCATCAAAGCAATGCATGCCCAGGATGGTAAGGATGTGTTTTCGACAAAGAAAACATCCAAATGTTGTTGGAAATAGGTTTAATTAGGGTCAGTGGATGCAGAGGTGTGTAGCAGCTTTCTAATGATAGAAACTATTGATTATTCCGCAAACATTTTTCTATAACAAGTGGAAACGCTGTACAAAATTCGTCGATAACGAGGTGACATGTTCCTATGCCCGTATCTTCGTTATATATTGCCCGATCTCTATGAAACTTGTTATATGGTTAGATAAATTAGTTTTTAGCTTGAGTATCTCTGGTTATGACCATTTCGAACATGCAGAAAATTATACAGACGAAAATACCATATGAACTTTAAGGTGTATGGTTAATGAAGGAGACAGATTTCTCTGCCAAAATATACTTAAATACAAATTTCTATTTAAATTCAAGAGCCCCTTATTTGGCCTAAGGGAATATATGATAAAATATTCCCTCAATTTAAGGGCCACTCGACGAGAATGTCAAACATGCTTACATTGTTATTATTATTTGCACATAATGGAGTGGACTCTCGTCGCGGATTTACGTCTATTCAATTAATGCTCACAAGCCAACACTTGGCATCGAGTTTTGCCTCGGCAAGTGCCCCTCCCACTGCCCTCTACCCACCGCCCACTGCCCACTACCCACTGCCATCATTAATTATTTATAAGCACAAGTGCACACTGCACAATTGTTGCCATGGCAAACGAGAGATGGATGCGAATAAGGAGAAAAATCACATCCATGAAAGCCAAGGCGCATGTGACACCCGACCACCCCGAACCCTCCCCTTGGCGCCCGCCCAGTGGCCCGGGCTCCCAGGATCCTCAGCATACATTCCGCATTGCGCAACCAAACAAGGCGAGTGCTCCAAGGTGACCAATTAAAGATGCAGATGGATCGGAGAGTTGTTTAAATTGCGAGTATGATGATTCTTATGCATCAGCTGGCCGGCTGCAGTTCATTCTGGCGCAGCTACTGTTTCGGCTGCAACGAATCTGGGCTCTGGATGCGGGTCTAATAGGTGAAATTTCCACGTGCCACAATCATCGCCGTTGCAACTGCCACTGCCACTGCCACTGCCGCCGCCAGTTGCTCTGCCAGGGTGCCGGGCTTTGGTTATGCACAGGAATTTAATTTCGCTGCCGGCATTGTTACTTGCCATTGCAATGCATTGTAAGTGCTGGAGAGGGAGCATGTGGCATCAAGGCGAGGCGAGCGGATGCGGATGGGGATGGTGAAGGGGATACGGATGCGGATGCAGGGGCAGGAGTGGTTGCTGCAGGAAGAGGTTCCCGCCAGACGAAGGCCCGCCTCGGTGGCCTTGCGCTCGATTCGAATGAAGAAACCGCGCTCGCACCATTCCCTTGGCCAGAGATGAGTACCCGGGCTCCATTTTCAGGGTGACACTCACGGGACGACAAGGGTCCCACCCGATTCGTAATTGATTTTAAAGAGCTCTGAATGCTAGGAATTATCTTAATTTTGATCCAAGAATTGAACCCCGAATTTGAGCTTCAGTAGCCAAGAATTTAGGGAGTAGGTGTCTCAAAACTTTTAAGAAATTTAGGTAGTTCCTAGAGAACTATTAAAGGTTATTTTTACTGGAACTTCTTCTAGGTAATACTATAAGAAATACAGTAAAATTAGTCTTGGATATACATAGGACATCGTTTTAAAATGCTCTGAATGCTAAAAATCAGCTCGAATTCGGTCCACGAATTGAACCTAAAACATTCGCAAATGTTGGATAATTGTTACAGAACTTTTTTTTCTGGGAACTTGATCTTAACAAATAAGAAATAATTTAAAAATTTACTTCTAATTTACTAAAAACATTTACAATTGCAGGATAGTTCTTAAATAATTCTTGAAGGTTATTTTCTCGGGACTTCTTTAAGGCAATAAGAAATTATCATAAATTATACTTCGAATATAATATGGCAAACAATTTAGGTATAATATAGAAAACTCATTTAAGTAATGTTATATTCCAATAATGTCATAAATTACCCGACCAAAAAAGGCTGCAGTTGGGCGCAATTTCAGTTGAAAATTTATCAAATATAACGAAATTGCAACAAAGCAAAGATAATTAGCCACATCGCTCTACAAATATGATTATTTCTCTCTGAAATATTTTGTAAATATAGCTAATAAATCTACGCTGGAATGTGGCAGCACAGCCAGCCATTTCATAAACATTTCCACTAATTGAATTACCCTCAATTACGTCACGCACGCATCTCTAGGGCTCGTAATTGCAGAGCTCTGGAACATATGCTGGGGCATACGATATAGTATGCACCTACGTAGTACGTACAAGTACGAGTATATGCCACCTTCTTCGGAACGCTCCGGCACAGCATCTCCCGCTCCGAACAATGGAAAGCTGCGCTACAAGGCGAACAGAGCGGGAAAATGTGGCGTGGGGCAAGTGCAAAGAAAATGCAGCGGAAATGACAAAGCATGAAATACGGCTGCGACAAATGCAATAAAGTATTTAATAGACTGCTCCTAGCCGACCAGCCAACCAGCGAACCAGCGAGCCAAGCCAAGCCGGGCCGGGGCCGAGCAACTACCAACTTTCGCCTGTCACTGACACCGAAAAAGAATAAAACCGAAGGGAAAATATACTATAACATAAAAAACACTCTGAGGAACTCCCGGAAATGGGCCATATAGCGAATCCATATGGTAGGGGCGTGGCAGTAGCCACCACAGAAGCAGAAGCAGGAGCAGGAGCAGGGCAGGAGCAGGAGCAGCCGAAGCAGAAGCAGTGGCGTTGGTGGTCATTATTCACGTACCATGTTAAATAAATTTAAATGCCTGTTTTGTAAATATGTATTGCCTGCGCAACGGCATAACAGATGGGCGAAGGGAAAAAGAATTTCCCAAAAGGGATCCCTGGGAGAGGGAGGAGGGAGTCCTGTGCTAGCCGCCGCCACACTGTTAATTTAACGCTTTCGTTCGAAAGCTCGCTGGCCTGTATCCTTAATCGGAGCTTAAGAAAATACTGAAATGACTTGAAGCGTAGAATTTCGTAAATAAGAGAAAAGCGTTACACCAATATTCAAAAAACAATAGTTAAATAATCAATGAAGTGAGAGTCTTTTGTTCGATTTAAGGCAGCTGAAAATTACATTGTTATTTTAATGCAATCAAACACAGGACAATATGCTGGAAAATTGCAATTTAACAACGATTATTGCATTTTGAATTTAATGGCATCACTAAGGCCTCTGGTTGATGTTTGGCTTTTGAGAAAAGGCTTATTTAATTACACTTGCATCTCGACTGTTTTGATTATTCAATAAATTCTTTCTCTATGTAATTTCAGTTCGAGACCATTGCCATCGGGCGCGCAGCGAGGGAGTTGACATTAAGGCGAGGAGGAAGCTGATCATAGCCAGTATCCTTTGTTTGGTTTTCATGATTGCCGAAATCGTGGGTGAGTGCGGTTAATATTCATGCTGGGAGAGGTTTCTTTGCCGGCTTTATTAGCTGGTAATAACAGTCCCTTTCTGCCTTGGCAAGGACCTCTTTCAATTGCTTTCTCAATTCCCAAACTAATTTTGCTCACCTCCGAGAATCTGAGCCAACAAATAAACACAGAAATAAAGGCAAAAGCGAAAAAATGTTAAGTCAAACAATGTGGACGGCAAAAAAGGGACGAAGGTTGAAAAAGGGACGAAGGCGATGACGACGACGACGACGAGGACGACGAGACGATTAAAAACTGAGGACCGGAAGTGCAACAATATGGCGACCGGAAGGGCTTACTGTCTGCTGTCAACCCTCCTCCGTTTATGACGGACCTCAGGGCTGAATCAGGGACGGGCTTTGGCTTGGGCTAGACCCGTTGTTGGTTATACAATAAACATTTAATTTTCGAGTGGCAACGATGTCGTCGGTGCTTCGACGGCTGTTGCTGTTAATCGCTTTGCAATTACCTACAATGTCCTGACGAGGCCGGGTCCCAGTTCGAGGAAAGGATTTATTTTTTTTTTCCTTTGCCTTTTTGTTTGCCTCCTTCGGTTTGCACTTTTCCTTCGCTTTCAAATCGAAATTGTTGTCCGTTGGCGGGAAATAGAGGGACGGACAAGAGTAAGCAACTGAAAAGCTCCTCCCTTTCACTGTTTTACCGGGCCAAGCAGGGTCCTTTCCATACCCAATCGTCGCCCCACAATCCCCACAGATTGCCGAGTTAATTTTTTGCGCATTTATTTACTCCTGCACTCTTCCTCCCTCCCCACCTCGATGTGGCACAGGTGGCGTCCTATCGAACAGCCTGGCCATCGCAACAGACGCCGCACATTTGCTCACCGATTTCGCCAGTTTTATGATCTCGTTGTTTGCCATCTGGATTGCCGGGCGCCCGTCTACGCAGCGGTAAGTACTCCCAGTTATCCCAATGCCTCGTATTCCCTCCCTGCAGGACATCCCGGCACGAAGTCTCTAAATGAAGACACTGCCAAAAGTCATTCGGGTCCCGGGAACGGGGCAGAGGGCCATGAAATCAATAAAACGTAAACTTTCAATCTTTTCTGCATTTCTTTTTGTCACTCTTGGCTGCTGCCAACTTTTAGCTGAAGCCCTCTGCGTCGTTTCCTTTATCCCCTGCAATCGGGGGTTTTAGGACCGTGTCCTGGAAAATGACGTTACAAATTTAACCTTCTATGGGGGCGATAACTATTTGTTACCCAGACTATTAATATCCCGTAGGAGCGGGTGGTGGTGATGGATTTAACAAGACATAGGTTTTGTGATCGCAATTGGGTTTTAAAGGGGTTTTTAGGGGTCTGTGAAAAAACACTTTTAATTCACTGACTGTATTAATAGTTTTACTTTTATAACATGGTTGACAGGTAGAGATTTCTCGACATCGAGACAGCATGTAACTATTTTCATTATCAAATTACAAAATGTTTTGTGGCTTCATCCGCCACTGAGAAGGGACGGTCAACATGTTTTTGGCCGTAACGTCATTGTTTATTGTCCGATCATTGTAAAACTTAGGACATGGTAAGATATTACAATTTGTATCTGTAGGAAAAGTGATTTATATCTTTTAGTCCAATTATTTCGAAGATATACTGTATAAATACAGTTTTTCGAATATTGCAAAGGCGAAGGAAAATTCACATTTATTTATTCAAAAAAATGACTAAAAATTACACATTCAGCGTATACGCAAAATGCTCCTAAATCAAAAGGAATTATGTCTCTAGCCACTACCACCTCTGAGATATTTTCAAATATGTGGACAGAGAGATGGACAGATGGACATGGCTAGATCAACTCCCCTGTTGATGCTGATCAATAATATATACACCTTTTAAGGCCTCCTTCTGTAACATAAATTTGCACAAACATAATATACCTTAAGGTACATGGTATACAAATAGCAAAGAGGTTTTCCTAATTTTGCGTGCCTGCGCTTAGACTATTGTTATCATTTATGGAACATAACATATGTATTTTCAAACCGACATAATAGTGAAAAATATTATTGCATGTGTGGGTAACCCAGTTTTTTTTGTGTGGGGCGGGCTTGAAAAAAGTTCTCCCTCAAAACTAAGCCGGTGTATCTGCATTGCCCTGCAATTTATATTCCACTTTTATACGCTTGCTCTGCCACCATAATTTCTGTCGCTCGACTGGGCCATTCTTGCTGTGCCTGCCTCTGCGTTGCTGCATTCCCAAGCAGCCGTGTCTCCGCCGCTGCCAGAAATTTCCCATTCGCCATCGTCTAATTAGGCGAAAAGCCTGTTTCCAAATTTTCAGTGCGCCATCCTCCCATCCCAGCGTCTGTGGCTGCTGCATTCGTTGCTTCTGCTGCTGCTTCTGTTGCTGCTGCTGTTGCTGCTGCTGTTGGTTTTGCTGCTACTATGTACTATACGTTCGGCCGTTGCACATTTTTCAATTGGTCTTTGGGACCGGGGGGCCACCCCCAAATCCCCAAGCCTCGCATTGCCACATTCCCTGCCACCCAGCGCCATGGCATCCATCTTGTGCCCAACTAGAAGGAGCGGGCGGCAAACGGCACGTTCTGCTCATTCATGCAAAAATCTCACTCACTCGACGACTCGACTGCAGCCACAAAGTGAATAATGAAAAACTTTTGCAATTTCAAGCGTGTTGCATGGTAATTTTGTAAATTTCGCTCATGCCACCAGACTCAGACTTTCGCCATCCGCCGCCATCCCTTCTGCAGTGGCTGTGCGTTGCGTTGATGTTGCTTCTGTTTTCGTTCCAGTTGCTCTTCTTCCCTCTGGTGGCTGTTGCTGCACAGCAAAAAAAACTTGTATATCTAAACTCTATATCTAAAATACAAAGCAATGCCTATCCAAAAGTTTTTTAGAGTTTGGGGAATTTGAATAGCCCTGGGACATAAAAAATCAGAGGAATCCCCTTTTCAAACTCAAATATTTTCACTCTCTTATGATACAATATCTTTATATCTATGTGTATATATTTTATTTCAATCTATTTCAATTAAAATTATGTTTAAATATTGTTTCAATCTAAGATTCCAAGCATACATATCCAAAAGTTGTTGAGATTTAGGAGAATTTGAATTACTTGAAGGGAGGAATCTTGTATGGCTAAGTTTTCAATATTTGTTCACTTCCTAGAACCTTATTCCGTGATTCCTATGTCCGTATATTTGTTGGGGAGACTGTTTTCGTATTCCCTACTGGAGTGTTTATATATTTTCTTGTAATGGTTGCATTTGGATCTCATGATTAAGAGTTAATGGTTGTTTATTTCGGCTTTTTACCTTTTTGTTGCCGAGTGCATGTTGCAAGATGCACGATGCTGCTGGTGCTGCATGTTGCATGGAGGAGAAGGGCGTGCCTAAGCCTCCGCCTCAGTTTTAGCCTCTGTTTCAGGCTCGGCTTCAGACTCAGTCTGGTTGGATGCGTCTCTCTTTGGGCCTGGTCTCTTGGTCGGGGCTCGGCTTCCATGCGGTTCGCAGCCTTCCACCTTCTTGGAGGGTCTGCGCCACCAGGGCCACCCATTTTGGCGCTGGCGCTGCCGTTGCCGTTGCCGAGTTGACAAGCCTAATTTATCAAAACAAAACACATTTGCACAATTGCAAAGGCAAACGCAGAAAACGAAATGCAAAATGGACGAAAACTAAGCGTGCTGCGGTACAGTGGGATACGTTAATAGGTTTTAGCGTTCCTGAGTTGCATATCCTTTTTAGGGTCTTCAAGGAGGTACATCTTTAGCACCTCCTTTGAATTTGGGGCTTTAAATCCTTAAGAGAACTTTCTCAAATAGCTTGGAGTAAAGAACTGGCATTCTAAAACTCTGTCTGTCCGTCTGTATGTATAAACACGTTGTTCTCGAAGATGGCAAAAGCTAGAGAGGTAATTCTTTTTGTTTTAGGTCCCCTATATGTGTAAGCAGATCGAGTATATGTTGAATTTTTGTCACGCCCCTTACCGCCTTCGAAATGTTTATAAAACTATGTTTTCGTCCACATATGGGACAATATCTCCGTGATGGTAGTAGCCAGAGACATAGTTCAGATTGATATATTTTGAATTAATTTCATAGTATCTTTAGAGATTTAAAATCTTTACTAGTCTTGTTTTTTTGAGGTTCTGCCCACCTGCGATCCAATGTGATGCAACCATATCCATTATCGCTAGTTCCAATTAAGTGTTTGGGCTACTTTATTTTAATTATTCGACACGGGGCCCAGTGTGCCCCGGACCGCCATTGAGGTAGCGATGTTGCTGCCTGCGAATGCGCCGGCGGGCGAAGGACGCAGGACAAAGGACGAGGCTCCAGGGGGAGAGCCGACAGCAGCAGGCGGTCATTAAGCAAATGGCTGCACTTGCAACGCCAACTGCAAGGCCCCAACTATACATATAAATATACATACATATATATATTTGTATACCTACCATCCTGCATTGACACACTCGGGGTAGGCAGGAGCAGGCAGGGCTGCGNGCCTCAGTTTTAGCCTCAGTTTCAGGCTCGGCTTCAGACTCAGTCTGGTTGGATGCGTCTCTCTTTGGGCCTGGTCTCTTGGTCGGGGCTCGGCTTCCATGCGGTTCGCAGCCTTCCACCTTCTTGGAGGGTCTGCGCCACCAGGGCCACCCATTTTGGCGCTGGCGCTGCCGTTGCCGTTGCCGAGTTGACAAGCCTAATTTATCAAAACAAAACACATTTGCACAATTGCAAAGGCAAACGCAGAAAACGAAATGCAAAATGGACGAAAACTAAGCGTGTTGCGGTACAGTGGGATACGTTAATAGGTTTTAGCGTTCCTGAGTTGCATATCCTTTTTAGGGTCTTTTAAGGAGTACCTCCTTTGGTTTTAGAGGTTTAAATCCTTAAGAGATCTTCCTCAAATAAGTTGGAGTCAAGGACTTACATTCTGAACCATAAAGTCTGTCTGTCCTTTTGTCTGTATGTCTGTCCGTCTGTCCGTCCGGATGTACATATAAACACGTTGTGGTAAAAGCTAGAGATGGTAAAAGCTAGAGACGTAATTTTTTTTGTTTTAGAGCCCTTATATGTGTAAGCAGATCGACTATATGTTACATTTTTGTCACGCCCCTTACCGCCTTCGCAATGTGCAAAACACTATGTTTTCGCCCACATATGTGACAATATCTCCGTGATGGTAGTAGCCAAGGACGTAGTTCAAATTGATGTATTTTAAATTAATTTCATTGTATCTTTAGAAGTTTAAAATCTTTACTAGTCTTGTTTTTTGAGATTCTGCCTACCTGCGATCCAATGTGATGCAACCATATCCATTATCGCTAGTTCCAATTAAGTGTTTGGGCTACTTTATTTTAATTATTCGACACGGGGCCCAGTGTGCCCCGGACCGCCATTGAGGTAGCGATGTTGCTGCCTGCGAATGCGCCGGCGGGCGAAGGACGCAGGACAAAGGACGAGGCTCCAGGGGGAGAGCCGACAGCAGCAGGCGGTCATTAAGCAAATGGCTGCACTTGCAACGCCAACTGCAAGGCCCCAACTATACATATAAATATACATACATATATATATTTGTATACCTACCATCCTGCATTGACACACTCGGGGTAGGCAGGAGCAGGCAGGGCTGCGGGGGGTTTGAGGATACGACGGATGTTTGCTGGAAATTAAATTGTATTATTATGGCGAGACATTCGTTGCTGTAGCTGCCTGCTGGCTTCTGGCATCGCATTAGTTAGCAGGCTGGCAAAATTGTTGCCTTTTGCCATTATTTCAATTTTATAACGAGAGTGGTAGCCCCTCCCCCCTTCCCCGACCTTTCCCCCTCTTGGTTACCTGAGTGGGGGGAGGTAGGTGGGTATGGTATGGTCTGGTAGCCCTGGTTTGCTTGTTTCCTGGTCTGGGTTTGGCTTTAATTGAACGACCCTCGACTTGGTCGCGTTGCCGTTGCCGTCGCCGTCGCCGTTCAGGTGTTGACTTTGACCCAGCCAAAAAAATAATATACAAAAAATTAGCAGTGGGGACGCACATGCAAAACGCTCGTTACATTAGGGAAATTCCAAAAAAACACTCCCCACCCGCGCGTCGAGTGTTCATTTTGGACGCCCCGAAAATTATCATCTGTGGAAACGACCGCTCCCCATAAAATGTATATTCAAGGAAAACAGAAACCTGTGAGACGAAAATTAAAATAGCATTTGACAAATTTTGGTCACATTTATCAAGCCATGTTAATTTTTAACACGCCCCACAAACCCGCCACCATACTCAATGTCGCCTCCAATTAGTGTTTCGTTAGGTGGCCCGGGAGCTTAGCACATTTGTCCGTGTTTTAATGGCTTATTTATGTTTCACAAAGGGCATTTATTGACAGAGACTTTTGCTTCAAAAATGTATACATATTATAGCCGTTGAAAGGCTATCATTTTCACTCTTCCAAAGTGACAAATTTGTTGTCAAGTTGAATTTAATCACAACAAGTAGAAACGCTGTTGTCTATAACAATTTCTCTGGCTATAACAGTTTCGAAAATATGGATAAATATGCAAGAGAAAATAAAGTTTTTCTTTACAATTGCAAAGGCGGAAAGGGGCGTGGATATACCTCAATAATGAGATATTTATCATATATGCCCAACGCACCTAAAACAAAAAGAATTATATCTCTAGCTCCTACTAGCTTAAGGTACATGGTATAATTATAATCTGCATAATTTTCAGTTTAGCATTAAATAACTTGAATTGACGTTATTTAATTGTATGTTTCCATTGAAACAATGAAATTTATGAAAGGAATTTTTAAGAAATTCATAAACTTTTTCCCTTTTTTTTAAGGTTGTTTGAAGTTACAAGTTTTATACAATTATCAGCTGCCTTAAATGCGACAAGTACAAGTTTTCCTCCCCATAAACTTTGCCTGCCTTCACGTCTTGCTTCCATTAAATTAACTCTCTGCACTTTATCTTTGACAGGATGTCCTTCGGCTGGTACCGGGCAGAGGTCATCGGCGCCATGGCCTCCGTCTTCATGATCTGGGTCATCACGGGCATCCTCGTCTGGCTGGCCATCGGACGTCTCATTAGCGGCGACTACGAGGTGGATGCCAAGATCATGCTGATCACATCGGGCCTGGCCATACTGGTTAATGTCATGTAAGTACGAGTACTTTGCTCCCATATGCAGATCCCTGCTGTCAAGCTGTCCGGGGACGTCAGTTTACAACGCTCTTGGAGCGCCATCCCCGTCCGTGTGACTGCAAAGTTTTTCTGTTTTCCCTCGGGCAGTTTTCCAATTGCAATTGCCGCAATCAACTTGTCCCGGGCACGGGCACGGGCCAGGCTAGCAAATGGGTCAGAACTGCACTGCAAATGTCGCCCATTCGCATTCGCATTCCCATTCTTGGCCGGCATTCCCCCGCCAGTTGTTGCGGCAACTTTCTCCACATTTTAGCGACAACTTTTTCCACAAGTTTAGAATTTTCTTCCCGTTCCCAAAATCAACCTATCCCTTCTACCAATCCTGCCTCCTTCTTTTTTTTGTGTTCTTCTCTCTTGCGTCAACAAAAGCCAAAAGCGACGGCGACGAGCAGTTTGCTTGTGTTTGCGTTGGCCAGCCCCAAAGGTGGAGAATATTCTCTAGGCGGGAATGGGGTAGCATGCCATCGGGCAGGACTTCGATAATGCCCCAAACAGTGGCCAGTGGGAGTCCCCCTTTCCGCTGGATCTCATTTCGCTTTGTGCAACCTAAAAATAAATCGAGGCGGCAAAGTTTAACGCCTTATTTAATTCAATTTCAGTTTCTTCAATGGCTTTCTGGCTTACACAGTCACCACGACTTTAAATGAATGGTAACTCATTGTTTCAGGAAAGCTTGGTGTGTTTTGTAGTACTAGAAATAGTAAATGCTAAAAGCTCTTGAAGAGTGTGGACTGTTCGTTGGTTCGATTGCTAAACGGTCCACTTGTTTTGATTTCGTGGAGTGCAGCACCTGCAAGCATGCTGCCCCCGCTGCCACCTCACGTGGTAGCTGCTCATTCATGTGGCTGTCGAAGCATAGTTTTTGGCGCATAAATCGCAACGTTCAATGCCGGCGCTGCAGAGTGGTGTGTGGCATGCCTCTTGCCTCTTGCCTCACACCCTCCCCGGCTGCTGTTGTTGCTTTTGTTGGCAGTCGGGGCGGGTAGCGCAAAAATTTTCCAGTTGACGTTGGCATTTTCAGTGTTTGCCACTTGAATTGTTTGATTACGTGAATTGATTGTGAAAAACGTGCAGCAGAAGCAACTCTCCTGGCTTAGAGATTGTGGTGGCCAAGCCGAGGATGGGAGGTGGCCGGGCCATCTTTGGGAGCTGCCATAAAAGTAGGAAGTTAGGTCAAGTCAATGCTGCAGCTTCTTCCTCATCCGCTTGCGGGTTTACGTCTTTTTTTTCCCGGATCCCGGTTCCCGTCCTCGTCCTCGTCCTCGTCCGTTTCTTTGGCTTCCGCTTCTTGGAAGAAAAGCTGCAACCTGTGTTCGAACAACGAAATTAAATGGCCACCTTTGGCCGTTATGCGATTTTGCCAGCGAGTCTGGTGCAAGTTTTCAACAATTTTGGGTGTCCGAACTGCTACCTCCGCTTGGACTGCCATTGAAGGCTTTTTACTTAGTTTCATTTAGCAGTTGAGCGTTCTTCTCCTGCCTCCTGCCTCCCCCTGGCTCTGGCTTTTATTTTTATTTCTAGCGAGTTTTTAGTTCAATTAGCACAATGCCGAAAATAGCAGGAAAACACTCGCAAACCTACGTACGCGCGCAAAGTTTCCGGTTGCTTTGTGTTGGGTTAACTTTTGAGTGGCGCCAACGACGTCCGTCGACTTCACATCGTTAAAACGCCCATTAGGACGGCCAAAGCAGCGGCAAAGCAAATGGAGAAAGCAGAATTGGTCGGAGAAAGCAAAGCGAGAGTGAAAAACACCCGGTACTGTGAAATTTCATCGAAAGCAACTCTGTGGCACAGTCAAGAGGGATTAAATCTTTTGAGTTTGATAGCTGCTCATCCTTACTGTCAGTGGTAATCATTTCAAACTGCAATAGTTTTCGCATTAGTATTATTTATAGGTCTGCAGGTAATACCAATTTCTTATTCTTAGAAAACTCTTGGTAAAATACCAAAACTTGTTACAAAATACCAAAATATCAGAAAGGTTACAACTTTTTTCCCCATATCCGCAACATATGCAGCAAAACTGGCTACAAAGATTGTTTGTTTTGAATAGATTTCAGCAGGGATTACATCCCTAAGTAATTGCCCGGGTCAGTGCATTCGATTGGTGTTTCACTGTACGTAACATAGACCCATACACTCGAACTCTCATAAAGCATGACCTTAAACTGCAAGTGGGACATTAGCGCGAGCAAATGCCAGTGAAATATGAGAGGATCCTTGTGGCGGCAAAATGGGGGCAGCCTGTGGCAGAGAGGTGCTAAAGCAATTACAGGCAGAGTGTGGCGATGAAGGCGCTTAGCGACGGGACTGGCAGTTGGGACAGATGGATGAGTGCACAATGGGTGCGAATTCTTGTTTAAAGCAATCAACTAAATTTGGTAAGGAGGAAGAAGGTATTCAGAACAAAGGTATTTGAAATTCCTACGAATGTATTGAACAGGGAAAAGGAAGTTTGATCAGCATCAACAGACGATACGATCTAGCCTTGTCTGTTCGTCCGTCTGTCCGTTCGTTCGTCCGTCTGCCCCTATGAATGCCTAGATTTTGAAGACTATAATAGATAGAGAAAAACTAATTGCATATTCAGAATGTTGTGATATCAGTGCAGTATAAGTTTGTTTTAAAAATCGGCCACCACCCGTCGCAGATCTGCAAACCGCGACATTCTATGGCGTCCACAATTTTAACTCTAGAGGCACTACATTTGGGGAGTAAATTGGTAGAACTAATACCTAGCTGTGTTGCAAAAATCAGATGGTTACTTTTCTCCTACACACACAAATTACTAAATTTCAGGTGGAACTCTGGTGGAAATCGTTCATACTAGATTTCAATATCTATTCCAGTCCTGTAGCCTTTAAAGTTAAAATAAATGAAGTGCCTACTATATTTCCAAAGAAGAGAATTTCCTTTTTATACCATGTACCTTAAGGTACAAATGGTATATTAAGTTTGTGCAAAGGTATGTAACAGCCAGAAGGAGACATCTCCGACCCCATAAAGTATATATATTCTTGATCAGCATCAACAGCCGAGTCGATATAGCCATGTCCGTCTGTCCGTCTGTCCGTCTGTCCGTCTGTCTGTATGTATGAACACCTCGTTCTCGGAGATGGTAAGAGCTAGAGGTCTAGTTCTTTTTGCTTTTGGTGTGTTATTATTGCAGGCAGATCAAGTTTATTTCAAATTTTTGCCACGCCCCTTTCCGCCTTCGTAATTTGCATAAAACTGAATGTTCCTCGACACATTTGCCTATAACTTGGACAAAATAAGAGTTAGAGACCTATTTCTTTTTGCAACATGTCCGTTTAAGTATTGCGCAGATAATGTCATTCTTGGATATTTGCCACGCCCCTTTCCGCCCTCGTATTTGCAAAAAAATCGATATCTCCAAAATGATAAAAGCTAGAGACTTAATTTTAAGTCTGTTAAATCTGCTGATCGTTTAAGACGTGCATGCAAACGTTACGTTCAGATCGGACAATAAATATAGAAGATATGACCAATTAAAGTTTTACCCACCCCTTCCCACGGCAACGGCAAGAGAGGTACATGGTATCTCGTTGTCGAGGAATCTCGACTACAGCGTTTCTACTTGTTTAAGTTGCTTGAGTACTTTGGTCACAATTTGATCGTTATGCGGCCTCCATTATTCTCTATAATTTGTTGCATGTATTGGCTGCGCCACATCATATTTAATACTTGTTTATACTGAGCATCCTCCATGTGAATATTGAGACTGCTCGTCAGTCATCCGTTTTCTCCATTCTGGCCGGCCGGCCAGCCACTTGAGACCGAGCTAGCCAAAAGCTTGTTAGCCTGACAACTCAATTTCATTTTCAATTTCTTAAGACCACGCTGTTGTGATGGCCCGGCCCGTTTCTGGCCGAGAAGTTACCAGGCCAAATGTGGCCATAATTTGTCAAACAGCAAATAGCAAAAGAAAATAGAACATGGAAGATGGCAGAAAGAAAAGCAGGGAGCAAATAAATATAAACGGTGATGGGAAAGCTGGGAAGACCCGCAGACGATGGTGCTTCATGTGGGCCAACGCGTTGATGGGCACTAAATAAATTGTACAGAATTCCAAGGAGCACCAGAGATTCAGGGCCTCGGTGGCAGGAGGCAGTGTTGCCAACTGTGGACAGCATCCAATTAGAGTTTAATAGAGTAAAACCTTAAGATTGTAACCTAATATGTAAAGTCAAATTTCGTTGTAATCTGTGAAATCTAAGGTATAACTTTTGAAGTGTGCTCTCCTGCCTTAATTTGGCCAACACTACCAGAAATGGCTTCCAACCTCTGGCCATTTGCTGCCCCTCTGTGTCCCACAGCGTGGCCACGCGGTCAGTTTTGGCGTTTCATGGTTGCAAGCGGGGATTCCATGCCGAGCACATACGCTTTTCGACTTTGAACATCCGATTGCCGAGGCATTACCCCGGCCAATTCCCTTCCCCGGCAAAGCCCTCCAGACCTTCTGCCCCTGCCCCTGCCGCTGGCATGTGTGCGCCTGTGTCCTCGAGCGCAAAAAATGCCAATGCGAGCGACATTGCCCCGCCATCAGGGCCACCTCCAGCCACCTCCGAGATCTCCCGCTCGCCCGGCATTGTTGTTCCAACTGTGTCGCTGTAATTTGTAGCGCGCAATGAAGCATTTCCCCTTGATTTTGCGGCATCTTTACTCGCCTCGTTAGTGGCCAACAAACGACAGCAGCCATGACAACACCAGGACTCGTTTCGCCGGCACCAGCACCAGCAACAGCGACAGCGACCCGGGAGCCAGCGGACAGCGTGGAATGGAATGGAAGCAGCTCCTGGCGGCAGCCCTGGCAGCGTATGTGCCATGTCCTGATTTAATTGACAGGAACATAAATATTAGCGCATATCTTGACTCAGCTCGCCTTGGCTTTGCCTTGCCTTGCCCTGCTTTACTTGGCTTGGCTGGGTTTTTGGTCGCTCGTGTGACTGTTGCCTGGATTTGCAGCCACTGCGGATGTCTTGGGGCATGTTGGGGACTCCGCTAGTGGAGCCGTTCTTGGTCTTGGGTCTGGTCTGATCTGTCATCCGGATGAGTGGCTCGTTAAGCTGTCGACCCCGGGATGGCAACGAGATTGGAGTCCGAGACCGCAGGACCGCGAGACCATGAGAAATAAAGTTAGCCGGACACGTTTATTGCGCTCGTATCAACGCGCTTTTTACAACCGCGTATTGGTATTTGTTCGTACTGCAGCAGAGGGTCCAGGATATTTCCAATATAAATAAGTGATCAGAAACCTCGTAAAAAAGTTTCTACTAGGTAGAAATTCCCATAAATTAATAGGAAATCTTATGAGAATTAAGCACTTTTAATGCTTTTGGTTTAACCCACTCAATGAAGCGGGGATTTATGCTAATGCCTTAAATTAGGCTTTATTGGAATTAGTTTTAAAATGTCCAAATTAGCATCGTGTTAATAAGTCTTAATCCAAATGAATTGGGCCTAAAAAATGGGGTTTTAGGTCAGAGGGAGAAATCAGGGTAAATAGAAACGATGTCCCCTAAATTCATAGGGAATGTCAAACAATTTAATCACTTTTGACTAATGCTTTATGTTTAACCCACTCAATAAATGTTATTGTTCTCAAATTAGGCTGTATTGCAATCAATTTAATAAAGCTAGAATTAGCATAGTGTTAATATGAATTAATGCAAATGAATTGGAGCTAAAAATTGGGGTTGTTTTAGGCGAATTCGATTTGTTTAATTCAAGACTTCATCGCCAATTGGCTTTGGTTGACATCCGAAAAGAGTCCCATTCCATCTTCGCTTTTCAGAGCCGGCAAAGGGCAGCGGCTCACTTTGTGCTTGGTCCTGCCAATGCTTGTGCGTAATTTATGCGAGTTTATTTATTGATGCCCGGCATTGCATTGTTTCGCCCAAAAGCCGGCTAAGTGCAGCCGGCAGGATGCCAGGACGAGGACGAGGACGAGGCACGGCAAGCGGAGCACGGGGTATGGTTCCGTCCATTGTCCGCCCGACTGCTGCTGGCCCGTTGGTATGTCGCTTGGTCGCCTGGTCGACCATGGCCTTTTTCCCCAAATAGAAAACCCATAAATCTGCAATGTCGGAGCATTTAAAATGAATAAAAAGTCAATGTGCCGAGCTATTAACTGCCTGATGCATGCCGTGAGCCGGAGGATTGGTGGATTGGGTGGCTGGTCGGTCAACCGGTTGCCATTTTCGACAATACATTTGTATTCGCATTCGTATTTGTATTTGCATGCGGCAATGTGTCCGGACGTACTGAACTGGAGCAGCCTAGCCGCCCAGATGGGCCTGGGGTCGCCCGGAATCAACGGAATCGGACAGGAGCGGTTAGTTTGGGTGGCCGGGCCGGAGGATCCCTCGCACAGGATCCGCACACACCTTCCGGTACACAGAGCACAGAGCACAAAGCAGGCCAGCCAAACAGTGAACACTGACCCCGGGGTGGTGGAGCAGAAGGGAAGCCCGATGCACTGGGGTTGGCCATAGAACAGTGCCTAAAATTATTTATTTTCGAAAGAAAAATGTAATTGATTTATGGAAATGACTGCAAACTCTATGGAGTCTAGTTAAGGGGTTTCCAAAATAAATGCGACAGAAAAAGGGCTATAACAATGGTTCGTAAAGTGCAAAAGCCATTCTAATGGTCCTAATGGAAGATATTTTTCAACCAAAAAAGATTGTGTTTATTTATTTATTTGTCATTTAAGTATACACATATTTATTCCCATTTATGTACCGAGTAATTATGTTATGGTTGATTATTTAGCGATAAGACTTTGCTGCCTTTAGGCTCTTAACTTGAAGAGTTCCTCCGATTTCAACGTCGGGAATATTGTCTCGAAATTGGGCACCCATAAACCTTTAACCTTTCTGCAGCTCATAAAAATTTGAGCACTCATTTCGACTCCAGCAGCCACGGTGCGTGACCTGAGTGTGTTTGCTTGACTGTGCGCTGCGGTGCGAGTGTTGTTGGTGCATTAAAATGCTGAAATAAAATGCCAAACAATGCAAAAGCGTTGCCCGCATACCGTTCCAGCCTCTCCCCAGCCCGCTCCCCTGGGCCTGCAAATAAAACACTCGGAAATAAAAAAAAACAAAACAAAACAAAAAAGCATTTTGGCTGCGTTTTTGTTTTCGTACTGTGGCCTGGCAAACGTGGCCCAGACAGGGATGGGATTCTGGGAGTTGGACCGGCAAAACACAGCCTGCAACATTTTTGAGCATATTAAATATTTGTGATAACGTTTTCAATTTCCCCCAACTCCCCGCAGAATGGGCGTGCAACTGCAGCACGGGCATTCGCATGGCCTGGGCGGCGGGCATGGCCATAGCCACGGTGGCTCCTCGAAGCAGAAGAAACCCCGTAAGGCGAAGGAAATCCATGCCCAGGCCACGTCCACGCCCTGCTCCGCCTCGCCCACGCACCGCATTGAGGGCGGTGTGGCCTTCGCCCCCGAGGACGCCGAGCTGCCCGGAAGCGGTCTGCCCACCTACTCCTACCAGAACGCCAAGCTGGTGGACCCGACGCTGGACCTGGAGATCGCCGCCGTGCTGGCGGAGACGGCCCCGGGCGCCCATCATCATGGCGGTTCCGCCGGCCGCGAGGCCGTCAACATGAACGTCCGGGCCGCCCTCATCCACGTCATTGGCGATGTCATCCAGAGCGTGGGCGTGTTTGTGGCCGCCGGAGTGATATACTTTTGGCCGGAGTACGCCATCGTGGATCCCATTTGCACGTTCGTCTTCTCCATCATAGTGTTGTTCACCACGTTCACGATCATGAAGGATGCCCTCCTGGTGAGTGAGAAACGAGACTAGTGGTTAAGGGTTACGCTCTCTTAGGCCTTCAAATAACCTTTATTTTATTTGAGAACAAATTTCATTAAAGGTTTGAGTTTGCCTTTTCTGATATACGAAGTATGAAACGTCTTGGGACGCTTGAGTGTCGATAAACTTTTAACTATTTATAATAGGTTTTTAGAATTTCACTGAATTTTATTAATTTAACGTTGCCTCAAATTATTATTTTCCTTTAAAATTGGAAACGTAAAGGTGTTATTAAAGTAGATACTTTATTTTTTTAAGCTGTGAGGTGGTTCACAGGGCGTATACGTAATGTCAACGTTGCCAACCGTATAAGCCCTGTTAGCTTCGTTAAAAATTTATTTATATTTACGGCCGTTTTGTTCGACTTATCTTTAGAAAATTCAATTACTTAAAGTTTTAAGTTGCTTTACTAGGCGTATACGTAATATCAACCTTGACTGCGATATTACGTATACGCCTCATTGCCTTTTCATATACCAAAATTTATGGCCGTTTCGTTAAAAATTTATTTGGCAACTGCAGCTTAATTTAAAGCCTAATTTAAGTTATATTGAGGTTAATTAATTTTAAACCCGAAATTAAAGAGTATCGCGAGGATAATCGAGATGAATGAAGTGAACTTACTCGAAAAACCAATTACAAAGCCGTAAATCATTTGGTGCAATCTTGAGCATATGTATACACATCGGATTAAATGTAAATTACGTTTTTGCTTGCCAGGTGCTGATGGAGGGTACACCCAACTACATGCACTACGCGGAGGTGTTGCAGATATTCCAGGGCATCGAGGGCGTTGAGCGGGTGCACAATTTGCGCATCTGGGCGCTGAGCATTAATAAAGTGGCGCTATCTGCGCATTTGGCCATTGGTAAGTACCAGCCCGAGGGCCCTGCCGTTCAGTTTGGCCTTTTCCTGGTGCCCGGCTACCAGCAGCCGACCACTCCGCACCAAACCCAACCGAACTTAGCCAAACCGAACGGAATCAGACCAGAAAGGTCGTTGGGCGCCGTTTGCGCTGATGCATGTGTTGTTTGGGGTGTGTGTGTGTATGGGCGAGTGTATTTCGGGGTTAGCGGGTGTGCTTTTGGGCATGGATGGCAATTATCCCAATGGATTTGTTGTTGTTTCAAGAGTTTGTCCTCCCGCTGCTGGCAGCGCTTCATGGCCACGTATTCGTCCGCGTTCATGGGCAGACAGTGAGCAATTAGCTTAATTATTTTTGAAATGGCTTTTTAAGCGTGGACAATTTTGATAGAGCGAGTGCGAGAGTGCGAGTGCAACTGGGAGTGCGAGTGCGAGTGCGCCTGCTGGGCGTTGACCACCTCCTATTAACGTTATCCTCCTGATTACGCCTAATCGTTTCCTTCTCCTGCCCCACAGCTGCCAATGCCAATCCCAAGCAGATCCTGGATGCAGCCACCTCGGCGGTTCACTTGCGCTACAACTTTTTCGAGACGACCATTCAGATCGAGGACTACACCGCCCAAATGGAGAGCTGCCTGCAGTGCAATGTGCCCGAGAAGTAATCAAGCTGACAAGGACAACGAGGAGGCCAGGGCGATCCAAAATAAAAAAGTATACCGTGAAATATATGCAATATGTTGTGTCAGCCCGATTCGGGTGACCCCTCTGCCCTTATACATACGTCGAGTATAATGTAATGAGTAAACAAATTCCTGTTTGCCGGCCAAATGCTGAAAACAAATCAACTAAAAAATATGATAACATCAAATTTGCGTTGGTTTTTCTTCTTAGTTTGCCCGCATGTTTGTCGGCTTATCACACGGTGCCGTGTGTGTCAAGCACACTCGGTTGTTTAACATAATCTGCTTTACATGCTCATCTGTATACCCACCAAACCCTGCAGAACAGGCCCCTACTACCCGTCATCATCGCCGTCACTTCATCATAAACAGGTGGTGTTGGATACTGTTGATAAATTTCCATGAAATAATAATCTCAATGAAGCGAAACGCTCTTCATTTTTCAAAGCCGGGTGGTTTGTATGATTTAGTGAAAAAAGGGGATTTTAACAACTTATTTTATTTGTTTTGGAACCGAAACCATAACGTTAGGGAAGTGTTTTCTGATCAATACTTGATATAATTTCAATATTTTGCTATAATACTGCGTATGTCCAGTAAATTAATTCATTAATTATACAAGTAAATTAACTTGTCACAACTTCATTAAAAATATAAACAAGTAATAACGATTATAGTCGAGTGTCTCAGTTCCACCTGATTTTTAAAACATTATAATAGCGTTGCGCCGCATGTTTCTATAGAGAAGATTCTGGGCGCAACACATTTGTGCCATTTGAGCAGACGAAAGTGGGCGTAAGTAGTTGGTTTTTGCTACCCATATAGATATTGGCTCTACTAATATACTGTCCAAATTTACTGACTCCAGGATTGAAATTGTGGACGCCACAGAATTTCGCGATTTGCGGGGGTGTGGGGGGAGGTAGCAGATTTGGAAAAAAAATTGTGGTGTACTGGTATCCCCAGAATCAGAATATGCAATTCGTTTTTCTGTATATACTATAGTCTCCAAGATCTAGGCGTTCATACAGATAGACGGACGAACCAACGGACAGACGGACATGGATAGATCGACTCGGCTGTTGATCAAGAATATTAAAGAGATTTTCCCAAAAGCAACTATGAAACAGCGTGTCGGTAAAGTGTTCTCAGATAATAACTTTATTAAGATATTCCTTCAATAGTACATTTCCAACTTTTGATAATTATAGTATGCTTTCTCGGTAAATTAATTCATTAAAAACCCAGGAAATTAAGTTGTCACAACTTCATCAAATTCGAAATAAATTGCTTTTGTGCCTGCCCTGCCCTGGCCAGCGATCAAAGCGATTGCCATTCGTTCGATATTCATTGGTTACACTTTTTAAACGAATTTTCCGCCAGTCGCAATCTCTTCGCTTATCTATCTCATGCACTTTTTGTAACACATTTTTCATAATTCCCAGCGGTGAAATAGGCAGAAGAGTTTTTCATTCGAATTTCCCATCAAAAGCGATGCAGGAGCGATATGCAAACACGCATAAAAGTTATTAAGCCGCCGCTGGCTGCCAATGGACGGCGATGCACACAAAACTGCCGCCGCGCCCAAAAACTAATGCCAATTTATGGGGAGGAGTGCGGGGCATTGACGCCCCGGCGGCTTACCTGAAACACACTCCACCCCCGCCGGCTACGCGACCGCCTGTCGGGCCCCCATCGGACCACCACCCACCGCTTCCATTATGCATAATTTGGACATGTGGCCATTGCGTAAGCGTCGCTTATGTCGAGGCCCGGCGCATTGCGTGTGGAACGAAGCGGCGTTTTCAAATTATGTCTAAATTGTTGACCGACAAACCGGGTGTCTGCCAGTCTGGCCGGCATTCCCATCTCGTGCCGTGGGAGTGCCCCGCCGGCTCTCTTTTGCTTCAGGGAACGAGCAGTTGGCGCCTAATCGCCGCCAATTTGTTGACAGATTTGCCTTCTGGCCACCAACAAAGACGCCAGCGCCACCACCACCACCACGGCTGCCTCCGCCATCAATGCCACCTTGAACAAATGCCGCAAATTTCACCTCGTCGAAGATTGCGGCTCTGGAGGTACGATGCAGTAATGCCCCGAAAGTGCCACCGGCCAAGGAGCCATCCATCCACTCGCTCCTAGGGCCCACTCCCTGCGCAGGCGCAGCTGCGAGTGTGCTAAAATGCAAATATCCCATAGAAAAAAAAGAGCAACTTGTTTAGACCACATGGCTTGGGATGCGGAGTTACTTTGGCGGGCACTTGACCCGCAGTTGCAATTGCAATGCACTTCACATGCCGCCAGAAAGGTGCAAGCCTACGAGCCGCTTTAAATTCTTAAATGTTTACATCTGAAAAAGGTGGAGGGAAATGGCAAACTTCTCTGTTTATAATTTATTATTTTAAGACATTTAATAATTAAAACTTGATGTAAAACAAATTATATACTTGGCAATAATCAATGTTGAGAAGGTGTGAAAATCTGTTTGGGAACTTATTAAAATTCCGCTTAATTTTAATTGTTGCTGCGGCTTTGAAAGCCTTCAAGGATTCGTAGCTTTTAATTGAGGTATGCCACGTACTCGTGCGACTTGTTTGGGCCAAGTTTTGAAATCACAAAGTAAGGAAATGATAACAATGTACAGATATAACATAAACTTTGCCCTGATCTCAAATGTTAGCCCTTCTCGCGATGGGATTACCTCAACTTAGGTTTTCGCAATGAATTCTACACCTAGGTTTTTGATCCTAACGTTTTTGGTAGTTTTTCCCATAACTTGGCCAATTCTTATCCGAATTTAGAGATCCATACCCAAGATTTGCCGCTACAGCTTAATTATGGATTATTTAAACATTCGTTACCGATTTTTATGTTCTTGGATTGGTAAATAAAGAAAAGAAGCTGTTAATTTGATTTGATTTGGGGATAATGTGGAGGTCTATAAAAATACTTAAGTTTTAATTCCGAAATTAAAGCAGAATCGACCAAGTGACCAACTGGTTGCCACTGCAAAACCCCAAAAATTATGCAGAGCTGGTTGTGTTATAATTTAACGTCGTCACAGACTTTAAAATAAATTGGATAAATTTTTGATTAGTCAAAAAACGAAGCGAAACAATATTTCTTGCGAAAAGTTAAATCTTTTGATAATTGTTTGCCCTCCATCTCCCTGTCACGATTTCACTTCAACATTTTGCAAAGATGCACAACAAATTTTGGAAGGCACTCGCGTGCCATCCGCAAGGCGGCGGCGGCGGCGGCAGGAAGAAAGGACGTGGGGCACTGTGGAGGGACAAGGACGATGACGTCCAACGTCGTTGCTCATTAAAAACTTTTAGCCAGTTCGAACTTTCTGAGCCCGGAGATAAGCAGCAAGAAAAACATGGCGAGGAGTGTAAATTATAAATGCACAAAGTAAACAACGAGGGCGCGAGGCGAGAAATATATTTTGGGGAACATGAAACTGGAGCAGCGTGCCGTGAACTTATTGAGTAATAAGACCTGCTGATTTATTCGGAAACACACAATACATTGTATTAATTTAAAGCGTCTTGCAATTGGCACATGCTCGAGTAAATAAACTGCCATTAAGCGCATCGGATGGATGGGGGGAAACACTTTGGATTGGGAATTGGCCCGGGGGAATGCCGTATATTGCCCGGCGGAAAACAAGTTGCATTGCATATTTTAATCAAGGGAAAAATTGTATTGAAAAATATTGTTAACAATAACAGGCAGCCGCGACAGCGGCAACAGTGGTGGCCATTGGAGGCAATGCCATCCACGGTGGCGGCATTTTTAAATGACCCAACCATGCAGGCCAACATGTGACAGCCGCGGCGGCGACAATTAAAACTTTTTACTAGCATTCAAATTTTTCAATATAAACCGAACGGCGAGCTGCGCCGCCAGCCGTGGACGTCGTCGTACCCGTAACTGACCACTGCCATGGAGGACAACTGCAACATATCGCCGTGCGGCAGCAGCACAAGAACGGGCCCGGCAATATAAAAAATCAGCTGAATAAAAGCGGAGGAAGGCAAAAGCCGCGACATTTCCATGCCGTGAAAAAAACCCGGGCTATACTATAGGAGGGGCCTGGTACCGTACGTGGCTGTGGGGCTTTTGTTGCGCCCGGGAGGGGGAAATGGGAAATGGTAACTGGGAAGTGGGAACTTGGAACTGCTGCCCCACACACACACAGATCGTTGAAAGCGGCGTTAAAAAAAAGTACGTGCCCGTGCATGGGGAAAGTGCAGAAGGTCCGCCGCAGGGCATCTGCCTGTACATATTTGTCTATGAAAGAAAGCCGTGACAACTGCGGGGGAGGAAGGGCAGGGGCAGGGGGGCTGCTTGCATTGCCAATATAATGCCCCAGCGGATGCATTGCAGTTGCTTAATAAAGCTTTAAAAAAATACAGTAGCCCTTTATGGGCTGAACCAACGCAATATTTAAATTGACGCTTGGCAGCGGAGTCATCAACGCACAAAACGATATTATTTATTTACCAGAAAAGCGACCAAAGATGCCTTTTCAGCAACTTTAAAAACAAACAAGTAGGTATCTCGACAACGAGATACCATGTATCAATTTTGAATAGCAATTAAGTTTCCCAAATTAACATGATTAAAGTGAAATGCAGAAATATGTGTGATGTGATCTGGCACTGAGAAGGCACGGTAAACATTTTTATTGGCCAGATCTTCATTGTTTATTGTCCAATCTATATTCAACTTGGCACATGGCTAGATATTAAAATTTTAAGCTGTAAACAAAAATATTTTTATATATTGGTCTAACCGTTTTGAATATATAGACCAATCTGCAATAGAAAATATAGTTTCTTGAAGATTGCAAAGTCCGAAAGGGGCGTTATTTAAATACAAAAACGACATATTTGGCGTATATACAAAACGCACCTAAATCAAAAAGAATTATGTCTCTAGCTGCCACCGTCTCGGAAAACGACGTGTTTATACATAAGGACGGACATAGATCGACTCGGCTGACTTAAAAATATACATATATTATAGGTATTTAACACAATGCTTGGGCATTAAATAAATACATCTTTTACAAAAGCAATCCGGGAACACAAAACTATCAAATTGTGAAATTTATAGTATGTTTCTTTTCCAATATCAATTTGTCCATCCATGATTTCCTTAAATAAATCGATTAGAGGCAAAATTCAAAGCCATCACATTTGTCAGCCAACAGGAAGGAATATTTTCGGTGCGAAACTTTTCCGCCAAACCTCCAGACAAACTCAGACCCGGACTTGGCCGCATTAAAGCCTAGAAGTTCGGGTGCGTCTCTATTCTTTCGGAGGGGAACAGGACCATGAATTATGTAGAATTTAATCCGAAAGCTTTTGGCGAAACGGATCGATGTTGGTCGCTGCCCGCAGTGGGGCCTTGAAGATGTATTTTTTTTCTTTTTTGTTAACAGTAAACAACCAAAACAAAACAAAACAAAACATTGCAGCAACAATAACATTACTAGTGGCAGCGGCAGGACCTACAACAAATTGTTGCCAAGTTTTCTAGCGCAAAGCCTAGGACACAGAAGCATAGAAAATGGCACAATAAACACTGAACGCATATAAAGGACATTCGAGTTCATTTGTTCGGCGCATTTGCGGTGGCCCATGGTTAGAGAATCCTCACCAAAAAGGACGATGTGCGCCGAGGGGCGGTGGACAGGCGCGGAGGCTTTTTGTGGGCGTGTCCCCTCGGCTCGGGCCTGGGCTGGTGCATTGTGGCCGGGCGATGTTGTTGCTGGTGTTTCTGTTAAAAACAATGCCACGACGGCGGCACCGAAAAATAGCTGCAACAAACTTTTGCAAACTATACAATTGCATAAAATCGTAAAAAATTTATAGGGAATACATTCGCTCTGGGGGGAGAGAAATGCACAACAACCAGCAAAAAAACAGGAGCACCACAACAATTGTTGCCATTGCAATGGAGAAGTTGAAAAACGAGAAAATGCAAGAAAAAAGGTTTTAACTACATAGGCGACTGTGTAATTGCGCTGCAGGAAAAGCGAAAACCAAACTAAAAGCAACAAAAATTTAAATCAAAACAATAAAAACCAACAAAGGGTTCAAAATAAATACATTTAGTCAATAAAAGGGCCAAGTTGTTAAAAAGATTTAAATGAGTACTTCAACTGATATTGAGTCTCGTTACAACTGCGTATTGTTCATCGAACAAATGCAATTAATACTCAACTTGTCAAAGGGTTCGCTGGGCGCCAGCGTAATCAAATTAAATATTTTCAGAGTAACGCCAGCTGGTACGTCGTGGTGAAGTTTATTCACCAGTTTCACTGAGAACAGAGGTATATGAGTCTATACAGCTCTATGAACTATGAACTTTGAGATCTTGGAAGATTATGAAGATTACCAATTCGTGTAATGTAAGTGGGCTTAAATTTGGTTCTGAAATTTAGTAGAGTTCTCACAAGTTCTTAAAAAGAACAAGGGTATATTGTTATAGGGAGAAGGAGGCTCTTCCGACCCCATAAAGTATACTCTTGATCAGCGGTGGGCACAGATTTTAATTTTTGGAGCCGACCAAAACAGAAAAAAAAGTTTCTTCGTCCGATTTCCCTTTTCACCGTCAACCTCGGATGACGTGCTCGATTCCCTTTTGTTCGAGACATTCACAGCTTTTTGTTTTTGGGAGCACTGGGAGCTAAAAGAGCTATCGGGTGCCCACCGCGCTCTTGATTATCATCTAAAGCCAAAACATTATATCCAAGTGGCGTCCACAATTTTAACCCTAGAGACACCAAATTGGGGTAGTACATTGGTAGAGCCAATATCCATTACATTATATGGTATAATTATTCCTACTTGTTTGAATGGCATTAAAATTTGTAAGCATTTTTTTGAATCGAGTGCTTTTCGTACGTTTTAAAGCCCCGTCAGGTAGGTTTTTTATAAAACTGATTTCGCATTTATCATCCATCGAGTCCCTGGCTTGTTTATCCATTGGCTTTGTATCAGTCCGAGTTGCACATCATTCATCATTCACATTCTGCCCATTCACAACTTTTCGCCAGTAAAATTTATGTAGTGGCATACCTGGCAATGTTCGCGAACAGCCCAAAAGCCTAAGCATAATTTCTGTTGTACTATATTGTGGTTGGATCAGCGGAGAAAAACTGCAAATGAACTCGGGTGGCTCTGTCGTCATCGGTGTCATTCTGGAGGGTGACACACAAAAAAATGTTTCAAAAAAGGCCACGGCCACACCGCATGCTCTGGCTTAGCCCTGAGTCGCCTCCTATTTTTCTTTTCTTACTTTTATTCCGGTTTTTGTTTCCACTTTTTTTTTAGTCGTGCTGTTTTTTGCATAGAAAACTGCAGATATACCGGCTGGCACGTTAAGCCAATATTTTGTGGCCTCTGCAAGTTATTCAAAGCTTGGCGAGCGTTTGTGTTTCATTCTGTTGAAATTTTTTCGCTTTACGTTAAGTCTCGGCGAGTTTGCGAAATAAAAACAATTAACCCAAGCGAGCTGAATCGGAATAACTAAAAGTGCCAAAATAACTGTGACCGCCCACACCTTAACCAATTTAACCGGCACTAGAAAAAAAGGACGAACAAAAAAATTAAAACAGTTGGTCTCCCGCATTGACTCGCCGCAGATTTTCGCGTTTTTTTCGGCCCCCGCTTTTTGTCCCACTGGATGAATTTTCTATGTTTATTTTTTGCCCACCCAAAGCGTTGGTGGCTAGTTTTCTTGCTCGCCGCCCCCCCTGGCCACATAAATTGTTCACCGCTGCCAGCGTGTCAGCCTTGCCGCACAAACCACACGACCACTGTCGGCGACAGCTTTTTGGGCGGCCAATGCACGGAGGCATGCAAAGTAGACGCTTTTGCCACCAGGATTTTGCCGAAATGGATCTTGTTTCAACTGCACTTTATATAGTAATATTTAACGCAAAGACCAGTTCGCAGGCTTTACACGGTCAACCGATTGAAAGGCGGAGCGGTGTAACGTACGGCCAGATTCGCAGAGATTGACAAAACCATAAGTAGATGTACTTTAATAGGGAAAATGGGCACAACCACTAAGTTATGAATATTATGGTAAGTTAATTGCACTTTAAGGATTCATTTAATGAATAAAAATGTATATTTTACTAGCTCTTTGGGAAACTTGACGAACATAGAAATTGGATGATTAAACAAACGTTTAGGGTGTCCATGTTCCATTTCTTTATGTTTCGTGTATTCCTATCGCATATATTTAAGAAAATGTAACAACATTTCTTATAAAAATCTTCTTAAAAGATAAACAAAGTATTTTTCTCAGAAAGAAAAGCTTAAAGATATTATATTACTTATGTGAAAGAAATAAAATCCTTTCAGCCCATTAAAACAATGTTTAAGGTGTCAATATTCCATTATTTTATGTTTCGTATCTCGCTCTCGTATATTACTTAAGAAAACTTAATAAAATGTCTTATAATTGACTTCCTAAAGGATAAACGAAGTTTTGTTTTTTAGAAAAAAACGTTTAAATACATCATATTTCAATTCTTAGGACTTTACACTCTCAACTGTAAAGCATAGTAGCTTAGGCCTTGTATAACTTCTAATAAGATCTATAATATATTCAAGTTGCGTGTAAAATCTGTAATATCTGTTAATTACCCCAGGTGAATCAATGAAAATCCCTAAATGGAAACGACCTAAGTTAACCTTGAACCATTTAGATTTATATTTTTAGCTTCCATTTACCCTTTTAATCTGTTTGCATGTCCCCTGAAATGACCTCACGCAACGTGAGTAATTTAAATTGACACCACTAGCGAGCAAAATGAGCCCAAAACGCTCTATATCTCAAGTGGAAAAGCACATACATACATACGGTGGCCGGGCTGGGGGAAAAGGTCCTTGTGCCTCTCGGAGGGTGGCAGGATAACGGCGGGATTGGCTGTTGGCTGCTGCCGTCTGCGCTCGTTGAGCTAAATGAATAAACTTTTTCCGCTGCACACTCTTTTGGGCGGTAAATAGTGTTAAAGTTCACACATTTGATTTGCTTTTTTGTTCCTGCCTCCGTTTTTTTTTTCGGATATTTCCCGCGAACTTCATTGCACCGCCTCCTGCATTCCCATTCACTTGACTGTGTTGACTGTTTTTTAGCATTCACAAATTTTTTGACAACATTTGCTCCTCGCAAAATAGTTTTTCCATTATGGCGGCGTAGAGCGCGGCGGGGCTGGGTGGGGTGTGGAAAATTCCGCACACACTCACGCTTGCGAGCATAAAGTAGCCGAAACAACAAAAGTGTAAATTAGCTTTTGGCTGTTGTTGACGTTGTTGGGCTCTCGCCGCCCGCCCCCCTCGCTGGCCCTCCAGCTGGAAAGCGCTGGCTTCTGTTCGAGGGAAAACTTTGTCATTTGGTTTTAATAAAAACACTTGCACAATCACACACAGCAGCACAACATCCACTCATACCCGAATGCACTCCTGCACTCACTCATGTGGCACTTCATTTGCGCTGCTGCAAGTGGCAAAAGTTCATCTGAAGGGTTTTCGGGGGTTATTTTTCGGCTTTATTTAGATTGTAAGGCTCTGGGAACGGCCTAGAGGCGGAGGTGATGCGGTTGAGGGGTGTCCTGCTCTTGACACGCCGACACCGACGTGGGCTCCTTCACAAAACCGCAAAGTTTAGTTAGAAATTAAAATGTTTGGAGTCCCTCGCCAGGCACCTCAATTTCACAGGTCGTGGAAAATCATTTTCAAGGCTCCCTGTTCAATGTAAATTTATTGGACCGATGCAGAAGATTAATAAAAACAGCAAATACAAATTAAATTATACCTAATTAATATCCCTTTTATTAGTAATCACATAAGTTAGGGTTAGATGAATATTAACAGATTGAATTTAGTAGAAATTAAATCGGCTCTTAATAGGCTTTCAATCAAGTTAACGCTGAACTTTTGGGCCCAGGCCAAGGGCCTGCTGAGAAGGATCCCCTGGGGCTGTCTGTGGTGTCGAAATTGATTGAATTGTCGCCGTGGCCGTGAGACTTTGGGCCCTGTGCGTGTAATTCGGGCGAGGCCCTGTTGGCGTTTACCAAATGCAATCAAGATCCGATCGATGGGTGTGTGGGTGTTTTGCGAGCCTTAGCCTGACTTATGCAGCAGCGAAATTGAAAATGTTGCGCCCTTGTTCCGGCCCAGTTGGGTGGCTAAATAAAATTCCACGATTTGTTGGTGCGTAAATCTGCAGCGAAAGCAGCAACGCTTGAAACAACGAAAGCCAAAAGCAGCTGTTCGTGCGCTGGCTCAAAGGATTTGTGCGGGATTTTGGCATAACGACAAAAACGTAGCGATACGAATAGAGCAAAAATGTACAAAAAAATAAAAGCAAAAAGCTTGGCGACAAGCGCCAAGAATGGCAATAACAAAAATGGAACTTTTGGAAATTAAATTTAACCCGTAGATGGAGCTGCAACGGCAGCGTTGTCTGCAGTTTTCCTCCCTGACGAAAGAGTTTTCCACTCCGCTCCCTTCGGATGCATTCACCACCCCCAGAAGGCTGGATATTGAAAGAATTTCAAATTGAAAATGACAAGCATTTTGGCTGGCACAAGCGCCAATTCGGTTAGTAAAATTAATTCAAAACCCGGCGAGATCTGAATTTATTTTGCGGAAATTTGCAAACCTCTGAACCATCCTTTGTTTCAACCGAGTGTGTCTTTAAGAAACATCTGTTTCGAAATATTTAAAATATTTACAATGGATAATTGAGGACTCAACTCTTTTGAAGGGACAATTTTTAAATTCCTCATTCTTTAAATTCTTAATTCTTTAAATGGTCTGGGAGTTTTCCTCCCTGAGGAAAGAGGATGCATCTATGTACCTCCCCCAAATCTCTGGATATTGAAAGAATTTCAAATTAAAAAATTATAAAAATTTTAGCAGGCAAAAGCGCCAATTCGGTTAGTAAAATTCATTCAAAACCAGGCGAGATCTGAATTTATTTTGAGCGAAATTTGCAAGCCGAGTATGTCTTTAGGAAAAATCTGTTTCGAAATAGATTAAATATTTACACACAATCGAGGACTGAGTTCTTTTAAATGCATTTATCTAAAGTAAAGGGTAGGCAATTTATTGCCGAAACAGAGAAATATTTCGCAATTTACTTTGCCACTAATCTGCAGCACCTGGCGAAGGACTCACACTTTATTCTCATCCTGCCTTTGCTCCTGTGACCCCTTGACCCCCAGCCCCCCGATTGCGTCTGTCACTGGAGCTTTCCCAGCCCGCTCAGTCTGGACGATTTCGATTTGGGCTCTGATGCGATCCCAGTGATAGATGTACACAATTTTGCCCATTTGCATACGCAGTCAAACCGAAACGAAACGAAACGCATAGGAGGAAATATATGTATATATTTGAAGGGATAGGGATCCGGCTGTGGGGGAGGGAAGGGGAGGGTGTGCAGAAGATAAGTTGAAACCAGCAAAATGATTTTCATTTCAATTATTTATTGATTGATTTGCAATTTGTAACCGACCAAAAGTTGCACACCTGCACATATGTATGTACATATCAATCGACTTTCCAAGGATTGATGGCATGGCAGTGTGAGCGAGGGGCGGCGGATGTGTTCAGTGAGGGGGCGTGTCGGAAAATCCATATGTGCACATACATATGTGTAGAGAGCTACATACGTTTGCTATAGCTCTCTGCTGTCGTGTGTGTGTGCGTGTAGGGCGATTTGTGCAGCTGTGTTTGCCAGGGAGCTGCGCATATTTAATTGAAAATGTTACCGCATTTATGAAATTGTCAATATGAAATACAAACAAACACGCAGACACCGACATGCAGGTGTTGACGACATACATTTGACATATTTACATACAATTAGTTTGTGAAATTTTTGCGCAAAAACGAAAATGTAAATTTCCTCATACACAAAACAACAACCGCAACACACAACCCAAAAAAAAAAAAGAGAAATGGAAACGTGAAATGAGGGTACGCTTCTAGCGCACAAAAAATGAGCCAACAAACAAATTGAAATGGCAAAAGCGGTAGCAACGGAGCAACTTTTATGGTCTATTCTGCAACAACGGGAGGAGGCAAACACAATTTGCGAAAAATGCATAAATAATGTATGTGTTAGCATAGATTGGTAGCCATTCAATTAGCGTATGTAATAATAATTGAATTGTTTTCAACCCAAAAATAAACTAATGTGCAACGGAAAGGATAAATGGAAACGAATTAATAAGGATTCAGGTGTGAATACTTTATTTTGTTAAACCTTTTTTATAAAATGGGAAATTTCTAATGGTTCCCAAGGTTTCTAGGCGAATATTTACAAGCTGTATAAACCAATTAAAAAATTTAGTTATACTAAGTGTCCCCTGTTATATATATTTAATTAATTCAAAAGTTGAGCGTAAATATTCCTTAATTATATTTGAAATATTTAGTGAAACTCTACCGTATAATCATTAGGTAGGATTGCGCAATCCTAGGCCAATATATGGACCCAGCATACATCTCTGGTGCGATGTAGACACAACAGGTAGGATAAAGTACGCACGGCGCTGTTCTCACTCTCCTGGTACTGGTCCAGGGCGCTCCAAACGTCCCACTTCCACAGGAGATTCATCAGGAAAGGCTTCAGAATGCGGTAGGCCTCCGTGATCCTGAGGAAAATGCAGAGCACGTTCCGAAGCAGCTGGACGGGCACATCCTCCTGCCGGACCATCTGGCAGAGTACATGGAACCCGCCGGACTCGATTAAAACGGGCCAGTTGCGCGGCTCCAGATGCATGGCCATGCTGACCAACGTCCAGCTGGCAGCCTTCCTCACCTCCAGCTCCTTCTCCTGGGCGCTGGCACACCAAACGATCTTCGGTATGAGACCGATCATGTGCTCCGGCCGAATGCAACGGTTGTCGATGATGCCGCCCAGCAGCATGTGCGCCAGGACCCTGATCTCCGGCGGACCCACCTGAAACATGCCGTGGATGTAGTGGATGATGGTCTTGGGAAAGCGGTAGAGCGAGTGCTTCTGACGCTTGTTGTGCTGCTGACAGGTGTTGGCCAGGACAAAGATCGCCTGGCGCTTCAGCTCCAAAACGGGACTGAGAAGAAACGGGGCCACATGCTTAAGCAGATGTCCGCGGATCATCACCGCAAACATGGCCGTGTGATACTCCGAGATGAGCCGGGCCAACTTCAGCAGCGGCACGAGCACGCTCACATCCTGGTTGGGGCTGAGCAGTTTGCCCACCAGTTTGCCAATCCTCACCAGGCTGCTCTTACGGGGGCCCGGCACCTTGTACTTGAGGAAGTGGTAGAGCAGCCAAATCACCTGGCCCACCACCGACTTGAACATCTGATCGTGAGCGTAGTAATGGTGCACCAGCAGGAGCATTGCATCCATCAGACCTGTGTCCTCGAAGGCATCGCGAACACGCCATCCGGCCAGCAAGAGGTTGCTCATCAAGCTCAGGGTCGAGCGAATGATGACGCCACGCACCTTGGGTGTCTCCAGGATGTTCTTCAGCAGCTGCAGAATTCCGGTGGTCATGGCCAAACGCTTCAGATCTACCTCAGTGCAGTGTGTGGTCACCTCGTGCAAGACCCTCAATGCCCTGACGCAGTCGCGCGGTTCCCGTAGAAAATGGGGCATGGCCAGTTGGCCTAGCAAGGCGTCGACTATTTTACCTTTCCAAAAGTAATGCATGTTGTTCACCAGCCATTCGCCGTACTCTCGAGCTGTTCCTTCCTCGTTATTCATCATGTAGAAATCAACGAGCCTCGTGCACACCACATTAACGTCGTGAGCGCTGGTCAGAAAAGCCATAGTGTTGAAACGATTGATTACTTGAACAGTTGATTCTTGTAAAACTATCGTTAAATTAGGTCGATTACAATTGGTTTTTTTTGTTTTTGCTCAAATTTGCGATTATGGCCAAGATTAAATGAAATCCAAAATACGAGTTACACCTATGTATGTCGGTTGATACATTTGGCGTGCTCTGATTGTTTGTTCCAGGGTCCCTAGGAAATTGGAAAAATATCGATGAATTTCTGCTTTCAATGGGAGTGTCACATTTTACATTTACGAGTATATTTGGGGATAATAATATTTGCATTTGATATCGCTAAGAGTATAGCGAATAAGATTATTTAAAAGATAACTATTTTTTAGTTTTAAATAAGATTTCGTTTGATATCGATTAAATCGGTTTGATGGTAAAAGTGAGGGATAAATATCAAGAAATATCGATTAGGGGTTGCTGGTTTGGCTTGAGTTTACCAAAGCTATTACTGATAATGTGCGTTAGAAGTTGTCTTAAATGTTTCCTTGAATGTTTTTGCCTTAAAGCCCGCAATCGAAGCTGCTGGATCGCTTAATTGGCTTGACTGCTCAAGTCATCCCGCCACACGGCCGCAGTAAATCTCCGGGCCGGGTGCTCTGTTCCGTTTCCCCCTTTTCTGGTGTTGGTCTTATTAAATTTACAATTGCATGGATTATGTCAGAACACTCCGGCAGCGTTAAGCAGCTCAGCTGAGGCTCAATGTAGCCACTCAGCTTCGATTTTTGCTGCCAGCTTCTCCAACCCACCCCCGTATCGGTGTCCTGCGTTTCGATGGATGCCATGAAGAGCTCTCCTAAAGAGCTTTAAATGCCAATCAGGACTTTGCTGTGATTGTCTGTGGGCGTGTGTCCGGGCTGAGAGGTCCTTCCTTTGCCCCGCTTCAACTTGGAGATATCCAGAAGCTCCTCGACCTCGGCCAACTGATAATTAATAAATTTCTTGCTTTGGTCTTAAGCCCAGCACGCTTATTTATGTGTACACTGCTGTGTGTGTTCCAGTTGGCTTATATGCTCGTTTCTTTTGCCAAATACATTCATACATGTGACTTAGGGTATCAAAAGGTATGTTAAGAAGCGAATGTTGGAAAAGCTAGAAAAACTTTGACATGCCCAACAGTGCAAATAACTAAACTTTAATTGTATTTCTGACTGAATCTTTGCGGATACACAAGTTTGGCAAGATTCACGTGGTATCACTATTTTCGATCCCCTGCCATTCCGCAATATCTTTTCCATTTGGACCGTCTTTCATTTTTATTTGTGGTTCATGTCTCTTTTGAGGTTGCCGCTCAACACACAATAATTCCTGCGCTTGTCATTTGTCTCACGTTTCTTAATTAGCTGCAGGATAATGGGCTTCGTGCACATGTCCCTGGCAAACAAAAGGAAAGCTCGACGCCAACGAGCACGACTCGGATCTTCTGCGAAGCGACACCTTGAATATGCAGTGGAAAATGTGTTCCCAATTAATCGCAAAGTAATTGAAATATTTCATTAAAATCTGAGCATGGCGACGAAAAACAAAACTTTATCCGAAAACACTCAGCAACACTTGAAGAAAAGGGGGAAATTTGAGACAGGATTATAAATCAATTTGGGTCGAAAAAACAAAAAACGACCGAACAGGAGTTGCTGAAAAGTAACAAGCAATACGGGATACCTGATACAATCAAAAAAGGAAGAAAGCCCCAAACGGCACAAAAAGTTTATGCAAAAATCGACTTTAAGCTTCTTTTCAATCGCCTTTCAGCCCCCGCCCCCGCACAACCCTCTCTCCGGAAATAAAATTGTGCTATATATAGAAAATATAGAATAAGGTATACACATACATTTATGTGTATTCTTATGGGTACATAAGTCTCTCGGGTTAGGCGTTGGTGATTTGTTTTGTTTGCCATTAGGTTCTCCCTCGTTTGGCTGGCTATTGAATTTCATTGTGCTGTTCCCGTTGCCGTAATAAATTTAATATGGGTCATTTGTATGACATTGTATCTGCCATCCCACTTGCTCCCCAAAGTCTTCATTTGCAACCACCCCCCCCACCTCGCTTTCCTTTTGTTTTTCCTTTTTCCTTATCCTAGCATCCTACCTTTTTCCCTTGGCTTTTTTGGTCATTTCCCATCGTCTATCACACTCTGCATGTTTTTGCGGTGACCATCGCAGGCTGATTGAATATTTGTGTGCGTCTTGATTTAAAACTGCTAACTCTTGATTTATTCGCATGTTTAGCAGGCAAAAATGTATATAAATAAATTTAGGCTGGATTGCTGGAAAGTATTTAAAGGTCTTGACATTTTTTTGGGGGTTGGTTCAGTGATTTGAGGGTTTCAAAACTATCTGCCAAGTTTTTAATTGTGACTTGGACAAGCTGCCGTTTTTAGAGAAATCCCTATCTGCATGAATGCATCCAAAACGACAAATGAATCACTCATTCTAGGTTGCGCACGCGTTTTTTTTCCATCACAGTATATTTGTTGTGCCATTTTCTTTCGGCCTATAGAGTACAGTACAGTAAAGAATGAGTGCACTATTTTTAAGAACTTTACACTACTGTACAGATTGCTACAAATGAGTACATTCATTCCGAAGTCTATTGCCTATGATATATAATAACTTCTTTAGTTTTGGCAACTTTGGCAGCTCCCCTCGCCGTGGGATACTGGCCGCTTCCTGTTTTGCCTGCGCTTCATCTTGTATTTTCCCATCGCTGTCGTCGGCGTTGCTGCTAATTCTGTTTTTGCCCGGCTTGGTTATTTGGGAGCAGCGCAAAAAAGGAGCCCGGCCAGCCCGGCCAAGGCGAAGGCCCAACAAAAGGCGCAACAAAGCGTGCTCTGGCGGGGTCGCGGGCGGCAAGGACTACCGGCCCAGTTGCCACGGCCTTTGCTTGTCTTTCTGCCAATGACATGTTGCAAATTAAAAAAGGGTATATGCCTGAGCAATCTTGGTTGCGGTTGCCCTCTGTCGACAGTGAATCGGAGACCGTAGGCCGGAGACTCCGGGTCAAGCTCTGGCATTGCCCAAAGACCCGAGGTCCAGGGGCCGGTAACAGCATTTTAATGATGACCATTTTTTCGTTATACCCCACAGAGCCTGAGCCTTCGTGGTTTTTGGACCGTCTACGACCACCTAGCCGGAAAGCAGAGAACACAGAAGCCGGGGCCAGCAACCACATCCATTGACATACACATAATTTGATGACAAACAATTTGGGGCACAAGTTGCGTCTTCTTTTTAAAGTTATTGCCGCCGGTTGAAGCTTGAGGTTTGCCCCGAGTGTTCTAGCTATGCCGGAGAGTTTACAAGGAAGATAAAATGGAATTCAAAATATTCCAGGGAAAGCATCAGCAGCGGCAGCGGCTTTTACTTAAACTTCCTTACAAGCATTCCTTGTTCTCTACTTAGCAGGAGCGCAAACTAAAGACCTGCTGAAAGTTAAGTGGTATTTAATAAATGTTCCCTTTTAACTTTAGCAAACATTACTTTGAAGTTTTCGTCGTCAACATCAAGTGCAAAAGGCAGCCTCGAAATTTTGTGGGGGAAAATCTGTCAAGAACTTTCAGGCTGTGGGCCATCTAAGCAGCCGCCGATTTATCGATTATGAGCAATTAAGGAAAGGCAAACACAGAAGACTAAATACTCGTAGACGCCAGCGATTTCCGGTGAATATCATTGTTTCACAGAAATGTTCTTTCATGTGATCTGGGAACTAGAATTGCTTGTGTTTTAATTGCCGTTGTTATTCCCGGTTCTTAAAAAGAACAAGGGTATATTGACAAAGGTATAATTTTTGGTCAAGACGCAAGTGAATTTAGCCATGTCGGCCTGTCCGTTCGTCCGTATAAACGCCTAGATTTTGGAGACTAAAATAGTTAGAGAAATACGAATTGAATAGAATTGTCTGATACAAGTCCTGTACAAATTGGTTTTAAAAATCGGCTACCTTTCCCCGTAGCCCCGCAAACCGCGAAATTCTGTGGCGTCCACAAATTTATATCTAGGGGTACTAAATTTGGATAATAAATTGGTAGAACTAATATCTATCTGCGATACGAAAATCAGCTGATTATGCCTACTTCTGACCGCTCAAATGGCGAACATTTGTGGCGCCCATGCTTTAAAAACTATTTTGAAACTTAGAACCGGGTATTTATAGTCGAGACAGTTGGAAAAACGGCTTCGGAGAAATTTTTGAACCTTCCTTAAGGGGAAATATTTAATTGAAATATAACATTGTAGTATATTTTTGGCTTCTGTTACGGGGTTTTTGGAGGGAACACAAAAACGCTCACAATTTAATACAAATCTACCCGAATATACATTTTGTTGAACTCGAAAAGACTGCTCGAGATGCCTTGATTTGTTGATTTGTTTGCATTAGCCCAAGAGAGTGTCAAACTGAAAGGCCTGAAATGGGAAATGCGAAGCTACAGTCATGGCATTTCGACATTCATGCAATTGAGGCAACAGGAGCAACAAAAGCCTGTCGCCTGGGAATTCCCCCGAGTCCTTGACCCGAGAGTTGCCTTCGATTATGCCATTTAGCAGTGCAAATAAATAGAATCTCAATTTCAATCGGCCGGGTAATTGGGGAGGGAGTGCGAGTGGAACATTTTGAGGATACATTGGCAGAGCCCGGCGGAGTTGGAACGGCACAACTAGGATAAACAATGCCAGGGACCGGAAGGAAGTAACTTGGCAAGCAGGCAAGCAGCCAGCCAGCAGGAAAGCAAGAAGAGCTCACGACGTGCTTTGTTATTTTTAACAGCAATTGGCAAGAAAAACAAAAAGCTGCGAGTAGGATCTGTTCGCCGGGATGTTGTTGCAGCTGAGCAAAATATATTTGCCGCCATATTTTGAGACAATATCCCGCGCGCCTGGAAAGCGGAGCGGCTTACATGAAGCAAGCAACACTCATGTGCACACGGCGGCGGTGTTGGGCGTGTGTGTGTGTGTGTGTTTGCTAGCTACAAAAGCTACGCATTGTGCTTCCGTTTCCGCTTTGTTGAATTCCACTTGTTTACTCGATTTAAGGAAATATTACCGGCACAAACAAACAAAGTGCAGCGGCAGGGAGCAAGCAGTAGCAGCAACAGCACCACAGGTCTGAGTTAGCAGACAAAGCGGATATAGATCTCCCCCAAGCCCACCCTATAGTATATTTCCCCCCCGGGTCACTATCCTCATGGTCTTCACATGCAGTTTTGTGTGCGGGCGCCCAATAGACAAGTCATAAGTTTTTACGGTTCGTTGCAGACAAGCAGTAAGAAATTTTTACGCTTCCAAACTTGCTGTAATAACTCGAACACAAAAAGTAGCAAGGTGAATTGGCAAAGAGAAATATACGTATAGTACTGGGGCCACAACATTCTAGCCGAGGGATAAATGCTCTACGGGGAGCCAACAAATAAATTGAAACAAGTGTTCAAATGAATAAATTATAAACGAATACTGAAGTGATATCGAAATATAAATGTCATAAAAACATTGCCAATTTTGAAATGAATACAAATTGTGCGGCCGAAAAACATATGCAAATGACTGAAGAATTTTTTGGCAGGCGCATTTATATTAGTTGAAAAAACAGTGGGCAATTAAAAAGGGTAATCGCGCTTAAAAGCTCGATCAAACAAATTAGTAATTATAATTTTCCTTGAATCCTGCAACCATATGACTTTGTTGGAGTTAACATTGTTTCCTCGGCAGCATTGCACTTCTCGGGGAGCTACAAAATTGTTCTAAGACAAGAAATGCTTGAAGGTAATCGTTACCTCCAAAGATAGGGCAGGGATGAAGGATGCTACGGCGGCTGGGCAGGCACGTGCTTATGCATATGGAAACAGAGGGGCAGGGGCTTTTGTAGCAGGTGCCCCATAAGTTGCAGCTGAGCGGATATTTTGTACTCGAGTGGCGCTGCAGAAGGTGAAACTTGCCGGGGCGGGCAAAAGCTGCAAACAGAGACTGAGGCAAATTAAGTGGCAAATAAACAGAACCTTACTTCCTTTATTCCTTTGGTTTCTCTTATGCTCGTGCTTATTTTTCCGCTTGTTCGGCCCTTTGAGGCGGCATAAAAAATGCATAACGAGCTTTAAAGTGGTTCGGCATTTTAAAAAATTTAAACGGTTCCAGCCGCACTCCTCACTCCTCCGGCCTCCGCCATTTTCCGCTCCGTCTCACTCTGCACATAAACATAAAAAATTCGCTTTATTGTCAATTTTAATACGTTTTTGCATTTTATGCGATTTGCTTGAGAGATGTTTGGGGTCTGGCTGGTGTATAATCCTTTTTCCTTTTGTCATAAAAACAAAAAAAATAATCGTGGTGGAAAGGGGGGAAGGGGGCCCGGAAGTGGCCGTGGAAGACTTTACGAGCTTTGGCTTTTTGCCCTTTTGACATGACATTCAACAGATTTACGTGCGCTCGTGCCTAATTTAAGGATAAAGTGGCGCATCAGGATGCGCAGGATGTCGGATTCAGAGATTTTTGTTCTTAACCTTTCTGCCATTTAATCGAATTTTATGCATAAAATAGCAATCCCTCACCACTTCACCCGGCGTCGCCCCCTTTCGCTTCATTGCCCTGATCCACTCAACTCGTTCATCTCATTTCATCTCATCGCATTTCGTCCTTCCGCTCGCTGGCAGCCACTTAAAAGGATTAAAAACTTTTCAATATAATAACGTCACTTCAAATTGACAGTGAAATCAACCGACGAAGCTGTAACAGTGAAATGTTTGTTCGCACAGTTTCTGTGCGTCCCCAAAAAGGTTTTTCACCCAATCGCTCATATACTCCTGCATGTGAGCCCATCTAAGCCGCTTACGCATTACGAAAACTTAACTTTTGAGCCATTTAAATCACTGTTTCGGGCGGGGGCGGGGGAAGGCCCTTTGACAGGGTTTTGGCATCAATTACAGCGACAAGCGGCGGCAGTTGGCCTAATAATGCAGAAAATGCCAAACAAAGTGTTTAACGTTGTCAATTTAACAACCTCGAGCGCTTTTTTATGGCTCCCACCCCCCGCTGCTGGTGGGTATCCGTATCTGTGGCCCCATCCGCATCCTTGGCCCTGCTCCACTCCCCCGGTATCTGTCGCTTTTCCAACTGCTAACCAAAACAAAATAACAACAAAAGCCAGCAACAAGCCGGCGAGGGTAGGAGAAAGTTAAACAAAGGCCATAAATGCACTGTGGTTGTTGTTAATGAGGAAGGCGAACTAAATAAACACAGAATTAATGCTTAAAGCAGATACGCAAGGGTCCAACTATACATTTTTATTCAATGATATAAACTTTGTGTAATTTTGTATTATTACTTTCGACTTGTTAATGATTGGAGAATCATTTAGAAGGTGTTATACATCAATTTCGTTACGCTTTGAGCTGGCTGCTGGCACTTCCTTGTTGGCTGCTATCATTAATTACGATAACATTATTGTGAACGATTAATGTGTGACAGTCACACGCATTCTCGCATCTGGATGCTTACTCGATTTTCCGCACAATTTGCCCCACTGTTTCTTGGCTCGCACAAAAGCGAGTTAGCCGCGCGGCAGACAACGCAGAATCCGGCTGGTGAGCACGGTACGGGGGGCGCCCGGAATCCTCCGTTTCGAGCCCGAGATCCCAGACTTTGGGCTCCTGGCACGCCGCAGATGCTCAGCCGCCCACACGCACACGGTGGGCCGCCGCCCACTCCCCATGTGGCATTCGCCGCAGAGACACGCGCTGGCAGACAACACACATGTTAACATAAACGTCAAACACACAAAGCCCGCCCGCGAAATGAGCGCACCGAAGGACGAGCAGGTCCTGGCGGAAGAGTGTAGGTAATCGAGGTGAAGTGCAGCCATGGAACTAGGCTCTGGAAAACTCGAGAGCCGGGCTGGTGCTGGTGCTGGTTCTGGTGCCGGTGTTGGTGCTGGGAGTGCTGTCTTAATGGCCCAGTGAGCATAAGCGGGCCGTTCTAGTTGCGATTATCTTTACGGGATAAATACAGTGAGTAATCGCTAAGAGAAATCAGAAGTCACTGAGGAGGAAAATAAACAAGAAGGGAACAAGACAATAAAAAGTTTGGCTGGGCCCAAAAAGGAACATTTGGCCGTGATAAATCTGAGTCACATAGCTAAATTAAAGAATTATTTGGAGTGAGCAAAAAAGTATAAACAAAACTCTTTTAAAGAGTCTTGCATAATAAATTTGAACTCTTGAGATACTTAACTATATTAATATTAATCCAAAAGATCACACTATTCCTTATTTTGTTAAAAATAAAGGAGAAACTCGTAACTTGTAATAAATAATGGTTTAACAAATGTAATAAAATGTAGCATACTTTTTTGGGCTCGTAATCACCATCGAGTTTTAGCCTAAGTTTAAAGCTAAATTAAAGAGTAATGAGAAAAAAGTATACGCAAATATTTTTATAGTATTATTTTAGCTGTTTTAAAAGTGCACTTCCGTACATAATTCCCTATTTTGTTAATAACAAAGTCGAAACTCTTGTGGTAAATAATGCATTAAGATATGTAACCAAATGTAGCATACTTTTTTGGGCTTTTAGTTACCATCGAGTTTTAAGGAGTTGATACTGTAGCCAACAAACACGGAAAGCAGCGAAACGTTAAGGCGATTCTATTTTGGCAATTGATTGCCGTTTTTCTTCAATGGGAAATTTCTCTCTTGAGCATTGGCCGTGCATGTGCCGGGAGTGTGTGCGAATCGTGATTGGTATCTATATCCATGGCAACGGCGTCGTTATTGTTCTTGCTGATGACCAGCGTAGTATCCCCTATCCCCATTCGTGCCACTTTAGGCTGGCAGGCAGAAGGCAGCAGGCGGAAGGCGGCAGGCATCAGACAGCAAGTATACAATAGGATATAGGATGTTGCAAGAGGCGGTTGACTGGCCACCTGCCCTGTTTTGGGGCGTGGCCCACTACTGCGATATCCATACAGTACATTAAGCTAACTAATGATGCATGCCAAAGACAAACACAATAACAACAATGTGGCCAACAGCAACGCGAACAACTTAAGCTGAGCAGATAAAAAATTATGAACGCAAATCCTCTCATCCACTGGCCGGGATGGCCTGGATAGCTCAGGACACGGCAGAGCAGAGTTAATTGAAGTCATAAAAAAAGCAAAGACAACGGGGCAAGAACAGCAGCGAAAGCAGCCAGAAAACATCTTTATCAGCTTTTTGTCCGCATTGTTGTGTTTGCTGTCGCCATCGTTGCCGCTGGAGATGGAGATGGAGCTGGTGATGGGGATGGTGGTGCGTGTGAATTGCTCCCCTGGTTTTGTATGTTTATATGACCAGCGATAAGGACGATTTGTCATGGCACCGAAAGAACAGAGCGCCCAGAGATTAAGCCGCATATTCTTTATAGACTCGAGGACCACTTAACCATGTTTTTTTTTCCGCTTTAGGTTTTGTGCCCCGGCATTGTCTATGCGGTCCACTGCCAGCTATCGACAACTATATAAAATTTAAGTATCGCCCATAAATTGAATTGTCCTGCTGATGGCCTGATGGTCAAAGGAAAAATATTCTAAACAAGCAGGCACTTCAAGTTCTAACGATGCGTGAACAAGTGGATGGAAAAATACACAATTTCGAATCTGGTGCACTCTTTAAAATATATGCAAATAAAAGACAATATACCCAGCAAAGATGTGGTTTCATGCCAATTATATAGCCAAATAATTGGATGTGCTTGTGGAAATGTTCAACTTACGAACCCTACAAGTATATTTATATATGCAGCTGGTATCAGAATGTTGCATTATAATGTTGGGTCAACATCGTCAATGGGGGAAACAAACAATTTGAGTGGTATTAATTATTCAATGGCCTCAAATGGAATAGCATGTCCGACACAAGTATGTACTTCATATTTTCGGTTGGACTGCATTATACACGTAGGAGAGTGTCCTGCACACACATGTGCCGAGGTACTCAAGCCCAAAAAAAGGAGTGCGGGGAAAAAATTTGTATTTGATGTTGCTGCTGGGGGGCTCCATATTTCCTCGCATCACTTTGTGTGTGGGTGTCGAGCAAACGTAAGCGTTGCATGCTCAAAGCTAGAAACCCACCTTCTCCATTTCAATAACAACTACATGCGACCAACCAGATGGGTACCGAGCACCCTGTGACCCCAAAATGATAAAAGTTTGATAGGGTCAGCCATACCCAGTTCCCACGGATTTAATTTCCATAAAATATTCCCAATGCCCATTTAAAAATACTGATTTATTCTTTGATAAATTTGATACAATAAATTCTACTTATAATAGTGTGTTAATCGATTTCAAATTAAGGAAATGTTTTAGTTGTTATCGATATATTTTTATGGTACATAGATTTATTTGCAACTATGGGTATTTACAAAATAAATTAATAGGATTCCCAGTTCCAAATCTAAAACACGGATTTAATTTCATTAAATTGTTTTCAATGCCCATTGAAAAACTCAACTTCTAACAGTGCACTAATCGATTTAAAATCAAAGAGGTTCGTTTGTTATCGGTATATTTTCGTTGCGGTTCGAATAGAGGGTATTTGAATTAGAGCTTCTATTAAAAACATTTGTCTGCCTGCCCCGACACAGCAACTTCCTAATTGTTAATGCAAACAAGAGCTAATAAAACATGAAAAACTGCTTTTGGTTTGTGTTATTTTTTGTTTGTGTTTAACTATCGGTTTGGTAAGCATACAAACCAACAATGCAGAGAGCGGTTAAGGGTCAGTTTAAATGGTCCTTTAACCAAACAAAACCACGCCCCAGCAATTCAACTGAAGCCTTTGTTCTCCTTTGAGTGCAGCAGCCATCGAGGGGGGAGGATGTGTGCAGAATGGAGTGACGTAAATGTGAATGAGTTGAAGTTATAGTGTGAATGCCGCCCCAAACAATAATAATCTTTATTTGCCGCCCAGTTTCGGCCCCGTTTTTAGCCTCGCCCCCGTCGTGTCTGTCTGACCATTTGGGCCGACTGACTGCCTGTTTATTTCAGGCCAACAACATGTCCCCAGACGAGTGTTGTCTATCTGTTTGCGGGAGTGTGTGTTTGCCTCTGCCAATTGATGTTACAGTAACTGACCAAGAACGTCCGACGTCTTTTTGGCTGTCTATTTAGTCCAGTGATTTGGCCCGCCCACCCCGACCGTTCCCCCATTCCATTCACCACGGAATCCACCGACTCTCCATCCGGCCTTTTACCTCAGGTTCCTGTTTTGTGTGCCTCCTGGAGGTTTGACCCGGAGCGGATCCGTTTTGCGTTTTCTGCTGTTTCCCTTCCGGTGCCTTTAACCGCTCTATTGTCCGGCTAATTGGCTGCTTAACACACACCGCACACACTTAACTGACACAACTGTCTGATGCCCAAAAACGATTGTGCATTTTCAATTATCGCTTGCATTTAATAAATCACTTAATACCCGGCCAGCATGCAAATGCATAATTGGCGTAAGTTTCTTGCCTGGCAGGTGTATTGTCGTATATTGTATAGAGATAAATCGATGGGGATTTTCGCATTGCTTCACCCCATTCACAGGTAATTATTTGAAAAGCTCGGACAGCTTATGATCATTTAAGTATATCCGTCCAAGATGCTGTTTTCAATCAGAGAATGTTGCATTATATATTGAAAACCAGCTAAGCATTTAGATGCTTATCATGTAATCACATGACGTACTTCTAGCTGTATTCATATTGCAAATTAGCAGCACTTTACCTAATCTTCCATCTAATCTCTTTTATAATTAAAGGTTGTTGTACATTTAATGAGTGCACACAAAACTCAACAAGCAATCAGGTTTAAATCTAAATTTATTGCATGTGTCTTGCATTTTATGTTGCCCAACCGATGCCAAATAATATTATTGTTGGTCTCTCTTTTTTGTTAGTAGGAAAAACGTGTAATTTAATAAAGTGGTAAAAGCGCAGCTATTCGGCAAACATGATATCCCAGTCCCCCGAAAATCAATTGCGGTTGCTCGTGTTACTGAGTCTGGTTCACTGGCCACTGCTCTTTGACGCAGGATTCGGCAGCAGGAGTGCAACACCGGCTTTTCGGTGGCCCGGGAGCAGGGCGAAAGGGCGCACGTGGCGGCACTTCATGCAATTCACATGAGCGGTCCACAGCTGTTCGCCTTTTTGGCCAACAGAGTGCTGCGGAGGCGGACGGCGGGGTGTCCATGTCCTTCTGCGTTGTATGTAAATGAGATATTTTGCGGTCGGGCGGCAGGCAGGCGTGGGAGTCCGGCATGGCACGTACAAACTCAAATGCGGTCGAAATCTGCATTAACTATTGCAATTAGTGCGAAATTTTGTATAAATTATGTAAAGAATAGTTTTTGGCACCGAGTTTTCTATGAACTATGACCATGTCAGCACACAGGCAGCCAGCCGAATGTTGTTTTGTTGGTTGGATTTTGTTTTGGAAAAGTATTTCAGCAAAATAGTTTGCCCATTTGCCCCAACCAATCGACCGACCGACCACTTTAAATCTATGTTTGTACTTAATACACATTTGCCACTTGCCCGTCCCTTGGCCAATACATTATGCAATTCCATTTAAAATCGAATAATGCCAGCAGGAATACCGATTGATTTGCCATGTTTGTCAAGTTTATTTGCTTCTCTTATACTACTTAGGTTTCATCAGGCCTAAAGGCAAAGGGTTTATTGATATTATTGAACCAATAGACTCGGGTGAATTGAGTAAATTGCGAGTAAATCAGAAAATTAATAAAATATTCCTATGCTTGAGCCTTTTCATCGCTTTGGCACTTTAGTTCTATATATAGCATTGCCAGATGACGATGTTTTCCTGCTGCCACTCACAACAAACAGGATTCATTACGTTGGAACAACGCTGCGTATGCGTGATATTCTGCCGTCTATCTTCCCGGCCACGCTCATTGATCGCTTCCATTTGTTTGTGTGCCTGAGGGGCTCAGCCATCCTCACTTGTTTATTGTAAATTTCGTTTAGATGAGCAATTAAATTTTAATTAGTCTGCCTTCTCTATTCGAGTTGTATCTGTGTTCCCGGAAAAACATGGGGGCCAAACGCGCTCGACTGTTTAGGCCAAAACGTACTCCGTACGCACACATTTCTATCGAAATTCTTTTAATTAGTGAAAGTTCATTTAGGGGTTTTCGTGCTGTTATACCCTTGATGTGAGCGCTTTGCAAAAGCGCTTTATTTACTGCGGCATCGCCGGGTTTTTTGGGCCACCAAAACCAAAGCTTTCCTCCTCCTGCCACCCCCACAAACCGAAGCCACTACTAAGCAACCTTCGAATAGTTCCTATTCCCATTTAACTGTAATCAATTAATTCATTATTATTCGTATTCTGCTTTCGAAAAACCTGCCACTTTGCTTTATTGCATGTTGAAGTAGTTTTTCATTATTGGCTCCACCTTGTTGCACACTCAGTCGGGGGGATCATTGAGTTCGCGCAGGCCGGGGCAGGACTCCAGGGGGCAAATGCACAAACTTGTCGGCAAGTTTTCCAAGGTAATTCACAGACAACTTGGCCTGCTCCTTTTATTTTCCCTCCTCCACATCTAGCTCGCTCCCTCTCATTCGGTTCAATTTCAGTTTGGCTGAACTGAAGGCCTCTGGGGTAACATTCCAAACAAGATAGCTGAACCAGAACAACTGAGGCGAAATCTTTTTGTCTTTAAAAGAGCGCCAGGCAGCACTGCTTTCGTATTTAGATGAATAATCAAGTAAAGGATCGCTTGGAGGGCATAGCGCCAGGATTTATGCTCTCTTATTGAATAATCTGGGGCAGGCAAAAAACCATCTAACAAGTAAGAACGATTATAGTCGAGTGTTTCGACTCTGATTACCCGTATCTTAGTTTCCACCTGATTTTAAGATACCATTCAAATTGTGGGCGCAAAAAATTTGCATAATTTCTGTTTCTAGGTGTGTGCGTGTGGGTGTATAAGCGGTGTGCGGCATGTTTCTATGGAAAAGATTGTGGGCACAACAAATTTTTGTCATTTCCGCAAACAGAAGTGGGCGTAACCTTTTGAATTTTGCAACACAGACTAGCTTTACCAATGTAATAACCGAATTTAATACCCCTAGAGTTATAACTGTAGACGCCACAGAATTACGCGGTTAGCGGGGGTGCGGGGAGTGGTAGCCGGTTTGTAAAACAATCTTGGGCTGAACTGGTATCACAAAATTATGATTATGCAATTAGTTTTCTTTTATCTATTACAGTCTTCAAAATCTAGGCATTTATTCGGACAGACGGACACACGGACATGGCTAGATCGACTTTATGGGGTAGAAAAGGCTTCCTTCTCCCTGTTACCTACATTCTTACGAATCTAAAACACCAGGCTATAAACAGTTACATATTTCTAACCCCAGCTGGAGGACTAAACAGTCGCCTTGACAGCTGTCTTTGTCATAATTTCCTGTATCTAATTCCAGTCGCCATCTGCTGGTCTCTGGAATGCTCTGAATCGGTACAAAGTGAAAACAACTTGTGATCCAGCGGGAGTCAGCGGAAAAGTCCGTTTTCCGCCACGCATCGCATGTTGTTTTTATTGCCATTGCCATATTCATTACATTAACCTTTTGCCAAAGCGTTTTGCCACGCCCCCTTTTACTCCGCTCCCTCGTCTGTGGAATGTGCATCGCTTACCTGTTTTTTGCTTGTGTTATAATGCCGGTTACTGCTGTTATTCCAGCTCCGTGCTGTTTTTTTTTTAGCTTCCTTTGCCACTGTTTTACGGCGGACTGTTTGTTGATTTTGCAGTGCTGATGTTGCCACTGATGCCACCGCCCTCGCTGGCTCCCACCAGGGCAGGTGCAGGGGCAAAACTTTTACGCTTTTGTCGTTAAAAAACATCACAAGTAGGGGGAGTACCGAGTTCGAGTTTGATGGGCGGAAACTCAATGGAGGGGGCCGCATCATCAGTGACAACAACAACGGGAAAAAGGGAAGCAATCGCGCTGAGTTGGCTTGGATGGGACAAGCAATTGCAAAACTATTTGAACAGCTTCCCTCACCACAGTAGCTCGAATCCAATCCCGTTCACGTGGCAGAACATCACGCGCACTTCCGGCCGCCAATCCATTCCCATCACCCGCATCAATCAACGGCCATATGATAGCCACCGAAAGAAAATCCAGACATGTCGAGCCCATGCATCTCATCGCTGACCCCGCTCAGCTTCGACAGGTCAAAGCGTTTTTATAAAGCCATAAAATATACACAAACTAACTCCGAGGTCGGAACCCTCACGCACCGCCACACCGCCACACTCTGTGCCACCGGGGGGGCGGAGGCCGTGATTGGGGCCGGGAATGGGGTGAAAATGGCGGGGGTTGGACTCGCTGGGGGAAAGGGTTCGGAGTCTGGGATCGTAGACTGTCAACGGCCTGCTTGGGTAACCTTTCTAAACGGCTCACAGCCCGAGGAGCGCTCGAGCACTAATTTCAAAGAGTTTTTCAGGGAAATTGGTCTTGAAAATTGCTTAAAATCTCTTGCTATAGATGACAGAGATTCTTGTTTAAAAGTCTTTAATATAATATATAAAATTTAGAGATAATTGCAGAATATAATAATACAAAAGTGCAGAGTCCACTGGGTAAAATATGATATAAAAAATTGGTGTCAGGAAAAATGTATAATTTGAAGCTGAACCAACAGAAACAAGCTTAAGTTTCCATTGTGATATTTAATTACTATTGTTGGGAGCCCACTAAATCGCGTTTCATTTAGAACAAGGTGGAATAATTCCTCCTCAAAACAACTATAAATATTATTTTAATTATGCATTATATTAGCGATATTAAAGCTATGCTTCCCTTTTATCTGTGCTTTTAAACCTTTTCATAAGGTCAAGTGGAAATACATGTCGGTTTATATGAATAAGAAATTATTCAAAATATAAAATGCTTGGGTTTTTAAACCAATTTTAAATTAGAATAAGTAAAGTGTAGACTTGTTTTGAACCAGTTAAAATGTCATAAGCATTGCCGATATTTGTCCGATACATACAAGGTTGACACATACTGCAGTAAAAACATTGTTTCATCAAGAATTATAGCAATACACGAAAAGTCTTAGCATCGAGGGAGCAACCCTCGTTTCTCTAGCCTTTTTGAGTTGTTGTTCGTGTCCTGTATTTTACTTTTTTGTTTTATTTTGTTTGGTCGGAGGGTCCTGCTTATGTTTGGTTTATGTTTTTTGGGCCCATTCTCAGTTTCGGACTTGGGCTTGCCCGAAAGATTTATGTGCGTAAATTTCATGCTGACGGCATCAGGTGATTTAACACTTTAGATAACTTGGAACAGTTTATAGTCGGAGAAGAAGAAGCGGCCTGCCCTCTTCAAACGAGAAAGTGTGGCTCGGTGTGGTGTAAAGTGGGTGGAAAAGTTGTATTTTTATTATTTTATTTTATTGCGCTTACATCTTTAAATAAGTTTGCTTTGGCCGCCGCCGACGCTGCCACTGCCGCCTTATTGGGTGTGTATATGGTATTTGGGTCCTTTGTTCGGAGATCTGCCCTTTGGAATTGATGCGTCTTTTGGGGTCATAAAAATTACAAAAAATTTCTCTTGCCTTTTTGGGCTGATTGCTGTGTGCGATTGAGCATCGTTCGTCCGGGTGGGTCCCTGGTCCCTGGTCCCCTGGCGTTTACTTTCGTCCTTTTTTTTGGTCCTTCCACTCCGATTCCCTCCGCTGCGCTGCTCTTCGGTCCCTCCCCCCTGGTTTGTTTGTTGTCCAGATAGGATATAAATTATATTGAGCGCTTTGAATTAGTTTTTTATGTGCCACACATGTAGTGAAAATGAAATTAGATACGTGTTGGGTACGAGTTAATTTTGGGGGCACAGATTTTCGGGCGGCTAAAACTTTTCCTTGATTTGTCTTCGATTGATGACTGCGGAGAGTGGCAATAGAAATCGACGGGAAGTCCCCGGCCCGGGGGATATTTAAAGAGTTTACTTTAGTCGGACAATGCTCAACAATTGCCAGCTCCATGGGGGAAAGTTCGCCCTGCAATCGCTGCTGCAGCAGTACCAACAATGGCCAGCAATTACCAAAATACAAAAAATGCAACAAACCCAAAAGGAAGCCAGAAAAAACCCAACCGAACCGAACCAAACACGAAAAAAATAAATAACAAGTAAGAATGAGACACTCGACTCTAAAGTGTCTCGACTAAAAATACCCGGTTTTTAGTTTTTTAGAACATTATAAAGCACTGCGTGGCATGTTTCCATGGAGAAGCTTGTGGGCGCAACAGATTTTTGCCATTTGCGCGGACAGAAGTGGGCGTAACAGGCTGATTTTTACAAGAATGATAGATTTTAGTTCTACCAATATAATATCTGAATTTGATATTTCTAGATCTAAAATTGTGAACGCCACAGTATTTTTCGGTTTGCGTGGATGCGGGGGGTGGTAGCCGATTTTTAAAACAAACTTGTGCTAAAATGGTATCACACAATATTAAATATGCAAATAGTTTTACTCTAACTATTACAGTCTCCAAAATCTAGGCCCTCATACGTACAAACGGACGTACGGGCAGGCGGACACGGCTAGATCGACTTGACTTTGTGGGGTTGGAAGAGCTTTCTGCTTCCAGTTACATACATTTGTACGAATTCAATATACCCTTGTCCTTTTTAAGAAGCGGGTATAAAAAATAAAAGAAGGATATTGCGAAAACTCAACTCCAACACGAAAAGGGCAAGCGCGAAAAAGGAAACGCAAAAAGCGAAAATAACATGGAATTGTTAAGGAACTGCAAACTGCAAATCCATTAAACCACAACAAGAACAAGATGGAGCCGGGCGCCCAGAATCCACCGGAACCGAACACCAAAGCTCCACCATTCACCACCGCCCACCCGCTGCAAATGCACTTGGTATTGAATCGAAATGGGGAATGTTCTTTCACAATTGACTGAAAATTGTTTGTTAAAAGTACAGCGCGTTGAACGTTGAACGTTCTCAACATTCAGCTCGACACTTGCAAATGCGCTTTTTCTTGGATTAGTCGATTAGTAGAAATATTTTCCAGCTGGTTGAAACAGACTCAAGGTATTCGTTGTAATGGTTTATGATTTTAAGCTCGACGTAAGCGAACAAGTCGAATGTTTTGAGGGAGTAATTAATAGTAATTAAACCCCAACTACAATGAAATGGTTATTGAACCCATGTCTAGGGAACTAGCAATTGAAAATGATCATTTAAGTTTGTTAAATTCAAAGATTTATTACGGAGCTGGTTGACGTAATGAAAAAGCGTACCATAATAATGTAATTCTAGTGTACAAATTATAAATGAAATTTCCCATGCTTGTATAAGGAATTAGTCATACGATTAGTCATACTTATCCAATATAGTTGCTCCTAAATTGGCACTTTAAACCACTTTGAATACGTTAGTTTTGCTTGCTTATTCCCAGTATGAAGATATATCTTACTTTCTTGTTGGGTAAGATATCCAAGGTAATTGAAATAAATGCCATAGTTTAAGGTTGCACTTTCCGTTTAGCTTCCATTTTGCTCGATTCTGGATGGGCCAACAAATGCCTCATCAAGAAATGCGGTCCCTGCATTTTACCAACCTGCAACTTTGATGGAAAATGCTTCTTTGAGGGGACAAGCACTTGCATGCTGGAAAATGAAAAGTGCAGACGTGAAAAGCTGAAGCTGCCGAGTAAGTTGGCCTTGCATCAAAATAAAATACGATTATTATTAATTTATTATTTATTTTTTTAAAGGTTTTACTAAAACAGAGAACGGCTATTGCTTGGAGGGCTACAAAAAGTGCACCTACAAGGGATAGTAAAGTCCTGGAGTCGCCTTAATAATATTGTAAAATTTCAAATAAATTCTTGTTGCATTGAAATGTTATAATCTATCTTTTCTCCTCAATGTTGCAACGTTGGGAATCTGGGTCGAAACTTTAGTTGTTGCCGCAAGAAGAAATACCTGGGGGGGCGTCTCCAATTCGTATTAGCCAACAAAACTAACCCAACCCAACCCAACCCAACCCGGCCAAGACGAGCAACGAACTGAACCGAAGCGGAGCCACCCGACAATGAAAAATTTAAACTTTGCATCCCAGCCATTTATTCATCCTGCTTGGCATCTGCCATCATATCTTAGTATGCGGTTCCTGCCCCATCTCCATCTCCATCCCCTTCCTTGCCATATACTTGTGCATTAAAATATCTTTTAACCATCTCTCCGGCCAGCCAGGACTCCGGCAAGTCGGAGCTGCTCTGGGGCCACCTTAAAAATTAATTGAAACATCACTACCGGCTAATATTGTATATTAAAAACAGCCAGGGAGCCGCAACCAAAATGGGGCACATAAAAGTTTTGGGGCTAGCACCGAGACACAGAGGTCTGTGCAAATTGCCAGTGTGCGTGGCCATTTATCAGCCTTAGTTTGGGTTAGAGGCCATCGCAGAGCCTGAAGAGGAATGTCGACCAATAAATTCGAACAACATTTTCGGTTACTCTTGGAGTTTATTAGCCAAGAGCCCACCAGCCCGGTTGCCGGTATTTTGTGGTCATAGGCCAACCTGAACTTGAATCCGGCGACCCCGGTCCCTTTGACCGACCCCCACCCAGCACCATACCCACTTTGCATCCATCTTCATCTGTGGCAGCCTCAAATCACTGTCCGGCTTTGAATTTCTGCCCCGGCATTGCCAGCCCGAAATTGTTTTTACAGTTCCCCGGCCCAGGCGCATGCTCAAATTCTCTCTTAATTCGCCGGCACGAAGCTGAACGTGCAGCTTCGTGTGTCGGCTGTTGCGCCTAGGACAACAATTTCCGTGTTGCATGCGGTTCGTGTGGCAAGACGGCCGGTCGGCGGGCCGGTCGGGTGATCTAAAAACGAAGTTCCGCCACTCGAGGTCGCCGACGTGCCATAAAATGCGCATAATGTGCCGCGGATGTGCCAGTGCACGTTTGTTATTTGGCGCGTGAGCATCGCCATCCGGTGGCAAGTGGAGCCGAGCCGAGTGTGTTGTTGATCATCTTAATGTTAATGTTGAGTGCGGCCCGATCCCGTGACTAGCGACTATGGCCGGCCAGCCGAAGGGCAAGCAACGCGGTCGCCGCAGAATGTGACCAAACCCAAAATATACATAGTAGAAATACACAGGAAAAGCTGGGCTCTTGAGAGCAAGCATTTCAGTGATTGTGGGCAGTCAGCTGCGATTGCCATAGTGCCAGTGTGAAGTGATAATCAAACTTGCTGAGGGCCAGGCCGGAAACGTGTGGAAAAGTTGAGGAAAAGCACATGCAACAACTGGATACGGATACGATTGGCAAGCCTTAAACAGCCGCTGACCTACAGCCGACCAGCCGCCGTCGCCACCCACTCACAAGTCAAGTAGGTAACAGATTGATGAGGCTGCCGGCTTTGACCCCAACCGCATTCCATCACCACCCACCCGCACTCCCAGCCACATCCAAACAAACACCCGGCCAACTACCCATCAAGGCGTCCTCGTTGGCCACTTGACTAAAAGTTCAATTTCCTGCAAGATGCTTTAATTGAAGCGCACAGTAAACAAGAAGCAGCAAGCGGCAAGCAGAAAGCAGAAAGCAGAGCGCAGAAAAGCAGAAAGCTCGGAGGGTGTGCTGTGTCCCCCGAGGGGGCGCAAGGGTCAATCGTCACTCCGGGTGCCCGCCGTGTGCCCGTGTGCCCGGGTGGCCTGGGTGGCCGGGTGGACGGGTGCCCGGCACTGGTCAGTCATTAGTCATTTGCTCATTTCCGCAAACGCAGCCCGGATGTGCAGCACTTGTCAGCCAATAAACAACCTCTCCGGGCGGTGGGTGGAGGGTGGTATCTGGTGGGCGGCAGGGGCGTGACCGACCCCTCAAACTGAAACACAAACTCGCACTGGCAATTAAATGTTTACATTACCGTCAATCGCCAATGCGATGATGTGTCCCGCCCGCTGCCTTTGCGGAATCAATTCAAAAGTCTCATTTCCGTTTCCATAATAATTGTATGAGTCCAGGCTGCAGAGTAAGTCTTCTGATTGCCCCAAATTGTCCAGAATTTGGCCTTTGTTGGCTTGTAATCCGAAGACGTCTTTAAAGCCCGCGAACTTGAGCTTGATTTCTTAGAAATTGAAGACTTTTGATTTCTTGGAAACATTAAAAAATTGGTACTTGTCGCCATGAATACCGAAAATGCAGCAGTACTTGTAAACAAGACACAATTATAATTTAACTAAGCCAATTAAGCTTTAATTTATTTATTAATTTATAGAATAAAATTAAGAGCTAGCGGGAAAGGTTTGGCTAAGACAGCTAAGGTGTTCAGCAAAATTTTTAACGTTATTGGTTATGTCTAGTTTAGGGGATTGAGATTTTAAGGTATTGCAGAATGTGTACAATATTTTTTTGGAGAAGCATACGAGTTTTTCAATACATATTTATGTAATGATATTTATCTATTAATATAATGTAAGTGTTCCAGACCTTAGCTGAGCTCCTCTTTGATAAACATTATAAAATATTATAGATGATTCTTGCAGCTTTGTCAGCTTTTATGAGACTTTTGATAAATCTGTTTCCATTTAGTTGGAAAACAAGAAAAGAAAAAGCTGAGATTGTGCGGTCTTAAAGACGGCTGGCTCCCACAAAAAGTGGGACGAACAAGAGAAATCTGGAAAATGAGTGCTGCTGCAGTGGGTCGCTTTTTGGTGGGCCACTGCATATGTGTCACACATTCAGCTTCTTGGACAACAATAACCAAGACGGACAAGAGGCGGGCGCATCGTTCAGAAAGAGCAAAAAAACATTGCATAGGTGCTACAAAAAACAAAAATAATCCGGCAGCAACAATAACACGAAGGTGGGAAGGTGGGAAGGTTGGGTGGCTAGGTGGGTGGGTGCTTGTGAACGAAACAGGGCACCAAGCTAACCCAGTTCTTCACGGCTTAGTTTTGTTTTTGGCCGCTTTTTTGCCCGGTGCTGCTGGTATATTTCTTTTTATGGCTTTTACCGACTGCCCGCAAAACGACGACGACGACGACGCTGACGAGGAGGAGGGCCAAGCCAAAGCCAACCTCAGTGACAGCAAAAGAAGTAAAAATATTTCGGCCAAAAACTGCCAGACTTGGCCCAAACCCCACCACCACCCCATGAACCACCTTAGCCCATCCTCCTTTGATGAAACCTGTTTTGTAATTGTCGTTTTTTTGTTGCCTTCTGTTATATTTTGTTGGTGTTTTTTTTTTTGGTATTCTGAGTATGCGTGATGGGGTGTTGTTGGCGGGATTTCTTTGGTTTGGGCCCTGCCTTCTTGCCGTCTTGCTTGGGCCATTGTCACGTAAATCTGTGACAGAAATTAGCCTCGTTGACAAAAATATGCCTGCTTACACATTATTTGTACAAACAAATAGACGTCGGGCAACAGTTAATGGCGTGGAGAGTGTCGTCCTGGAGGCGCTTTTGGGCCAAAGTTTTTGGGGGGGATCCTGGGACATTTGCATGGGAACGGCGCCAGTTGTTCGGCTTTTGGTTCTGGTTTTGGGTTTTGCTGGATTCCTTAGGTAGTTTTGCGACTGTCGTCCCCGGGTTGGCTGCTTCGTCTTGTTTTATTGATCTGTTTATGTTTAGGCCCTCGGACCCTGCCCCACAAGTCGGCGGGTTCAACCCTCATCACGGATAGACAAAACAACAAAAACTTTTATTTGTGGACTAATAAAAATGCAAAAAAGCAAGAGACACAGGCCGAAATGTGAACCGCAAATTCCTTTTTTTCCTGTTTTCTGTTTGGTTTATAGCTCTGACCGGGGGTGGGCTTGAAAGTTATTCAGGGGTTAATGACCAGACAGGCGTGAAAGTAATCATAAACCGGGTTCATTCCACACTCCTGCGAAGCCCAAAGTTAATTTAGCTTGACCGAGGCATGACAGTTTTTTGCTTCTATTTTAAATCAGCTCATTACGCACACCAGGTTGTCGATTTTCATCATGTTGGCGATTTTTGGCATTGTGGATTAATTGATTTTTTTTTTAATCTAATAAATGCTGCCTAATATTAAACTTTATCACATAAGTTAAACTTGTTTGCACTTTATATAAGCCAGAATTCATCAAACCACTCGAGTTCATCATTCAGTTAAGAAATTATTGATAAATTATGGATGAACATAAATGTCATAAAGTTTCCGGAGTGCTCTCATATTGAAATTTTCGTATTTGTTTTCCGACTTTAGTTCAATATAAATATTAAAGAAGTTTCATGTCACTCTCCATCATCAAACAAGCTAAAATTATGTAGTCGAGATTTATCGACAATGAGATACCATGTACTAATTTTCATCAGGCCGTATAATCATTATTAATGGTCCGATCTTTATAAAACTTTCCACATGCGTAGATATTTAAATTTTTAACTGTAGCAGAAATATTTATTTCTTTTGCTTTAACCATTTTTGGAGATTTAGTTAATAATGCAGCAAAAAACACAGTTCTTTGAAAATTGCAGAGGGAGAAGAGGGCGTGGTAAAATTTAAATACAGCGCTTATCTGTATAAATATAAAACGCACCTAAAACAAACCGAATTACGTTTCTAACTCCTACCACCTCAGAGAACAAGGTGCTTATACATACAGACGGAGAGACTGACATGGCTACAACGACTACCTTAAGGTACAGTGTATTGAAACTATTTTATACCCTTTCGGATAAATTCAAAAATATTTCCATAGCACAGAAGATGGAAGTCCTTTATGTTATCTTTACTCTCAAAGTGCAGAAAAGGCCTTATTTTTCCAACAAAAAACCCAGGGAAAGGAACGCCCATTGCCTCCGCCTGACCAACAATAACTTAAAAGTATAGGTCAAAAGCCGAAGCCATGAAAATTTTCCTGACGTCTACATTTTCCAATCAAACAGACCCCTAATTGCCAGGACCTAACCTTAGACACACAAAAATACAGAGTCAATCTATCATGCCATGGGTGTTTTCCTGATTAACACGAAACTTTGGCCGGGCCGTGCAACAAAATGATTGATGTCCACTACAAAATTTTCAATGTATGGCCCCCGGCTGCCACGCCCTCTCCTAAACACACACACAGAGTCCTAGGAGTCCTGGGAAACCTGGGAGTCCTGGCCAACCGAGCCCTTTGCTGTTTATCGAACCATTCAGTTTTATGTCACAGCAACTGATTGATTTTTAATTAAACGTGCCGGCATTTCACTGATTGATGCTAATCATACGTTTGATGGGCTTAAGCTCGGTCACGCCCCCACTAATAGCCGAGCGAAAAAGGACAGCTTTCCACTTTAATTTGTTGAGCTTCGAACCGGCAAAATAGAAGCCCAGGTTAAGTGTGCGTGTGTGCTGTGGGGGGGCGGAAATGAGATATTTATTGTATGCGGCATTTTTAGGCAAACCAATTTAAGAGGTATCGGGCAGAGATATGAAGAGGAAACCGGTGGAAAACGAACATCGTCGAGATAGTGGCAAAGATCCGCTTACGTGACTCGGAAATGCAAATAAAAAAGCGCTTCCAGTATTTTTTATTGAATTGTAAAGGCAGGAAACCGGAGGTGAAAGGCGTGAGAAGTGTGGCAAGCTGGGGAGCCGGGTGGGTAACTGGATAGCGGAGCGAAAGGGCCAACCGACATAAATAAACCTCAACTAAGTCGTGTGTTTTGACATAGATTTAAATTGACATGCTTGTGTAAACAGGCCGGGGAGGAGATGCTACAAAGCTGCAGACGGAGCAGACACAAACGCTGGGCCACAAATGGAACCAGCAGCCGGGATACGGATACACATTCCTCTTTGAAAGCCACATACAAAAAATTCCCCCCGAAACTCTGGCCCCACTTTAATGTTCAATATGAGAAGGGATTTCTGGGAGTGCGGCGGGCGAAAAGAAAAAATAAAATAAAAATGCAAAATAGTTTGTTATTTAGCATATTTGACGGCTAACCCGGCTGCTGTCGCTGCCTCGTTGGCTCGTAAATGTAAATTGGCCGACAGATATGGAGATGATGACAAACCAGGCCGAAAGCCTGGAATCGGAATCGGAAACCGAAACGGCAGCCAGGACGCACGGCCATAGAAAATTCTAACTCACTGAGCGAGTCCTTTGACAATTTTGTTGCTGGCTGCGCTTCGATGGCTCGTTGCCCTCGGCCTCGCCCTCGCCGGGCGGGTATCTGGCGCAAAATATTTGCCACGCAAATAGCTGGAAAAGTATTGCCCGATTATGTTTCTCAAACTGGGCACACACGCAGTCAGCAAATTGAAAGGCAAACACGCACAAGCTGAAAAAAATGTGCTCCGGAGAAACAGATGAACAGGCCAAAACGATTTGAGAAGGGATCCGGCAAAAAAAAATGAAATGGAATATGAAGGGGAAAATAGTAGAGGAGGTCCAGGACCGGAGCAAAGAAAGCAGTCTCGTTGCTTTCTATGAATGTCAATTGGTTGGCGGGATGAAAAAGAGTGCCCCGGCAGGGCAGGCAACAGAGGGGGGCCAATTTAAAAGGGCTTACTTTTTAATGAAGCGAGCTAAGGACGATGCACGACCCACACGGGATGCGGCAGGACGATGAGACACAATGGTTATAGCCACTATGATAAATGGATGAGCACATGTGTGGTGGTGGAAGTGGAAAGCGGGAGGAGGATCCGAGTGCCTGTCCGAAGGGAAACCGGCAACTTATTGACAGAGAATGGCAGCGAGAATTGAAATGCTAGATGAGATGCAATTAGATAGAACCTAAGTGGACGATGATAATACGATCTAATGCTTTGTTGGGGATGAATGGCGTATCATGGCGACCTAATTGATTCTAATGGCTGTACATCTTCCGTATTCAGATGTTTAAAGTGCATTGTTACAATCCAAAATGATAGCATCTACCTATAAATTGTCGATAAAGCGCTATAAATTAAGCGGGCATAAAGTGGCAAAAGTAATGGGTAAACAAGTAGAAACGCTGTGGGCGATATTAATCGACAACAAAATACCAAGTACCTATTTAAATTATCAATTAGTTTTATGTTTAAATATTTTAGCTCCTAAGTACAATGTATTGACACAGAAGGAACTGCGAGCATTTGGCCGTATCTTCATTATTTATTGTCCACTCATTGTGAAACTTGGGATTTGGCTAGATATTTCAATTTTTAGCTGTATGCAAAATGATTTGTATCTCTTGGGCCAACCATTTTGAAGATATAGACCAATTTACAATAGAAAATACAGCTTTTTAACAGACGGGCATCGACTAGGCTGTTGATTATGATCAATAATATAAATACTTCCTTCTCCCTGTTACATAATTTTGCACAAACTTAATATACCATTTGAAGCTTAAGGTACATGGTATAAAAAAAAAAAACAAAATGATAAATGTCTGGTGCAATAAATTGCATTGAAAGCAATCCAAAGTTAAGCGAAACTAGTTTTGCAAATTGTTATAGTCGAAAACCATAAATCAGGCGGATCTATTAATAGTTAAAGAATTAAATCAAAATAACACTCGCATACGATAAGTGCTTACAAACACACACAAACAAGTTGGGCCACCGAAAACAAATCCACATAATTGCAGCAAATTTGGAATATCAACAATTATGATGCGTTTGTGCTTCTATGGCATGAAAGCAGCATAATTGATTTCCAAGTATCGCCGGCCGTTTGCGTCGCCAATGTCATCAATACACTCATTTTCGCCAAAGCTATTTTATTGGTTTTGCCGCAGTTGCCGGTAGCCACAATCTGACATATTGGAATGTCAGACTAATGAGGTTTCCAAACCAAAGCGTACTTACCCCCGTTTGGCCCCGAAACCGAGGGTGAAAAGGCAGAGTGGCGGCGGAGGAAAGAGCCGGCGAAACCAAATCAAATCACATAACATGTCAGCCCCGTGCATTCCATGAACCCAACCCAACACAACCCAACACACAACAACCCGAACCGGAATGGAACCAAACGAACTGCAACCAGCTAAAACAATTCCCTTAGCTATGCTAATGACGCGCAGTTTCCTCCATTGTGCGCTACCTTTTGCACTATTTCAGCCGTCGCATTTCCACCTCCCCCGCTCCCTTGTGGCCTCCCTAAGCTGTCACCTCTTTATCCCCCTGACCCACCAACCATTCTTGCCACACGCCTCTTGCCTCTGTTATGCAAGCGTCGAGGTTAAATATATAGGTTCTGCTGCGGAGCCTATGCTAATGTGGCGGCTAAGAGGGTTGCTGGGTCGAACCGAACCGAAGGGCGGAATATTAAATATTCGCTTTAAGTTCCCAGCGAGATGCGTGTGAATTGAGCAGAATTTGCATTTGAGACTCTCAAGTTGCCTAAAAATTTTTTGTTTATAAAGTATGGTTAATTGGGAATTAAATATACGAGTATGTTAAATAATAATCGTTCACTAGAATACCCAAGAGATTTCTCGCTATTCCTCCTATTTAAGAGAAGTTCCTGAAATTGAACAGCAAGATTCTAAATCTTATGGCATTCATTATCTCCTAACAATTTTTGACTATTAATTGCTGCACAAATAGTATTACAATGCAATCGATTTTTATCGATAAGAGCACGAAATCTAAGCTTTTAATCGATAACTATATGATTCAATTTTTTATATTTTAAAGAATATCTTTTGTTCTTTGAAAATACAAATTTAACATTTTGAATAACCATTCATATTTTAAATGGAAAATACAACTCCCAGAAATCTCTAGAGACAAACATCTGCCCTGGATTTAAAAAAGGCAGAGATTAGAGATTCAACGGCCAGCTACGAATTACTGTTAAGTGGCTGATAAAAAATAAAGTCCCTGGCGACTTATATGGTTATGGAGCATGTAATAGGGGAGATATCCTTGCCACCATATGTGTTTAAAAGAATAAATGTGCATATGCCCCCATAGCCCCTGTACGAGTATAGTCTGTATTCGGTTCCGCATTCGTTTCGTATCCTGCTGCTGTTTGTGAGTTGTTGTCGACAAGTTCGTTTTGGTTTCGTCGCAGGATTGGGCTGATGTCAGACTCAACTACCTCCTCCTTGCTGGCTTGGCTGTCCTCGTCCAATATGTGTCAAATGCAAATTTAAATCTTATTGAAAAAGAGGATTATGTGACAGCAGCAGACACTGCTCGAAAAGGGGGATACAGAGCACAAAGCCGGGGAGAGGGTGAAAAGTTGGGGTTCTTCCCCCCACATGGTCGCTTTTCATTCATTTTGCGGGTTTTTTCTGGTGGTACTGCTGCTGGTAGTGCTGCCGCTGCTGCTGCTGCTGCTGGTGCAACTAAAAATGTCACTCCTTGTGCTGTAATCGAAGCAGGAGTGATTGACTGACTCAACAAAAGGGGGTGAGTGTCCTGTGTGGCACGGAAAAGCACGGTTAACTTCTGAATGGGGTAGGAGTTGCAGGCGCTGCAGCCACGTCAGATACCCGATTCTCATTTACATCTTTTGCTGTGTGCCATTTTTAAATGGTTTTCCCTGTCTTCCTGCTTTGAGTCGCTTTTTCATATCATCGTTTTTCCTTTTTAGTTCCCCATTTTGGCTCTATTCTGTGGCTTGCGGTTCCTCTGTCATTGCACTCATATCGTCATCTGCCTAAGAATTGGAATGTAATGGGGATTCGATATCACACCCCGAAACCCACTCCCGGCTCAATGGTCTAATCCCACATCAAAACACACACCCGACCACTGCATACGTTTATTACCAATACAATGCCATTACCATGCCATATTTCTCTCTTTTCTTTCTTTAATATACATATACATATATACTTTTTTTTTGGGCACAAAATGCTTTGCTTTGCGCTTCGATGCTACCTCACTCTGTCATCGCTTTTGTGGATGTGGAATTCACATTGTGGATGCAGGGATGTGGGATATTCAATATTTTGCAGCCATTGAAAAGCAAGCTCGAGAGCAGGGACCGATTGTGTATATTTCAAAGCTTTTGTTATCAATATGTCGCCTGCTTATTGAAAATAATACAATATTCGTTTGGGATATGTGCGGGTGTGCGCTCGTAATATATCGTTCTTGTCTTCCTCATTGTGCAAGGAGTATCTTGTAGATACCCTCGTGCGAATGTAAGCTTGTCACCTGTCGAGGCTTCGGCACTTGTGGGACATTGATTGCAAAATCACCATCACCATCACCATCAGCATCAGCACAGTCATCATCATCAGCATTCGAATTGTAATCCTTGGTGATTCATTTTAAAATATGAAATGAAAAATTTTTGATTAAAAACGCTCCAGGCCTTGGCTGAAATTATAAATTTGAATGCATTGTGGGAAAGGTTATTGTTGTTCTTGCTGCGGTATATTTATTTACCCATTTGTTTGTTAGTTTTCTGTGTTTACTTGCGCCTTTTGTCATGACCAACCAATTCCAATAATGGCCACTTCCGTTTCCTTTCGGTGCCATTAAATATGCATACAACAAATTCCAGTACACACTCTTGGTATTTGAGGTGGGTGGTCCGGAGCCTTTGGATGGCCACCGGACTCATCTTCCTCCTCCGTCTTCCCAACTGGCAAATGCCTTGCACGTAGCCGCATAAATTCCCGCATTCAAGCTTCAAGCTCTTTTCTTGCCCCGCATACATTAAACATTCCTTCCCAGGCAGTTCCGAATCAATTCAATGCCCTGCCATTCGACACGATTCCATTCGCTTCGCTTCGATTCGGTTCAGTTCGATTCGTACCGGCTGGTATCGGGACTTGGGCCGAGAATTTATGTGGCTCGGCCTAATTGAAACATGCCCTGTAAATGCATTAAATCCCCAAATAGTACCAAAATAATGAAGCTGATTAATTCAATCAGTTGTAATGCGGCCCGCCCCTTTGGCTCGACTGTGTTTCTGGGTATTATGGCCGCCTTTAGGCCAGAAGATCTCAGGTTTGTCTTCCGCCCTGTTAAGTACTTCAACACGCTAATATGACCCCTAATGCCAGGGCTTTGCCCCCAGACCTGCGGTGCTGATCATTGAAATTAACGCCACAAATGGTCCATGTAATTCCATCGCCTAAATTTAACAGATACTTATGCTTTGGAAATGTTTGAGTATGGATTTCAAACATAAATTTAAATGGACACAATCATAAACCATTTGGCTTGGATTTTGTTTGAAATTAATGTATTGGCTATAAATGGTATGGCTTATTGGCAATGCAAACAAAAATTTGCAAAGCGCCAAGGGGAAATAAAGCGAAATAAATTAGATTTTCAAATGAAATCGCTTCAGGTGAAACTAATTGTTTCTGCGCCAAGCTAAATTTTAAAGAGAGCTCGCAGGAAAGTATGCAACAATCTTGGTGACTTTCATTGGTGCTCCACATTTTTGTACGACCTTGACTCCTTGGGAATCCACTTCATATCTATCACTGAATCGCGCCGCTCCGTCTCAGTCGCTGTTGCTGCTGCTGCTGTTTCTGTTGCTTTTGCCGCTTGTCAAAAGTCAAAAGTTCAGTCTGCCATTGGAACATGACATTTGTCAGGCGACAAACACTTGGGGGGGATGGGGTGTGGGCGGCAAATGGGTTGTAAGCGGGAGGTGGAAACATATCCACTGAACCTTAAATCAAGTTGCAAGGAGGCTGGGCCCAAAGTGTTTGGCATCCTGCCGGCAAGGACGAGGACGACGACGAGGACGAGGACAAGCAGCAGCTGTTGATGAAACAACAGCACGAACTAGAGCAGCACAGCGGCGTTAAAAAGGAAACGAGGGAAAAAAGTAAAAAAAAGTAAAACATACCGAAATGAAGATGGGCAGCTGCGGGGCACAGCACTCACACTCACAATCACACTCGCACTCACACTCACTCACGCACCCTGATTCACTCGGACTGACAGAGTCGCACACATGCGGCTATAAAAGTGACAAATGTTAAACGAAATGTAAAGAAAAACTGACAACAGGAAGACGCCACGTAATGAAGCATAAAACGTACATTTTTCAAGACGACTGCCAACGCGCAACAGCAGAAATAGATCCAAACAAAAAAACAAATATAATACAGGGCAGGAGTGGAAACCATAAGTGGATTCGCAAAAAAAATATGACATGCTGACTTTCGACATTAATTTGAAAAAAGAATTCACAAAACGTTCAATTAACTAGAAACCTTATTTATTTTTGCATCAAAGAAACAATAATCATGGGTTCTTTTGTGATTTCTTTTTGTGATTGATGTACAAAATTAATCTAATTGAATGAAATTTACTCCAACATTTATTAAGGCAACCTTTGGCAATTTCAGCGTTGCAATTGAGCAGTCATAATTTTAGTTATTTTAAAATGTATTTGTATTTTATTGTTCCCAGTATTTATCAGGAATTCCTAAAAATATTAAATTCCAAAAATTTAGCAACTTTGGAGTTGCATTTGCTTTATCCCAATATTGATCGAGGATATCTAAAAATGAAAACTATATTTATATCACTTAAAAAAACAAAAAAAAACTTGTTTTACTGAAAAAGGCTTAAAACCAGTAGAAACACTTAGAAGGGACATAAACCTTTTTGTTGGCCGTATCTTCAGTGTTTATTGTCCAATCTTTGTGAACTTTGTACATGGCTAGAAAATACCATTTTGAGCTGTAAACTAAATTTTCTTCGCCACAAACTTTTTATTTAGTTTTGTATCTTGCAAGAATTACCACTGAGAAGCTTTTTTTTCCATGTGTGCATGCTGTACCCACAGAAAGATATGTGCGGGGGACTTAATCCGAGCTTCTGGTTACATTTCCGTTTGGATTGCACAAATTACCCACATATGTATGTATGCCCGGCCTAGCCGAGCGGATTCGGGCTCATCAGCGCGACCCTGCGACCGATCCGTGTGCTGAAATCATAGCATACCTTGCGGCGACTGACAATGAGCCCGCCCAAGTGCAAAAAAAAGCAGAAGGCAAAAGGCAGCAAAAACATTGTCAACAGCCCCGAATTTGCCCTCGTCCTTGCCACCAACCTCCGCCCCCCGGACCCCGGTCCCCGCCTCCACCATGCCATAATCGAAATTCATTTTCACGCTTGTAATCAATGCGACAACGCCCCAGCAATGCCACGCCCAACTTATGCAAATCGCCGACTTCGTGCATTTCCCCCCAAATCCGCCCGCCCGGGAACGTAATTGCTAAAAAAAAAAAAAAAAAAAAATTGTGTTGCAGAAGGAAAACTTGGAGTGGGAAAGAAATGAGAACGACAAACCGAATTTAATTTGTTTTTCGCTCGTTTTGTGCTAGCAGCAACTTTTTCGTTTTCTTGTTGAATTCGTTTTCAATACACAGACACTCACATATATTCCCGCTAACATATATACGCTTCCAATGCTTCTCGTTCTTTTGTTGTCTAGCTTGTAATATTTATTATCGAATTGGTAGCACCGGCGAGCGAGGGGAAATAAGGCTAAAAGGCGGGGGAACACGGCGCATGCCAACGCAGTGCTAGCAATTTCAAGAACTCAAAGTTGAATCCAGGGACCACCTCCGGTGTAAGTTGCAGTCGTGAGTTCCGTTTTCCCTCTTTCGATACCCTTTTCGACAGGGGAATAAATCAATTCGATAAGCATTTGAAATCTATTACGGCTGACAATTTTATTTGATCAAGCTTTTCAAGCAAATTAAAATGTTTTAGAGCAAAACTTTTGTCCTAGCTCTGTGTTTTTAGCCTTGACTTGTGCCAAACCGCAGGCGAATAATTTAAAACATTTCCCCTGCAGTTAATTATAAAATCTTATAACCGCACGCACTAACACTGGTCGGGCTTTGCTGAAAATGCCCTCAAAAGCTGTTGGGAATACATAAAACCTTGCAGGGTATTTGAGGCTTCTGGCCCCAAAGTTATTTTTTGCCACTCGGTTGGTTGCCTTGCGTTTCCCTCGGCCGTGTTGCCATGTTTGCTTCTGGCTCTCATTGCCCGAGTTTAAAATGTTTGCTGGGATTTCTCGGATTGCCCTGGGCTGGTCCGTCTCCGTCTCCGGCTCCATCTCCGCCGCCGTCTCCGTTTCCATTTCCATCGTTGCCTTCGGCGTTAAGGACATTGGTATGCACACGCGTGGACCTCGCATAGTTGTCCTCGACAGGAAGTCTAACCTAGCCCGGCATATGCCCTGCACGTATTGCCCTTATAAATTGTTGCCAAATATATACGTATGCGGGCCACACACATGCCATATGAATGTATAGTACGTTGTGTGCCGAGCACTCTCCACCTCAATTTCAGCTACCTACCATCTACCTACCGACCAAACATGCTCGCATATAGCATCGTACTATAGTTGGGCCCATCCCTCGGATTGCATGCGTATGACAGTTGCAATTGTGCTTTGGCTTGGCTGGGGGTTTTCTCGGTATGCACGAAGGACAATTGCAAAAGTCGTTGCGAACTTTTTGCCCAGCCATGTTAACTGCCAGTCAATACACGAAATGCGAATGATATGGCTTATTTGTGTCCTACGGATGTTGGTCGCTTCCTCCTCCCCCCAGGCCCTGCCACCACCACTCTCGTTTCCTGTCCCATCTCTGCAAAAGCCAAAACCTTATGACTTATTCAGTGGCAGTTCGGTTTCAGTCCCCTCCATCCCCATCCAGACCCTCGTCTTCAGCTGCGCTCTGACTCACGTCATTAATTATACGCCACGTGTCGCAGTCGGGGCAATTAAATTTACGCATTTAATGAGAAAAGCACCTCGCAACGTGACACACTTACTTGCATACACGGAGGTGGAAAAGTGCCTGCACTTCTGCCAAAAACTATCAGATCTTTCCATTTCTGTGCATTTCCAATGCTAGGCAATCAGAGATTAATTAAATTTACTTAAAGACTCATGTTTATCGAGTTACAGGTTAACTAAGCTTACTTGATTATGGAATTACAAATGATTATGTGAAAAGTGAACTAGATAACGCCCTAATCGCATTGCATTCATTAGATTTATAACGATGTGTTCGATGTAGCCTCATGTGCACCGTCCCGGCTTAGTCCCTGGAGATGTTCCCCCCGGGGGAGTCATTGACACACATTTCATCCGAATGGCGGTGTTGGGCCGTCAAAGTGGCCAAGTATGAATGAACGATGGGCAGCGGCCATTGGGAATCGAATGGATGGACCCTTAGCAGATTGTGAAAGTAGTGTAGTGGCATTTGACCTTTTCGAGCCGCTTGAAAGTGACGGTCAAGTGGGCAGCTTAAATACATCACTCCACCCAATCCCAAGTATTTTGGCTGTGCGTGAGCACACAATTTCCAATTAAATTATACACCTCACAAAATTTGAATATTCCACCACCCTGCAGGGCCCTGCAGGGGAAGGCAGCCACACATAGTCGTAAATTTAACGCATTAAGATATTTAAATAATGTTTTTCTCAGCTCTCTCGCTTGCCGGCCTGGATGAAATAATTTCAGGTAATGGCAGCAACGTGATTGGCTGGAATCATGCCACAAATTCATAAATTTCTACAGGGATACGCGTCCTGTTCGCGGCAGCAAATCCCTTTCTCCCTTGCCGCCTTAATTTCTTAATGAAGCCATTCAGTTGGCGAAGTGTCGCTCGTTTTGATCCCCAACTTTATGTACTCAAATAAATAGACGCAGAGAATTCAAGTTTTTGGCCTGAATCCTGCCACTTTCAGTCCTAAAGGTCGGTATGAGGTGGAATAAATTTAGCCCGACCCCGTGACCCGCTCTGTTTGAACCTATTATACTCGATTCTTAAAAAGAATAAGGGTATATTTAATTTGTATAAAGGTATGTAACATGGAAAAGGCAGTATTTTGAACTCATATTTCAAAAGCCGCGTCGATCTAGCCATGTCCGTTTGTCCATTCGTCCGTCTGTCTGTAGATCTTGGAGACTATAATAAATAGGGAAAAAATAATTGTATATTCAACATTTTGTGATACCAGTTCAGCACAAATTTGTTTTATTAATCTGTTACCTACCCCGGCACCCCCACAAACCGCAATATTCTGTGGGGTCTTTAATTTAAGCCATAAAGATATTAAACTCAGATATTACATGAGTAGATATTACATGAATATCTATCTGTGTTGTAAAAATCGGCCGCCTACCCCCATTTCCACCCGCGCCAATGGTAAAATGTGTTGCCCCCACAAGCTTATCCATAGAAACATGCCGCGCACTCCACATCTGCAAAATTTATCCATGTTATATAAGTCAGGTGAAAACTGAGAACCGGGTATTTATAGGCGAGACAATCGACTACAAACGTTCTTACTTATTTTTAGCTCTCAAGGTTACAGGAAAGAGTTATTTTACGAAATTGCCTGAAATCGCTTGCCATTTCCTGAGAATCATAGAACAAGTTTGTTTACGTAATTATTTTTAAAAGTTTTATTGGTAATTTGAGGAAAACCAATTTAAATTTTTTGCAAATTTTGGAAATTCAAGCAGGAACTGCTTCTTTTACGGAAAAGTCGAGAGGACGAGTGAAATGCTTTGCAAGGCAAATTATTTGGCCTGATTTACATTCACATGAACTCAGCTAACATTTCCTCGGGCAACATTTCACCTTTCAAATTGTGAATCGAAAAAATCTTCATTTAAGACCTGGGCTTTTACCGAGCCTTTGAGTTGCGGCCGAGATGTGTTTGGGAATTTTTCTGGTTTGGATTTTCCTGCCACTCTCCGTTATCGTACTCATTTCCAGTTTTCCATTTGGCTTGCCAAACGCTCTGAGCTGGCTTAAAATCTGCGTTAGGCATCCCATTGAGCCGGGTGCTCTGGGTAATTTGCACTCCCAGGCAGAGATTTGAGGCGAACACACAAATCATACGTCAAAATCAAAATTAATCCGTTTCGTGTTATGTACAGCAATTGAAATTATGTGCTTAAAGGCTTAAACTCGGCCTAACAAACAGGCAAATAAAAAGGCCCAAACAAAGCGCACACACACAAAAAAAGCGCATAAACCAAACATAACAACGGACCGAAACCAGAAAATGTAACAATCCAGCAACAATCCCCCAAACGCAGCACAAATTGCGTATGTTTCCTCACAAATTCCCCGTCCCAGTCTCCCAGTCGCAGTCACCATTTTGTTCCGTTCCCCCTTGCAAACATTTCCTCTTTTTATCCGACTGCCGCCATTATTTGTGTTTTTATTGCGCCATACATGAAACAAAAATAAAATAAAATAACAAAAAATCGGATCGACGGCAGAGGGACTGCGTCGGATAAGGTAGCAAATCGAGAGCCCAAAGAACGGCAGGGGACCCACCATTCTGCCATTTGCAACAACTGCGTCAAAGGCATTCAGACCTGACATTTGCAGCGGCAGATGAAAAAAAAGAGAATTAACGAGTGTTATAGGATCGATTGCTGATACCCTGGCTTAGAAGAAATTCAGAAATGTTTGGTGTACGCCAAGGAAATGCATGGCATTGGTTAATCTCAATATACCTCGGCATATCCTGTATATTGGTTATTACAACAAACAATAACAGATTTATTGCATATTTCTCGCTGGTAATTGAGATTAAACAGTTGAAAAAATAAGAACGACAACAGCCGCTTGGCATTTCATAAACCCCGAGGTCGCCATTCACACTTGCACTCGCACACACACACAGCACACACGGCACACACAGCACACCCAGTGGCCATAAAGGCAAAGCATAAATTTAAAAACTCGTATATCGGTTTGGCTCGGCTCGGAGTCAATCCTTTTGCCCCCAATTCGAACCTGAGGCCAATCATTTAGGACTGTGCTGCCTATAATTCGTTTTAATAATTGTCAAGTGCCTGGACTTTATTTATGGCAAACTTTTAATAATTTAATTGCTGGGCCAGCAATGTCCTCATTGCCGCCGTTTGTTATTGCTGGCGACGCTGTTATTGTTGCAATTGCTGGATTTGTTGCTGCGTTCGCATTTAATTGATAAATGCGTCAGGCAATCTGAACTCCGAGCGGGCAAGGGGGCTGAGCGGGCAATCGAGCGAGTTGCCAGTCGTAATTATAGATGATTTGAATAATTCAATGCCCATGCCCGTGCCCGTGCCCATGTCCGTCCGAGCGTTGCGTTTTGTTTACGCAATTAATTGTGCGGCTGTGTGGATGGAGAACAACAAGCAACCGTGTCCCAATGTGGACCATAAACAGGGAATAATTGATGGGGAGCCCATCACTCAAAGTTATGGTCAGACCCTAAGCGTAAACAAATCGGGCGACTAAAATATATGATTGTATCTTGCATCCTGGACAAATATTTGTGTAATTGCCTATTCTTGCAATTTGGGGGATTTAATTAGTTTCAAGCTGGCAGAGTTTTATATATTCGTATTAAATAAAATTCTGGACCAACTGGCGTATACTTTATATTTCTAAAATATTTGCTCCTGAATATTATCTGAATAATTGTCCTTAATCCTCGATTAAAATTAATATATTTGTCTGCATTTTGGGAGATTTAATTGATTTCCAGCAAGAAGAGTCTTAGAAATTCTCATTAAATAAAATTGTGGACTAGCTGGCGTATACTTGATATTTCTGAAATACCTATTAAAAAATCTTTATAAATTACAGACGAAAATTTTCTTTTCAGAATTTAATTAACGTGGCTTAGAAAACAAATATTTGTCTTTTTATTTTGATTTGAAATTCTGAAACAACATGTCGTATACTTAATGTGATTGACATTTTATCTTAGAAATGGAAGATAAATTCTCAACTAAAAGATACAAACCCTATTCAAGGTATTATTATGCAAGGGATCAGACAGAGTTTGTAGCATTTGACGGAGAAAAATGTATCAAACCATAACTTTTGTTCATATTGGTTTATTCACATGATTTACTACCCGAAAATTACTTTTTCCCAAAGGCATCAGCCTGACAATGGACCAAAAAGATTGACAAACTCATGCTGTATTGGGTATACTTTAAATTTCCCTCAGAATGAATTACTTGAGCTTTTAGTGGAAAGAAAGGAAGCCGCCACTGTTGGCCTTCTCGGGAACACTGTGCACACACGATCGGGTTGCTTGGTCATCACTCGTTTGTCGGCCTCAACTTTCTGGTTCTGGTTTTGCACTGTCATTTGCTTGATAAGCATTGAATACATACATTGGAAAGGCCGCGACACTCAGGCATCGGAACACCGACCACGCCCACAACACAGCATGACACGCCCCGGGCTCGAGCTCGTGCCCCATGTCCCTGTGGCACCCAGCCATTTCCCCTTTGGAAACCGAGGCCCCCACTTTCAACCCGCTCCCGCACACACCCCCTGCGGCTTTGCTATTCCATGGGCCCGCATAGTTGGGAGCCGCTCGTCGTTCATAAGCAATTCATGTGTTTTCCGTAAACACTTCAATTTAATTTTAGTGCCGCGGGCGCGAAATTGCTGCTAAATTATTTACCCGACGAATTATTAGAGCAGCCCTTTCGAGTGCGATCCCCTAGACGGGGAGTTCCGGGCATCAAGTTTCAAGTTCAGGTGCGTCCCGGTGATTGCTAGTGGGACTTAAATCAAAGAAGGTGTCAGCATACGGCGGAAAATTGTCTGCGTTTCTTTTTTCGGCCACCTCCCACTTACGGGCCCGCTGCTATCCTGACACATAATTGCGGCAAGTCGAAGATAAATTACCCGAACTCAAAACTTTGACCCAAGCGCCGTATCCGTGAGTAAGATTAATGATGCGGCAATTGCCAACAGCTCCACTCCAGCCAACAGAAAACGGCCAGCAGTGGTAACTATCACAGCAACAGCAATAGCAACAGCAACAGCCAGAGCAACTCGACAACTTTATGGGATTTGAATCAAGGGTTGTAGGTGTGCTGCTCTAGGTCGCTGACTCCCGAGGGGGCCTGAGGGGCTGGCAACATAATAATTTCAACAGCAGGCAACTATACGAAGGCTGGCGGGGGAATTGGGTGCACCACATGTGGCATACCCCCACGATGCCCCCGCTCTTAGGTGCGAATGGGTGCATATTTATGGATACAGATACTGAGATACTCAGCAGAAAAGATACATTTATTGCCATGCCATAAACTTTGAGTAATAAATTTTATTTTTATTGTTCTGACTGACTCTGGTTGACTGACTGACTCGATGGCTGGATGTTTGCCGGGATGGCTGGCGGGAATCGAGTGCCAGGGAAATCACCTTGTTAGGACCAGAAGTGGAAAGGATCAAGGCGCGGGTGGGGGAAAGGTCGCTTTGCCAAATTGGCATATTTATGACCAGAAGCAGTTTCACGGAAGGCGCTGCCAAAATAGCAAAAAGCGATAAACGACACTTGAATGAACTGGCTGAAACTGCGAAAGTGTGAGTGTGAGTGTTGGTGCGGGTATCTCTGTATGTGTGTGATTTATACGGCCAAGCAATCGTTTGGGGCTAAGTTTCTTTTTAAAATGGCTGGCAAGATGAATGTATCTTAAAGTTTGCGCCGCCCTGCTAATGGTTTCATAAAACCCAATCCGTTGCATATGTGCAGCTCCAATCCCGAAGATGGATCGCTTTGCATCTGTCAAGGTGTGAGATATTGCAAGGAAGTGGCCTAAAACGGTTGCCAGAAAATCCCAACTAGTTGAATGGATGAATGGGCTACAGAGGAAGAAATAAGCCAAGGATCTTGATAAATGAGCAGGTCCTCCTTTGCTTGGAAAAATTAATCAAAACTCAAAGATTTCAAAGGCTATTGACTTAGGGCTTTAAGACATACAAATAATTAAAGCTTAAAGTTATGCGCTTTTTAGTTATGCGCTTTTTACCTACGCCTTTTCAATTCAAAGTAACCCCCTAGAATATATATTTTGGGCTTTAAATCTTCTCTACTAGTCACTTAATCCTATTTTGTCAAAAAGTCCCTAATCCCCAGACGTCTGGCGCCTTAAAAGCCTTAAACTAGAAATAAAAGTAGCAGAGCCCTTTCCTGAAACAGCTTGCGTAAACTTTTGCATAACCCTAATTGACTTGACGCCGATTAAGTGTAATGTATCTTGAGGATTCTTACACACTCACCTCTCGTATTAGGTCTACACCTTTTTTTTTCCTTGTTTTCCTTATTTTGCGGGAAACACACAGCCTCCCTCCGCTTTCATGGTTGGATGTGTTAAATACCCGCTCACAGTTTGTTAAGTTCATTTAAAGTTCTGATCCCTGTCTGAGCGGCGGCTTTAAAATGTTTTCCGTGTGTTTCTACGTGTGTGTGTATCTTGTTTTTTTTGTGGAGCGCGAAAAACGATTTTCCTTCCACTGCATGTAGCATAAACGGGAGCCGCTTATGGGGCCAAATTTAAAACCGACATGCTCGCATATGCACGCTGGTATAACACACTCATGGGCATGGCGGAGGGAAGCAACTTACATATGTTATTATCGCACAAACTCGCAAATTTTCGACAGAGATAGAGCGAACGAGCGAGGAAGCGGGGAAAACGAGCGAGGAACTGAGAGCCAACGACTCCCAAATGTATGCTACGTTTTTCAGCATTTTCCTGCTCCGCATTGCCTTCAACTAGCAGGACAACATCCTGCCTCCCAACGGACGCTCATCATATTTATCCTGGTCCGTGTCCAGGACTTTCTTGCTGCCTCCGCTCTGCCTCTCCGCTCTGCTGATGCGGCTGCTGTTTGTTTTGCAGCTCGTTGACATTTCATGTCACTGTGTCACCGGCATAAAAAATTAAAAGTATAAAAATGATGCAGACCTCTCTGATCCACTCTCTCTCTCTTTCTTGCCCTTTCCCTTTTGGCCAAATCGCTGGCATTATGTGCGTAATAAAAACTTGCGGTCTGCCTTGCCAACCCGCCAGGCCGCCAGGCTGCAGTCCTGGCACTCCTCCGCCTCTTGTTGACCTTTTCGTGGCCCTTATCCTGCCGGCAAAGGCTTCCGCGGCTGACGAGGAGACACACAGAAGCGCTGGGGCCAGGAACTGGCACTTTATTGTGTAGTTTGCTCTTTGGCATACACTTAAAATGTGAAAAAGGGTATCGGGTTTAAAACCAGAATAATCGCATGAATGCGTAATGAGATGCCAACAAGCTTGTGGATATTAGGGGGGAGAATAAAAATACCATATTGTTCCATTTTGTGTTTTAAATCGCTCAAATTAAGAATGGGTTTCACAAATTGACGGAATTGTTGGCTATCACTCACTCAAGTTAGAGGTTTGACCTTTAATTTTTAAAGTTTAAAGTGTATCTACTCGCCACCAGCCGTTGCATTGTGCTGTCCCCTTACTTTGTTTGCTTATTTAAAAAACAAAAAAACAACTTTTCGCCGCCTATGTTGAGGGTCAGATGGAATGGAAAGCAGCACCCGCATCTTTGGGGGACTGGGGCGTGTGTGCGTGACAGACGGCTACCGGCGTGACCCCGGTCCCTTCCACCGGCCGCCTCCTTGTCCATCGTGCCCATCTGACCCCAGTGTTCTTGGCCCAAAGCGCTGTTGCCTGTTTGCTGCTTGTCTGTCAGCCAACAAGTTAGTCATTTTCTGTATCAAAAAATAAAACGCAAATAAAAAACTTTTACGACATATTTATCTTTTTCGTTTTTTTTTTTTTATTTTTTGTCTGTCGTCTGTCGTCCCAACATCCTGACTTCTTCGACTTTGTCCCTGTCTGAGATCCTGTGTTTGCGCAGTCGTGTGTCGGAAGGTGCACGCTTGTATAGTATAATGGCTGATGCTGTACAGTGTACACACGCACTCAACCGTGTGATGTATCATTTGTTTTACATGGTCAAAGCGAAGCGAAAAGACTTCGATTTGTCACCATCACCATAATGAAAAACAATCAGCAAAAGTGCTGGCTGGGCTGCGAACTGAAGCTTTTCCGATTGGTTTTCTCTCGCCCACGGATCGGAATTTCATATCGAGTGCATATGGCAAATGACAGGCGGAAGATTAGGTAAACATTTGGCGATTTCTTTGGATAGATTTATTAAATTGAGACGCTTCAATTTTCCGCAGATGTGTGGCAGCTTTTGTGTTCCACTGCGGCATAGTAATCGCCGTTTTATGGTCTTGTTTCCCTCAAATTTTGGAATGGTTCCTGTGTTTATTCCTCCTTCATATGCAGTATTCCTGTCCGGGTCCTTGTAGTATAAGTGCTGATGATGCCACGAGAATTATAAGAATTAAAATTAATTAGTTTCATTAGTTGTTTGGGGGGGTTCAACTTCCTTATTTTCCTCATCCTGAACCGTAACTGAGGGCTCCGAAGGGCGACCTAATGGGAAAATTGATTCTGCTCCTTCCTGCAATGTTACGGTGCGAAACACCTGGGGGATCTCCACCGCGTCCTTAGCTTCTTTGGGTAACCCATCCCCCTGACCGGTGGTGACCTCCTTGCCCTGCTGCCGGGCAACGCGCTGCCTTATGTAATCGGGACCGAAGTAGTGCGTGCGTTGGTATTGGCGACGCATCTGATACTGCGACGGATAGCGTCCGTGTCCTGGAGTCGCCTGAATCCGGGGCACCACATGGCGTTCATAGTACTCGTCTGCGATATGCAGGGAAAATACAAAGAATCGGAAATATTATTTCGAACATTAAATTATGCCTTACCCAGCGATAGATCTAAAATGCTCCTTTTCGACTCGGTGTTTTCCTCTTTAGGATTGGGATCCATTTTATTAATCTTTAAATGTTTTATTTGCTTAATTTTGTTGTTGAATCGTTGAGGGACAAAGTTATACAAACAAATGTGAACGTTGTCTGTTGACAAAATATGAAAAGCATTTTTACGGTTTCCAAAATAATTGAACTTGTATTTGCTTTTATACCCGGTTCATAAATAGAACAGAGTGTATGTATTCTTATAACCATCAACAGCGATGTAGCCTGTCCGTATGAACGCCTAGATCTTGGAGGTTACAATAGATAGACCAAAAATAATTGCCTGTTCTGATTCTGGGGACACCAGTACACTAGAAATTTGTTGTTAAGATCGGCTACCAGCCCCCGCACCCCCGCAAAGCGCGAAATTCTGTGGCGTCTACAATTTTAACTCTAGAGGTACTAAGATTGGATAGTATATTGGTAGAGCCAATATCTATTCGTGTTGCGAAAATCAGTCTGTCACGCAGATCCATATCCCCAAAAATGGCAAAAATGTCTTGCGTCTTCAAGCTTCTCTATAGAAACATGCCGCGAACGGCAGAAATATATTATGTATATGCTTTAAAAATCAGGGGGAAACTAGAAACTATCTTCGCTCTTTCTTGTTTAAGCTTGAACGGATAAGTTTTGTACTAATTTCCTTAAAGTTTTCATGGTTATGGCTTATAACGCTGCTAAATCGGATTTATTGTTCTTAAGCCGTTATCAATAACTCGCATATCATGCAGTCTTGGCCATATTTCACTAATACGCTTATGCAGGCAAAATGAATTTTACCTGGCCAAAACTTTCAGCTGAGTTTCCTATAACTCAGCGACTTGGGCGACACGGGCCGGGATTGAGTGCCAGCCTGCCAGGGGCTCTCGGTTATATTTTTTGGCCCTAGTTTTATGGCTGGTCGTAATGTGCACAGGTACCCCCACAGAACCACAGAAGAAGCACAGAACACACACCCGACACACTCGAGGCAAGCCATCGGGAGTCTTAAAGCTCAACAATCGTGCTAATGGGCCGTACTCGCATTCGGCCTCGTCCTTGTCGCGGTCGTCTGGTATGGTAAGCCGAAAGTTTTTATTTGTTATTATATACTTTGGCGTGTCAAATAAACATCACACATCTAGCGTACATGAAACATGTTTTATATGCGACTTCTCTCTGGCTCCGATGTAGGCGCCCCTACGTGTTGTGGTTGCGCACTTTCTTCTTCTGTTCCTCATCTCGTTCCCAGCGCTTTTCCAGCTCTTTTTTACCTTTTTTTTCCTTTGGAGGCTAGGCAGGCATTTCCATGTGTTTGAAAGATTGCTGAGCGGCGGCGACGGAGAGGTGTGCTTTTGGGGGGCAGGAGGGCGTGTGTCACACGACTGCGGCTCATTTGCATGAGTTGTCGCAGGCTTTTAGTCGAAAACTTCCTCCGTTGTCGCTTGGCGTGCCCGACGTTCAAGGGGGAGCGAGGTTGGGGGGTCGCTTAAGCCAAAATATCAACATTGGTTCAAAAGTATTAAAGAAACAATTAAACCAAGTTAATTGTTTTTCCCAGGTCGGCTTCATGTCACCGAAAATTATAAACTTAGTTTGACATTTTCAAGAATCGCACGATTCACAAATATTGGATCTGTTGGCAGGGAGTTATTTATATATTCCGCTTGGGCTCTTTTTCGGAGTGCTAAATGAGTTGGGTAAAAAAACATGTCAAGAGGGAAACATTCTTTCGTTTTGATATATTTCTTTATACATTGAAATGTTGGACTTTTCCTGCGACACTGTGGCATTTTGATGCGTGTGGACTAACGTTAATTTTATGCCATTTCATTTGCTTTCGCTTTCGAAACGTGTGATTTATGCAAAGCAGCAGCAAATAAGCACATGCCCTGGGGCAAGGTGTCTCCACGAGCTGGATTTATGTGTGCCAACGCTCCCCGAAACATTCATTCCGTTTCGCCGGAACGCAGGCGCCCCAAAAGCGTCGGCGGAGGCCACCGGATTATGAGATTGTATCTACATTTGCCCCACACCACTCACCTGTCTCTCAACCGCATCTCGCTTGCTTTCGTTTCCATTTGCAGAATGCACCTGTACCTCCTAGTGCTGATCTCTTGCTGCCTGGTCAGCTCATCCCATTGCTGGCAGTTCGATGGCGGAGGTCACCGATGGCCGAGGAACACGGCCCGCTCCCAGGGCCGGGGTCCGCCGCCCTCGCCCGGCGGCAGGGGCTCCGCCGCTCTGCTGGGCTCCCAGCAACAGGACATCCTCTATGCCTGTCCACTCAACTCGATGTGCCAGTGCGCCGGACTACCCAACGAGACAAGCACTCTGATTGAGATTAATTGCAACGAGGTGGCCCTGTACAAGTTTCCAGGTAAGCGACACTCGAGACATATGACACACTTGGAAAAATATTGCAAAATATATTCTTTTGGGACTCAAAAAAACCTATACAAAACAATAACTATTCTAAGGGTATGCTTATGAAAGACCTCTATTTAAGATTATTCTTTGTACTTTATTCTTCGTACTATCTATAAATTATAGTCTTCAAAATATAGCCATTCATACAGACAGACGGACGAACGGACGAACGACGGACGGACGGACGGACGGACGGACAGACAGACGGACGGCCAGACGAACATGCCTTAAAACTGTCTTTCTGTCAATTTAAATCTTGTTCAGATTTTGTGACTCTTAGACTCCATTTTCTAATTCAAACTATAGATAAGTCCAATATCGACTTTACGATTAGAAATTTAGCACCCAATGTGCTTTTATTCACACCCAATTTCTCTGCGTGGTATTTGTACACACGTATCGCCTGTCAATGTCCTCTTCGAGCTTGTCTCGTTTTATTTATGTGGCAAATATTTTCATTGCCAGTCGGTCATAAATTGCCTTGGTCACAGCGCAAAGCAAGGACTCGCTGAGTGCCATGTCTCTTCCTTTTTCACCTCGATTCACCCCCCTCCTGCCTCTGGCCGTGGGCTCTTTTGTGCTCCTGTCGCCCACAGCGGGAAAAGTGTAATTTTTTAATGAAGCTTCAAACAGCCATGTCGCGGCCCACAAACAAACCAAATTCTTGCATTTAAGTTTGCCAATTAGTTGTAAAAATAAAGTTTTATCTTGCCTTATTTTGTTTCCTTCTTTGTGTTCCCTTCCCCCAGCTTTCCCGCAAAGTTTTTAACGATTTGTGAAGCGAATGCCTCACAAATTTGGTGTTTTTCATGCAGCTTATTACTTAATAATGCGCTTGCTTTGTACACACACAAGGGTTGTCTTTGATTGGCCCAACTAATCAAGTTATTGCCCAATTATTTAATTAATTAAACAATGATGTAGTGACGTTTTGAGGGTAATTATATCCTTTTTCGGTAGCACAGGATCCCCAACAAATGCAATTAAAAGTTTTAATGCCACCGCTTCTATTCATGCCAGGTATCTGGTAGTTGGGAGACCGAGCTGCGGTATTTCTGTGCGCTCCCCTTTTAAGTAATGAATGAATGGCAAGTTTCCATAGCGCCATTGTCATTTTCCATTTCCATTCGCAAACGCAAACGCAAAATGTTGCTCATTGCTGCGGCTTCTTTTTCCTCGCGCGCTGTCTCTTTGTATTTTCGGAGCTTGTGTTGAAAATATTACCATTTCATCCTGTGCTGCTTCTTGCGCTGCAGCTGCCGCCGCTGCTGCCGCTTCGTCTTTTTCATCGCTAACAACTGTGACACGCCCACAAAGTCGCCTGCCTTTATTTATTTAGTTTTTGTTTTGTTGATTCTGTCTTTTCCTTTTGGCCAAACTTGCCGCATAAAGTTGCAAAAAATGAAAATGAACGAAACAAAATAATAAACAAAGTTGTTGACTGGCAAAACACACAAAAATTGGCCAGACATTGGCAGCCCTGTGACTCAGAGAATACTATAGGAGACAGGAAGCAGCGAGGAGGAGTGCTATTGAAAAGTTTGTCTCTTTTCCCAACAGAATTGTGGCCCAAACGTCGGGGACAATGTGGGGCCGAGTGGCCACTCCGCAGTGGCAATTTATCCTTCGTTTCTTATGCAAAACTTTCCAATTGCATCTGCATTGGCTTCTGCTTTAATGAAAAACTTTAAATATTACCACTAATCGAATTAAAAGTAACAACACGTCAGACAGCCACTGTGGGCGACACTGGAATTCAGGGAAAAGATATTACCGCAGTGAACGGCCAAAAACCTTTAATTCAAATAAAATTCCAAACAAATGTCTATATCTAAATGTATGCATATGAATATATATCTGCACGAATATATGTCTCCAGACGTTGATGGGGTTGTCGGCCACAACGATTGCATTCAAGCAGCAGAAGAAATGTTGCAGTTGCAAAACTTTTGGCAATTAGCAATTCTAATGAAAACGGACAAGCGCCGGGTGGCCAGAACCGCGCGGGGGAAACAGAAAACACTTTGCTTGACAGCCTGGCTAATTGCATGCCACACCCTCGTGCCCCTCCAGCTTCCTGCCTCCAGCTTCCTGCCTCCTGCGTCCTTCCCAGGTCCATTCTTTTATTCCTCATCGAAGCGACTTCCTGGCTGGCTGGTTGGCTGGCATGTCACCATGTGGTCGAAAAAATATCCCAAAACTATGCACCCTGAAACTCTGAAGTTGGAGAGGTAAAGAGAGGATAGGTCGGGGGGCGGGAAAGAGGATTTGACAACTGCACCGGGGGAGGACCCAAGGACTAGTTGAAAATTCATTAAATCTCCCAAAACTTGTCAGTGCGTTTGCGGCCCACAAAATATGCAGCAATGGCATTTTTATTCCCCTTGAATATGTACGTAATTTAATGTTGAATTTCTATTGTTCATGCTAGGGAATGGTAAGGAAAGGAATGGGGACGATATAAAATAAAAATTTGCTGTGCTACAATTTGGAATTATTTTGAATGTTTCATTTTCGGGGCTGCTCTACAAGTCACTTTCACGCTTGGCCAGAGGCATTTTCGTAGAGCAAACAGCTTCCTGCTATGGGCGGGGCGGGGCGGGGCGGTCGGCAAACGTCCTTTCGTTCGATTCGGCCACAATTTTCATGCCCAAAACTATTTGCGAGCAACCGAAAAACCGAAAATGAAAGACGACAGTTTGCCCACATGCCGCACGTTTCCTGTGCCCACTGCCACCTCCTTTAGTTTTTTTTTTTTGTTATTTTGTTATTGCCTCGCTGCAGGACACAAACTATATGGATATAAATGGCAGTTTCCTGTGCCCTTATACCAGCCGGTTCCCGTCTTTAGTTGCCTTCCTGAATGCTTTGGCAAAACAATAACTTTTCAGCTGACGTAATCTCCATCAACACACCAACGCACATGCAGAGACTACGCCCATGCGTTTCCCCTCCGGATGACTTTAGTTGGCTTAAACATTACGCATTTTGTGAAGTTTTCGTCTAAAAAAGAGGCCTGTACCGTTTTGGACGTAGGTATCGTTTTAAGAGGCAATAATCTCCTTTGGTTGACAATATTATTTGTTACATATCCTTTTTCAAATCAGCTTTGACATTATTTTATATCTGTTTTTATACCCGGTCCTTGCCATGTCCGTCTGTCCGTTTAAACGCCTAGATCTTGGAGATTTGAACAGATACACAAAAAATAATTGCATATTCTGATTAGCATCAACAGCAGAGTTGTTATAGCCATATCCGTGTGTCCGTACGTCCGTCTGTCCGTTTGAACGCCTAGATCTTGGAGATTACAATAGATACACCAAAAATAATTGCATATTCTCATACTGGCGATTCCAGTTGAGCACAAGTTCCAAGATGGAAACCTTCTGGTGGTTTCGGTTGCGTTAATTTTGCATCTTTTATTATTTGACATCGTAGCCCTCCTTCTTGCCACGGACACAGTGTTTTTTCTGCCCCATTTTGTTTTCTTTATACTTTGTTTGTTGTTGTTTTTCATATACACGCTGGGGCAAGTTGAATAAACACTTGGCAAGTGACGCAAAGCGGGACAAGAGCGTCGAACGTGGACGAGAATATAAACAGCAGGGGATGGCTAGTGGCGATGGTGATGTCGATGGCCATGGCAATGGCGGTGGCGGTGGCGGTGGTGACGGCGATGGCAGGGGATCGGTCTTTGGTGGTCTGCCCGGCAGCAAAAGTAAATAAATAAATATGCTTGGCATTTTGTCAGAGAATTGACTTGAGGCCATAAAGTACAAGCCAACGTGCAATGGTAGCTTCTACAAGGAGAGCTAGCTCCTTGTATCCAACCCCCAGAACCCTGAACCCTGTTGGCAGTCCGTTTCCCGAGTTCATTTCAGTTGTTGGACCCTCAGGCAAGGGGCTAGAAGTTTATTAACGCCATATGTGTTGTTGTTGTTGTTTTTGTTGTGCTGCGTTGGTTTGTCCACTCATAACAAAACACTGGCAATAGCAGCTTAGATATGCACATGCCGCCCCACGCACGTACCTTACACTAGGGTGGTACGGTCTCTTAAAGGGCTAAAATAACTCTGAAATATACGGAAAAACTTGAAACTTTTAGCGAAGAATCTTAAAGTTGCATACAACATTTAACTTAGATTTGTATGCCTTATATTATTTTCTATAAATCGCAGATATTTTTCCAAAGTTTAGCCATTAAACAAATCCAATTTAGCTGAAACGCTATAAAGAACCCGACTTCTAGGTTGCCAACTCGTCCCACCCTAATGTCCTCGCACATACATATGTTATGGATATATAGTTTGCCTTGCATGAGGAATGCGCCGCACTTGCTTGGCTTGGCCACGTGTTTGCCGCTTGGTCAAGGGAGGCGCACGCGTGTCAACAGGGCGTATGATTAATATTGTATTAATATGCGATATGTAATTAAGATGTAAGCTGTTCTGTGCTCATATTACAGTTTGTGGGCGGCTTTACCACGCACGTCCGCATTTTGGCATTTGTGAGCCCAATACGCAATATGTACTTTGTGTGCACACATTGACGTTGGCATAAACTACAATTTAAATGTGCCAACGATACGATCTTGATCTGTGTTTGCTCAGTTCTGTTGTATGTATCTTTGCAAACGAAATAATGTTTGTGGAAGTTGGGCATGGTGGATCGTAATCCATTATGCAGTTGAGTTTAATATTCAATAGTTTTCCTGAGATGCCTTTTGATCCACTAAAATGTTTTTCCACCTTCTCCTACGGCATTTTCTAATCTGCCATTTAGATAGTTTAGAATTTCGCTTCCCACTTGGGTAACTTTTCAGTTTATGCAAAATGTTGATGGGGAATTCCAAGGAATTTTGCCTTGAGGTGTGTTAACAAGTTCACAAAACCTGGGACTGGCGATCGAGTGCCCCACTTTGAATGTCTTCAACTTTTGTGTGACTCAGCCCCGAGCCCCGGGGAGACATCAAAGCCGCAATTAAATTACGATTCGTTGAGCATGTGTTAATTAAACAGGAGCAGCGGGGCGGAGGCGGAGGTCCTTGGAGTGCCCGGGCGGGGGACACACAACTCTCAAAGGAATTGGTCACCCAAGGCGACTCTCGCATGGAATTGGAGCTCATGACAAGCACAGACACATACTCATACGTACGCACGCCACCTGCAAAATACCGGCGAAGGGTTCGGGGTCGGGGGTCGGGGGTGACCATGTGTTTTAGCCTGATTATGGTAACGGCTGCTGCTGCAAAGGGAATTTCCATGTCATGCTTGTCAACTTAAATTATGGCCTGACCTTACCTTACCTTAAGCATTCTGTGGGAAGTGGGCCGTGGGCGGAACGGTTTGGAATGCCCCCCCTCAACCACCTCCCGGACAACCTTAACCCACTCCGGCACTCTTCCGGCGCCGTCCTCCGTCATGGTGAATATTTTTTGGCCGAGTAGCGTGTCTTTCTCGAGGTATCGCCGCAAAACTGGCAGAGCAACTGACGTGCAACATGAAAATGCACTTTTAGCTTTTAATTGAAAAATTTTCGCCGGCCTCGTGTTTTCTTTTCCGCCCCGCTCTTTGTGTATTGTCATTTTGGGTTTTTTAGACTGAAAATCGAAAACTAGGCGGGTGTGGGAGGCGTATCTATTTGTGTGCCACTGGTTTTTCCAGCGCATTCGTTATGCATGAAGCCGCACATATGCACATACCGCACATCTGCACCGAAGTCAACGCACAAATTCGCAACTAAGCCTAGATTGTCGGAGATTGACTCGATTCATGAGCGCTTAAGCGCAAAACAACCGAGTGGAACAAACAGAACTGCAGCGCGAAATAATTAAACATCAATTTGACGGGCTCAAACAGAAAATTCAAAATTGCTAACGCATCTGGCCGTGGTGCAAAAAAATATAGCGCTCGCAAAACCAGAAACAGAAACAGAAATCGACCAACAATTGATTGTTTCTTATAAATATTCAATGCGCCAAACAGCGAAAAAAATCTCTGGCTCTGGCTCTATGTTTGCCTATTTTTTGCGCATTGGAATATTAAATAAGTAAAGCGCACTGATTCCCGATGAAACTTTGTTGGGGTTTCGCAGGCAGAAAGTTAAATTCCAAAATATAAAATATTAAGTATTCATGCAAACGTTCAGTGGGAAACAATTGAAAATTGTTGATGGAAAAGGCGTGTAAACGAGATGCATATCTGGATCATACCGATCAAATTCAAATATTTCGTAATCTGTAATAGAAAATTTGAAAATTCTTCTTTTTTGTTAGGCTAGAAAAATAGGAAAACCGGGAAAAAGGTGTATTTTTTCCATATAATGAAAAAACCCATTTAAAATCGGAGTTCATGCCATTAAGAGGGTAAAAATGAAGTCGTGTTTATTACAATTTGTTGTGTTTTGATTCAGACTGAATGTTTTAATTTGATTGGTTATTTAAGTAATACTCAATGTGCATCCATTAAAGATTATAATTTGTGAAATATTTTGTTAATATTTTACGAGTTTAAAATCTGTTCAGCAAATCCAACTGGTTTTATGAAACTGGTATAAATAATTGAATGGAATAGAATGTTCGTGATGCCCACATACAATGTTATGGCTAACTCTCTAATCGATTTGCCCATTGCCCCATAAAAATTTAATAAAACGAGCAAATCGAGTACGTCGGGATTCATTGTTACACCCGACCAAGATGTCACTGTCCTGTCTTTGGCATGGACATAAAATGAAATTTGTTGCCATTTTTAGGGACGATGGGGCGGGATGGCTCCTTTCCTGCGGGCCCTGACTGTTCGATGGCCTGAGTACAGGGCCTTTGGCTCGACCGGAAAGCGCGCACAAAAATGGAAGGCCAGGGCAGCATCCATCGCCTGCGGGAATCTTGCACCACGGGCTATGGAGTCCTCTGCTCTGGCCGGTCCGGCGGTCCATTGTCTGATGGCACGCTGATGACCCATTTGCCTTAACGCGCCGGCGATCAAAACTGCCAAAACAAAAGCCATCATCGTTAGACAGGGAAAGACATCCATGGGGAAAGTGGCGGATGGCTAAAAGGGGCCCGATTGCCGATGGCCGTGCATATTCCCTCGTTTATGGTAAACGCTTCGAATGCCGTTTAAAATCAATTTGAATGATGAACTGATGGCCGCCATCTCGCCGGGAACTCTCACTTTGTGGCCTCGGATGGTATACTGCTCCGTTCTAGCTTACACCCACAGTATGGAACCAATTTTCCGGCTCACGTAAGAGAAGCAATCATGGAATGTGGGGGGAGCGTGTAATTTTCAGGGAGTTTATAAAACAAGCAAATCATTTTTAGATTTTATACTCACATTCCGTGGAATAAAGTTCGTGGACACGTTTACGTAGCAATAAAGTATTGGAGGCAATAAATTTATAAATTCTTGCATGGTTTTTTAGATACATGAACATTCTAAAAACTTGTACATATTTCAGTTGAAAAATTCAGTTGTTTCTATATAATAAACTCAGGATTTTCCAGAGGATGTTATACGCAATTACCTTTCAAGATTATAAACTGGCAGGGTGTAATGAAAACCAATACACAATGGAAAATATGGGATTTTTTAAGGCATATTTTCCGGTTCTTAAAAAGAACAAGGTATATTGAATTACAATCAAATGTATGTAACTGAAATAAGGAAGCTTTTCCGACCCCATCAGCCACGTCCGTCCGTCTGTCCGTATAAACGCCTAGATCTTAAAGTCTATAATAGATATCCATGTAATAAACTTAGAACCGGGTATATATAGTTAAGATACTCGATTAAAATCGTTCATTACAGACTTTATATCATCAAAAACACTTTAAATTTACATTAAAAGTTTCGAATATTAAGGGATAACCTATCACATAATACAATCTACTCCCATTTATAGTATAGTTCACAGAAAGAAAGCACTTGAACTCCCTTGATATGTTAAAAAGCATAGCTGTCTTTCCTATTAAAAAATAAATTTATATACGAACTAGATTATGTTCCCGAACGGTGCCACCACTTATTTAAATGAAAAACTTTGCTCTTCTAACATCCCTGCCCATATTTTGTTGGCTTTTTTTGCAGAATTCATGCACAGCAGCGTGCGCTACATCGAAATGTCGAACACACATCTGCAGAGTGTCGACGATGAAACGTTCCAGGGACTGCGTCTCAAGACGCTGAAGCTAATCGACAACGAACTGCAGGATATTTCCGAGCGGAGTTTCAGGTGAGTGCCCGCGGGGAAAGTGCCGTGTCATGTGATTGCGACCCAAAACACACTCACCTGGCAGGATGACAGGACAGTTGGCCGGCCTATTTATATGACCCCTTTTTCGCCTGGCGGGCCCGTGAGAGTGAGTGCATGTGAAGAGCGCTTTGTATATTTTTACAACATAAACCTGCAAGCTGTAAAAAAGGCGTAAAATTAAGTTTAACAAAGCGCGGGGCGAGGGGTCGGCAGGGCTGGGCGGGGACAGGGCGTTTTCAGCGAAGCACTCAGGCTGAAAATGCAAGCGGGAAATGCAAACTCACACACGCAGCGGAAAAAGGCAGAAATAAAGAGGCAAGAGAGAAAATGGAAAAGTTTCAAGCGCTATTTGTTTGAGTGTAAATAATCACAAAAAAGAGACGAAAAGGGCAAGACGGGGAAGCGGAAAGCGGGAAGAGTGGGACATTTTTCACAAGGTAAAACCGAACAAATAAGTACTTTACACACCAAAAAAAATTATAAATTTGTAGCCAACTAAAAAGCATTATAATGATTACTAGATTAACTTTATATTTCTATAGAAATATGCCCTGTGCCGACTGTACTACAGTGAATTACCGACTCTTATTTCGACATCTTTTTATGATTTCGCACTACGCATCATACATTTCACAGAGGCTTTTCCTTCCTGCTGCCAACCTTTCGCCTTTTGTGTGATTGCGTATGTTAAGGAGAGTGAGCGGCGGGAAAAAAAAAGTCGACCGCATTTACCAGCCATTTGGCCTTTTTCCTCTCATTTTGTTGTACTCGGCATCTTCTTATTCGCTTTTTGTTGGCGGGAAATGAAACGCGAAAATTTTTTAACGAGCACAAAGGATAGCCCGAGTTGGGGTCACGCCCCCTTAACCGCAGGCAGCCGCCCACCTGCCCACACGCATTACGTTGCCAAAGTTAAATGGCTGGGAGTCCTTGCAGGACGCGAATGTGGGCGGCGACAACTAAAGATACACAGTTGCACACTCAGCCGGCATTAATAATTTAAATCAAACTAATTAATGCTCAAAAAGCTGGCAAATGTGGTTAAAACCAGCCCGGACTCGTCCTCTTCTTCATGTCTATCCAGCTCTCCTGTCCTGGCCAAGGACTCCAGAACACTATGAAAAATGTGTGTTCATCAAAAAGTTTGTTTCGTAGTTAAAAAAAAACTTTCAAAAGAGTTAAGTATGTGAATCAAGAGATACTTGTACATGAATATTTTCTAAAATATTGCTTATTAAAAAGGTAAGCTGAATTTAATATAGCATTGTAACTTTTTTGCATATTTAAATGTGTATATCCAGGACATTTGGCTTTATTTTCTTAATCTTGCCTGCACATTTATCTTCTGCATTTCGTATACCAGCGGTCAAGTTAAATGTTTATTTATACCTTTAAATTTACTTTGGAAAACATTTGTTTCCCTTTGGCTTGTTTGCAAATAGAGAACTCACAATAAGACTCGGTTTCGTTTCTGTTGCCTACTGGGGGGTTATATGTAAAGGTTTTCGTTAATATTTAACTACTTATGTATTTCAAAAATTGCTAATTATTAATTTACAATGCTACGGTGCTACATTACACTGCCCTCCCAGTTGTCCTGCTTGCATGTGTGTTTGTGCTCTTGTGGATTTGTTTGTTGTTCATTATGTTTTGTGGTTGTTGCGTGTTCAGTGGCAAAGTGCCGTTAAATGCGCACTTCTCCGTTATTTCAGATATCCATCTACATACAAACAATGGCGTACATATGTACACTCATTCAAGCGAGGGTCGATAGGAAAGGAAGTCCCCTTGGGTTGTTGGTGTGTTGGTTTGGGGGTACTTATGTTTTATTATCAGGAAATAACGTCAATCTGTTGGCATTTTTGCCGCCGACAGCAGTTTACCTGTTTACAAATTTTGCAGCTTGTTAGAGTTTCAAAAAAGTCTGTTATTTCACTCAATTATAATGCATACATTATGGTTTTTAAACGGACTCGCATAAGTTATGGCAACATAAAATGTGTTGCTTTACTCTTTCGGCAAATGTTTTAATTTGAAAAGCAGTTGTCCTACTCCAAATGTATTATATTAATTCATGATTAGTAAGTATTATTAGCAAAGCTGTTTATATTTTCACGGTGAACATTTTTATTGGCCGCATTTTCATTGTTTATTGATCTTTGTTAATCTTGACACATGGCTAGACATTATAATTTTTAGCTGTTAGAAACCATTTCGAAGATATAGACCAATCTGCAGTAGATAATACAGATTTTTGAATATTTCAAAGGCGGAAAGGGGCGTGACTGAAATTCAAAAACGACATATTCTTCGTTTATGTTAAACGCGCCTTAATCAAAAAGAATTATGTCTCTGGCTTCGACCATTCTGGATATATTGTCAAACGGACAAACATACGGACAGACACACGGACAAAAGGACATGGTTAGATCGACTCAGGTTGTTTGAATAAAAACCCCTTATCCTAATAACTCAAAAATGAATTTGCAATCTAGATGGATACTTAAAACTCATTTGTTTTATAAATATGGTTCAACCCTCGCCAAATAAGCTCAGCTAACAGCCTAAGCCATTTTCCATGGCTACATACCTTCGAGTCCTATGATGACAGATGTGTATATAATAAACATACATATTATATAGACACACACCGCAAGAAATATTTCCCGAAACCGAGGCACGCACTCACGCAACCGAAAATGTCGCCCGAGGGGAGAGCGGGAAAAACTACCGGCAAGTGGCAACCGAAAGTAAACCAAAACAGACGCCGCCGAACTACTGAGGCACGAAAACAAAGGAAAACACGGAAAGACACAACGACCTGAAGTGGGCGAAACGGTGCCGCAAAAATTCGGTTTGCGTTTGATTCTTCACCGCATAAACAACAAGAGCAGCAGCAGCAGCTGCTGCAGCAAAAGCAACAACAGCGCCATCGGAAACTACAAAAGCCGGCCGCTGCAGTGGCGGTTCTTGTTGTGTTTTTGTTGCTGCTGCGAAGGAGGCTGAAGCTTGTTTGGAAAACCTCGTGGTTTTCATAATTGAGGTCGCCGGTACCCTCGCTGTTTGGTTTTCTCTTCGGCACGGCGTCGCAAATAGGCAGAGCATTTGGGTGGACCCATTATCTGGAACTAACAGCAATTAAAAAGTGATTTTTTGGGGAATTTACTCAAAAATGTGGATAATTACTCATACGCCATGTGTAACCCTCATACGTATTTGTAAAGATTTAATAATAATTCATATAACGTTTTAGGGGAAATGGCTGCAAATTGTAGTAAAAATATTTATAAAACTTTAATCTTCATAAGCAAATACCTGGGAAATTTGAAAAATTACTCATACGTGTAACCCTCATACGTACCTATTTTTAGAGATTCTAACTTAATTAATATAGGTTTCTGGGGGAAATGACTTAAACTAAATTATTTGAATGCAGTGCTTAAGCGAGGAGAACCAATTTAAAAATAATTAGAAACCATCCGACCGGTGTACTCCGGATTGTTCATAGAGTAACTAACCTAATTTACTAGCTTTCCAATATATTTAAATCCAATTTATAGAGTTTTATAACTCCCGATACTCAAATATCTAGACGATAAAATGCTTAAAGTACCATCCCCAAGAAAGGTCAAATTATACTAGTAGTTGTCCTAATGGTCTAATAGCTTGCCAAAAATTACTCATACGACATGTATGCACCTTCAATACTGGCCACAACATGTAGTACCTTTGACTGACATAAATGTAATCCGGCGCCCATTAAAGCCAAAAATAGTAATCCTTTTTGTGTTTGTGCAAATGCTTGATAGTATAATCTTGAATTTTATATTCAAGTGAGGTCCACTCCATTGCTCCGGAGTGTGTGTTCGAGTGAGTTTGCGGTGCGTGTGCACAACTATTAATGGAGCTTAGAGCGGATGTGTGGAGGGGGAAATAGAAGCGGGCGAACTGGGATGTGGGGTGAAGGATGTGAGCTGTGGGGGCCGGGGCAGGAGGATGGAAAGGCAGCTGGGGTCGCTTGGGTCGCCGTTGCCACGCGTTAATTAAGTTTAAATATTTGTTTTCCGACTTGTGTGTAGGATATGTCAAAAGGCAGGCAGCACGTCAATTTATACACATGGCCCAGCCGAGGCAGAGCCGGCGCTTGGGTAGCAGACCCGGGCGGAAACTGTTGATAGTTGTGCACAAAAGTTTTACGGAAAGTTTTAGCCATTATATATTTTTGATAACTGGTCCCCCCACGCCACACGTGCGGAATAATTTAGATCATAATCATGTACTCAGCCTTTCTTTTGCATTTCCATTTTGCAGCACCATGACGCACTCGCTAATGACACTGGATATATCGGGCAACAAGATGCAGCAGTTGCCACTGGATGCGCTGCAGCGATTGCACTCCCTCACGCGACTGGTGGCCCAGCGGTAAGTCTCCAGTCTGCCAACTTTAAACCCCTATGATTTGGTGATAAAGTGTGGAATTAAGGGCATTTTTTTCCATATAATCTGAAGATAATAAGTACTTCAGTGGGTCAAACTATAGTTTGTTTTTGGAACGACTTTATCTTATAATTTAAATAAATTCTTTGATTGTTCTTCTCCTGTTGCTCCAAAATAATTTATAAACTGTTTTTGTTAAGGTTCCTTAAATCATAGCTTTCAATAACTTCTTATTTTATAATCCTAGAATATAAATCTAAACAATTTATAAACGGTTACCTCTGGTTCCTAAAAAGCCCAAAAGTAACTTTCTATGACAATTACTTTCTCCAGGAACCACATCACCTCCTTGGACGGCAACTGGGATGCCCAGCACGATACCCTGAGGTCGCTGCACCTGGCCGACAACGATATTACGGAGGTGGCGCCCGGCGGGGGATCCTTGGAGGCGATCCCACCAAACGACACCAGCTCACAGCCGTCCAGCTTGGCGGCTGTTCAAACGCGGCTGGAAACGAGTAATTCCCTGTACCCGCCCTCGCCAAGCTCCGGGGATCGGTATTCGCCCGGCCGTCCCTTCGAGCAGCTCCAGAAGCTGCTGTGGCTGGATCTGTCCAACAATCGGATACACCACGTGGCCGGGAACTATTTGCCGCGATCGCTGGTCACCATGGACCTGTCGAGCAATCTGCTGACGGTATTCCCGCAGCAGCTTTTCGAGCAACTGCCCGAGTTGAGGATCGTGAGTCTGCGGGACAATCTGCTGCGGAGTGTGCAGTGGAAGGAGCTGCAGGTGCGACCGCTGCGGATGCATCTGGAACGCCTGGATCTGGGCCAGAATTGCATCGAGAGTCTAGAGTCTGACTACTTTCAGCAGAACTACTCGGATGTGCATCTCAGGGCCTTAAACCTCGAACAGAACTTTGTGACCCAACTGCCAGAAGCCGTTTTCAAGGCCACAGGCATTGCGCATCTTGTGTTGGCTTTCAATGCCATCAGCCGTGTTCATCCCGCTGCCTTTGAGGGACTAACGGAGACCCTGGAGTACTTGGACTTGGAAAGGAACAAACTCACCACAGTGCCAGCTGCCATATCTACTCTGCACCGCCTCAAGTTCCTTTACCTGACCTCCAATCAGATCAGTCAGCTAACCAACCTGCCATCGTATACGGACAATCTGAGGGTGCTCAGCTTGAGTGGCAACAACTTCAGCATGATACCCATACTGGGCTTGAAGAACTACACCCAACTCTCCTACTTGAATATGGGGTACAACTGCATAACGGACATACCGGAGGGCATCTTTGCCGTGGACTCCTGGGGCAGCAATCTGCAGACAATTTTGCTGCGCAACAACAAGATAACCCACCTGCATTTAGGATCCTTTGCCGGCCTGGAGCAAATCCAGGAGATCAGCTTGAGCTTTAACGACATCACCATACACCATCCGCTAGTGTTCGAGAATGTCTCGAGGACCCTCAAGATCCTCGAGCTTTCGTTTGCCGTCTTTCCGGCCAGAAGTCTGGAGAGTCTGGATCCGCTGGACGCGCTACTGCCGCTGTCCCAACTGATTTGGTTGGGCCTAGATAATAACAACCTGAAGCACGTCTCCAACGAATCCTTCGCCCAAATGCGGGAGCTTAGCTACATCAACCTGAGTTACAACCAACTCAAGGCCCTGCCCAGGGGCCTCTTCCAGCCTGAGATCCACAGCCATCTGGTGGAGATTGAGCTATCGTACAATGCTTTGGATAGCTTGGAGGCCCAGACGTTTCACAATCTCGGCGATTTGCAGACCCTCAATCTACAATCGAATCGTCTAAGGACCATAGCGCGCAATGCGTTTCAAAACCTGGAGTTCCTACGCTACATAGACCTGTCCTACAATCGTCTGGTCAACATCTCCCACGGAGCGTTCACTGTCCTGCCCAATCTGGCGGCATTGGATTTGATGCACAACCAGCTGTGTGCCCTGTCGCTGAAGGCCTTTCACTACGTGTCAAACACCACGACTCCGCTGCGACTGAATGTGAGCCACAACCACATCACCAGCTTTGACGATGAGCTGAGCAGCTACATGTATATCTACCAGCTGGACATCAGCCACAACCATGTGTCCAAGTCGGATAGCTTCACGAACTTGGCCAACACCCTGCGGTTTCTCAATCTCGCTCACAACTCCCTGGGTGTCCTGCAGAGTCATGCGTTCGGGGACCTCGAGTTCCTCGAAATCCTCAATCTGGCCCACAACAACCTCACGTCGCTGAGGCGTCGCAGCTTTCAGGGCTTGAATAGCCTTCAGGAACTGGATCTCAGTCACAATCAGCTGGAGCAACTGCAGGTCGAGCAGTTCTCTAATCTGAAAAAGCTGCGAATTTTGCGCCTCAGCTCGAATCGCCTGCGGGCCCTGCCCCGCGAGGTGTTCATGAACACGCGACTGGAGTTCCTCGACATCGCCGACAATCAGCTGAGTGTGTGGCCAGTGCCTGCATTCACGGACATTGGCTTCACCCTGCGCTCCATTCAGATGTCGCGCAACAATCTGGAGTACTTGGACGCCTCGATGTTCATCAACTCGCAGTTCCTCTACGACATCAGCTTGGCCCGCAATCGCATCACCATCCTGCCGGACAACACGTTCAGTTTTCTGAACAACCTCACAAATCTGGACTTGTCACAGAACCCCCTGGTGACGACCAACCTGCGCGAGGTGTTCGTGCACACACCGCGCCTCCGGAGACTGAGTCTCCACCACATGGGTCTGTACGTGCTGCCGCCCCTGAAGCTGCCCCTGCTCTCCTACCTGGACGTGAGTGGCAACTATTTGCAGGAGCTGTCGCCGCTGGGCGCGTTGCGACACCTGCGCTACGTCAACGTCTCGCACAATAAGCTGACGAATGCCAGCTGTGCCGCCGAACACCTGCCACCGTCTGTCCGGGTGCTGGACCTGGCCCACAATCCGCTGCGCAGGATAACGCTGCACGACCTGGTCAGCCTGCGACACCTGGCCGAGCTGAACATCCTGGACGTGAAGGTGGCCAATCCACAGGCCTTCTCCAAGCTGCGTTCGCTGCGCAAGCTTCACGCCAGCTCGCATCCGAATCTCGGCGAGATTGTGGCCCGGATGCCGGGTCTGCAGCAGCTGCGGGTGCACTGCCTCGAGCCGAACATTGGCTCCCAACTCTTCGCCAAGCTGGCGAACAACACCAAGCTCCGGCTGCTGGAGCTGTACGGCAGCAATGTGCAGACCATCGCCCCGGACGTCTTTGCCGGGCTGTCGCGCAACCAGCGGCTTCAGGTGAAGATATCGCACACCCGGATCTCCGACCTGCCACCGGGAATTTTCTATTCGCTGCGCGAGGTGCCGCACCTGTCGATTGACATTTCGCACAACCGCATCAATGCCCTGGCCGCCGACAGTTTCTACCCGAACAAGAGCTACTGGGACGCGGTGGGAACGCGGAGCATAATGGGCGGTCTGATCACCTCGCACAATCCGCTGGAGTGCGAGTGCGGGCTGGTGTGGTTCGGGCACTGGCTCAGGCGATGGCTGCGGGAGTCCGCCCAGATCAAGGTCATCCAGAAGGAGGACCTCAAGCGCATGGTTCAGGTGAGCGGCAGTTGCATTCCCTAGATTTCCGACTTGTTTTCAATATTTTTAATTTGATTTTTCGAAAAAAGTTACCCCTATCAATTGCCGATATGCGCGTAAGCTTTTTAACTAATCTTTACTTCAAAATAATTTCAAAAATTCACTTTTTCATATAATCATTTTTGCTATTTCATGCAAAGTTTCTTTACAACTCTCATCTTCGTAAAAAATTAAATTAATACCTTTTCCAAAAAATTCCTGCTCAGTTTTAGGGTATTCAAAATGTTGAAGGAATCAAATATTTATCAGTTTTGTGAAAGGCAAACAATTAAATTATGAAATCATTATAACAAGTCTCAGATCAGAAAATGTATATCTCAAAAATAGCATTTCCTCTGTCATTTCAAATTCATAGCTCATAAAAACTAACAACTTCTAATATATTTAATATATTTATGTTCCCCCAGCGTGCCCGTGCCAACACCTGCCATGACCCGACCTCTGGTCGCCACCTGCCCATCCTGGAGATCTTTCCCGAGGACCTGCTCTGCCAGGCCAGTGCCCTGAGCAGCTCGGGTCACCGCATCTTCCTGTTGTCCTTCGCGATGGCCCTCCTGATGCCTCTGGTCACCACCATGATGACCCTCTGATGTTGGCTCTAGTTACCGGCCGCATAAGCGGGTGTTGAAATTCGGGAGGCAAACCGCTGAAATCACTCGACTCCCAGTTGACTGTATAATATGTAAATAAATGAATATACAATATACATAAATTTTACACTAATCGGTAGCTACGAATTTTGGGACTTAGCTAATGATGAAGTGAGTCAAACCCCTTAACAATAACGTTAAATACAAGAAGCAAATCGGTTTATGTCCACTCGTAACTAATAAGTTTTAGATAAATGATAAGACGTAGGACAACTCATGTGCTGGGCCAAGGCTTAAGTTTCATTTTTTCCCAACTATTAAGTATTTTTTGTCCGCAAAGCTGGATAAGCTCTCTTTTTGGCACATTAATTTCTTCCGCTCAAAGACTTCCAAGCTATCGGCTGATATAAATACGCCAAGTTAAGTTATTTATTGCCATTTATTTTGAAAATCCCCTCCTAATGCCCATTACATGATGTTGTTTCTTGGCCAACATTCGAGGTAATTAATGCAATTGATTACGTACACAGAACCTTACACTCACCAGCGAACATATAATGATTCCTAAGACACACACCCAGATATATATAGTTAATAAACACTTTTGCATCTCCATATAGATCAACCTAGCGAAATAAGTTGTTAATAATAGTTTAAATGACTATTTTTAAAGACGGGAACGACGAACGAGAGGATGTGCAAGCGGTCTAAACGAAAAGAGTTCTAGTTATAAATCTTTGCAGAAAATTTACAACCTAGACAAGGCCAATAAAGTCACATATAGATACATAAAGATAAAACGAGATATATAAATATATATACTAATACTGTAAACAATTATCGGATAGCAATTATCAATTGGTTTTTTAAACAAAAGTAGCGAACATTGCACAACTATCAGCAAAACTAGGAAAACGTTTGCAAACTTTGCGGGCAGTCAATTTTTAACGGACACAAACACACGCAAACATATATAAGTACATATCAGTTTCGGTAAAAAAAAACAAAAAACGGAAAAATGTAAAACAAAAAATTTAAAATAATCATAAAATAATGGGAAGCATAATCGTGTCACAAACACAATACAGACAGCAACTTCAAGCCATTTAACTGAGAGGAATAAATTACAAAATGAAAACGTTCCCCGTTTTTGTTTCGTTCAGAATTTCATTGCATTTTTTATACGTCCGAATGCATATACCTTTTTTACACGTTCTTTTCGTTACAACAATGACAATCGTGATACTAATTGTAGTTGTTTACACGACGATGATGCGAAATGCACAAGTAAAATAATAATAATAATAATAATGATCATATTGAATAAACTATTCAATGCGACAAAGTGGACAAATGAATTATGACCACTCGAGAGGAAAAAAAAACACTGAAAAAGCTGCTGGTAATGCTGCCAACATTTCAGTTTGCTCCCCAATCCACAACCCAAATAAGCAAATCCCCAAAACGGAATTTTTAGCAAATAATATTGTATATACAGCAAATGGAATGGAATGTTTATTATGTTTATTTAAAACACTTTTTATTACCCGTTGGTTATTCATTTAATACAAAGCGGCGGGCTAAAAATACGAAAGTAAAATGACAAAAACCAAAAAAGAGCAGAAGCCGAGAGAAATTAAAGTAGTGACAGAAAACTGAAAATGAATATCGATACAAACTGAAAATTGAATATGAAATAAACACAAAATTGCTAGAAACATACAACCCCTTGTGTTTGAATCTGATTGGTGTGGAATTCAATTCCCTTCGTGGGCTTCGATTAGGTTGCAGCGCTTAGCACGGGTGTATTGTTTTTATCTCCCCTCCTCCATCGGCCACATCGACCCCGGAGATTAGCCCCGAATAAGGGGCTCTGGCTACTGTTCGGGCTCCGGCCGCCCTGCAGCTGTTGACCCTTTTACACATTTTAGTGTGAAACTTGACTCCGGGCGAAATAAGTTGCGGCAAATTATGTGAGGGGGACGCGGTTGCCTCAGGTGGCAGCACTTTCAATTCCCCTCTTTCCCCGCTATTATCGCCATAAAACCAGTGGTAAGAAAACACATGAAACAGGAATACCCCAGCCGGAATATACATATAGATGGTGGATGTGGTATCCACCAGGAGCTGCGGCCAAAGAACCCCTGGTCAGGGCATAATTGGATTATCGGTGCTCGAAAGTGTTCCGATGAGTGCACTGCTTTACCGCCGGAACCTGAGAATGGGATCTGCCGATGATCCGATCCTTGGATGCTCTTTACTCTACCTCCAATTTATATACAAGTAAACTTACTTTATCAGGATTTTATTACCAACTTAATGAGTTAAAACCTATACAAAAAACCATCGATAAAATTCGATTACAACGTATCGATTGAAACATAAACTCACATCTCATTAAGCATTCACATTGATATTTCCTCATTAAAAAATCACCCTTTCCCAGTCTGGAACAAAATAGACTGCACACTATTCAAAAAGGTATGCCTTTCATATTCATTAAAACAATCACAAAGTAAATACTTTCTCTCTGCCCGCGATGTCTTGTACGCCGCCGGAGAAACTACTCTATAAATATGTAATCCCAGCTCCAGATGCTCCTTTGAGGGTATTTTCAGGCCCGTCAAGCCGGATTCCCTTTTCAGCTTGTATTCATGCCCCTTTCGTGTGGGAACGAACGTGTATATATACTTTTTTTTAGGGATAACTGAAACCTTTCAGCGCTTTTAAGGCTTTTCTCGTCCCGACCGCCAACCTCTTACACCTCCCCATCCCCACTGCCGGGTATGTGGTCGCGAATGGTTGTTCTGGCGAGTCCTGCAGAGTCTCTTTATGCTTCCCGGACTCCCCACGCCGGAGATTGCATGTCGATGCGACTTAATTGCATTTCAGACAGCCCTGCCGACGAGCCGTTTGCTCGGCACGAGTACACGAAATTCCCTCATTCTCACATACGCCTTTCACTGGTCGCTCAGGAGTCCGCTGTTCCCGGTCCCCGGTCCGTAGTCCATACTTCGTTGTCCTTAGCCCGGACCGCTCGCCTTTTGCAGTTCCCCTTCCCGGAAAAGGCTGCAGGTTGCCGTGCTGTGGCGGAAGGAAACGGCCCTAAGTACAAGTTGCTGGTGGTAGGTAACAGCAACAACAATTGCAACTGCAACTGCCACCGCCACTGCAGCGGCAACAGCTTCAGTTTTTGCACCTAGAAAAATTTGATATGTAAACAATTGTTACCTATACTCGTATATAAGTTAATGGAAGGTTATGGTGGAATACAACTCAAAAAGGGTAATTATTAAAACTGATTAAACAAATTCTTGAGCAATTATTTTGAAGGTAAAAATTGTAATTTTAAGACCCTGTTGCAAAGGCTAAAATAGAAAATATGCCATGTTTAAACTAAATAAAATATACCTAATCAAATTTTAATTCCACAACAGAGGAAAAACATATTTACAAAACAGCATAATATCTTGAAAGTCCCATCAATTTTCCTTATTTATTTTACCTCTTAATTGTCGCATTTTGAGGTTTTTCACAAAGTGTTTAAATTGGCATCATAATTTCTACTTGTATGTATTGCTTCAGCCTCCAATAGCCCCAGTTTTTGATGGATATTTTGTTTTAAGTGCTGCTGCCATTGCAGCAGCTCCCAGTGCATAGGGCTAGATTCCCATACAACTGCTGGCAAGCTGCTTGCCTAACAAGTATCGATATTGTTTCAGCCACATCTCAGCAGAAAGTGAAAGGCGATGGGCAAGGGCGAAAGGCTTGGGAGCCCCATTAGGCACTGCTGCAATTTAATAGCCACCGAGGAGCGGCGGCGAGGCCCGAAAAACTAAACGTTAAGTTTAGCTCGCAGCCATGTTGCCACACATTGGGGGGCTAAATGCGCGGGGTTTCAGGGCAGGGCTTGGGGCGGTGGGAGGTAAACTGAACTGAACTGCGCTGAACTGAACTGCGCTGAACACACTTGCCTGTCAAAGCTGGCGACGGGCAGGTAAATCCAAATCCACCCAATTTGCCTGCCACTCGCCGCCACTCACCATTACTAATGCAGATATGCCAACTGTGGTGGCCAGGCGGGTTATGGGCGGAGCGGGGCCGAGTGCTAGCCGGCCGGGATAGCAGTAATGGCAAAAACCGCCGACAAATCTGCTGCAGTGCCCCACAGGCACACAACCTTACAGAGCTCAACATCGCTTCCACTTCTGCCAGAAGCCGGCTCCCTCCTCCTCCCTTAGCCTTAAAATGGGGATGGGGAAACGCTTCCCGTCGCGCCAGCGGGCAAACTAACAGAGTGCTTATTTTAACGAAGTTACAACAACTTTTGCAATACAAACAGTAATGCCAGGGCAGATTCACACTCGGCACAACAGCCCTCGCAGCATAGATGCACGGATACAGATACACAGATGCATAGATACAAAAGCGCAGACGAAAATACACACTACGTACAAGTGTTTGTATGGGCCGTCCGGTTGCTTCTCCTCAAAGTATGCAACAGCATTTGAAATTGCATAAACGATTTTAGGCTTGCGAAAATGTTATGCTCTTAAAATGAATATCACGAAAAATATAAATCCATGCTTTAAATATTAGCGATCTATTTATTCCTTGATATTTAAATGCACAAATTAGAAACATTTTAAGTCCCATTTCCTTTTGTATTATCTGTTATTTTTCATATTTCTAAAGATCATTTACAGGTGTAAATACGGAGGTTTTTTTGTAACCCTACACTAATTAAACTCATAGAATTAAGCTTTTGAATCATCTTGAAGCTGTCGAAAAAAAACAGTTTGAATTATTTATTATATTTCCTCATAAATTTCGTTAATTACAGATATATAATTAATTAAGTACTGGCAGATTAGTCAAAGTTACTTCAACTAATCACCAAAGCCAAATGGCTTGTTAGTTCTTTGTGAAAATGCCAGAATTATAGAATAATTACACAATTTTTCCTAATCATCCCGGAGGCATCATTATTCCCGGCACAACTTACCCGGCATTTCCTCGTCGGGGGGCAAAAGGAAACCTGAACCGGTATAGGGCATTCAAAAAATGCAACTAACGTATGCTAGTTGCTATTTCAGTTCCGTTCAGAGCCCCAGACTGCTGCCTTTTGCAAACATACAAACAACCGAGCGGCGAGCAGAGGGGGGGCTATGGTGGAGCAGAGTGAATTGGAGTTGTGCACCACTAGAAACTTTACGACATGCAAAAATTGTGAGCAGAGAGCGGATATAATTGTCGGTCTTCTCGTAACTTTGCCGTGGGGAGCAGATTAGTTGATTTGTCTACGTATATACCGGCATGTGGATGTGTTTGGTGGACTGAACCACATAACTATGGGAATTTCTATAGTTTTTAGCAGACAAATTTAAAAATCAGATTTAGCTTGTGTCCTCAATCTGTTCTCCAGCTGCTGGTTTCGATAAGCTATCGATATCCTCACTGATTTATATTTTGTCTTCAATCGGCTGGCTTCGCTAAGTTATCGAGAAATTTTTCTCACAAAAATTTTGATATCGGCTCCATTCACAAAATTCTGACAGGAATTATTGAGCCAAATATAAGAGCTTATACTTATTCGTAAAAACACCCACAAAACCTGCAACTTTTAAGTCTTTATCACATCATAAACCTTAACTTAGAAGCAATTAAAATAAAGTTTAAATCAATCACGGTTTCCTTGATTGCAATTTCTAATTTCAACAGAAAGTATTAATAAAACAGTATAATCTAATCAGTATAATCTAACCTTAGGTATTAAGGTTAAATAGTATTGAAAATACCTTTTTCGCCCAAAAGTATACCAAACTTCCCATTGTGCAGATGGACGAGTAAAACGAATCCTTTTAACCAAATGATATGCACTGAACAATTGTTCACTCCTGCAGCTTTTTTTCACTCTCCCCGCCCAGTATCTGTGTGTTTGGTTTGACCAAATGTGGGGCAGTAAGGAATAGTTTGTTGTTACTACTGCTGCTGCTGCTACTGCTACTGCTGCTGCACTGGGCAGTGCTCTAACTTTTCCACCACATCGCAATTTAATTTTATAGTCGAAAACACACACAGCAGCGGTTTCCCAGGGCTTCCCACAGCCACATCAGCGGCTGCGGATTAGATCGGGGTCAGCCCAGGCACCCCCACAGTGCATATGGTAGAATATCTCTGCGCCCCTCCTCGATTTATGGCTATTTCGGCGAACGAATCAAAACTAAATCATAACCGATTAGCTCGATGCTCGAATACACTGATTAAAACCAAATAGAGCGGGCACAGGAGTCCAAGGAGTCTGCCCCTTTGGGGGCTCCAACTCAAATCAGTTGGCAGGGCACACATCACTGAGCAATGCAGATGAATCGAGCAGAAGTGGGCGGCGGCACAGGGCGGCGGGAGTTCATGTGAGCCTGTGACCGCGCTAAGAGGTGAACGGGGACAATCGGGGGCCACTGAGACCCCGGACCGGGGACCAGGGAACATACACCAGGATGTTGATGTCTGCCTGCCCGACGATGCCGGAGCTGGGGGTCAAAGGCTGTACAGTGGTCAGAGGTGACTCGGCAAGAATCAACAGAGCAATGATGTGATTTCTGAGTGGAAAATTCCACAGTTGATTCCAAGCAGGGACGTTCAAAGTGAAAATTAAATCACTCCACCCAGCCAAGCATTGCATTCTGTGTTTTAAGAAATAACAAAAAAAATCAGGACATAAAGTCAAGCAATGCTAGGATAAACTGAGAATTCTGGGTGGTTAGTTTTGTGTATACCATCTGTAACAATATTTTCTGATATTCTCAGCCAGGGAATTAGGTTACGTAGTGAAATCTAAACTAAATTCCAACCTACAACAAATGCAAATTATTGAAATGAAACTGCAATCAATTTTTTGTTGACAAACTTTATTAACCAGGACATGATTTTGGTAACATACCTTTAAGAAATACTTACAAAAGATTAATATATGATCATGTGTCAAAGGAAATATTTGCCTCATTCTAATACAATTAGTATGTGCAATATCGTGTTAATATATTAATTTTCTGTCCAATCAATACAATATTTGACATGCAACTAAAATAATTTATTTATTAACGGCTACCTTATTCCAAATTTCATGAGCTAACATAGATTAAAACTAAAGCAATGATGGCCTTAAGCTTAAACTAATATAATTATCCACCGGCATTCCTCAAATATCACGAATCTCTTCCTCTAAATCAAAGGCTGCATCTACGACGTCTGGTTTTGAGTTTCACTCTAATTTATAGCCTCCACCCGAAATGTGCACATTGAATAAATTTCATAAGCACCACAAGCTGTTTCAAAATTCGGCTAGCCCCTCGCTTAGTTCAGTATTGTTTTAAACTGAAGTCCGAGTTAGGAGTTCTACATTTGAAACGTACTTAATGCAGCGATGCCAACTCCTGCTTCTGCTTCTGGTTCTGCTCCTGCTTCTGGTTTTGGTTCTGGTCCTGCCACGAAATGACCAACCTGCTTGCTGTTCATCGAAATGGAATCTAATCGGCTTTTGATTTTGCAAGCCCTTTTCACAAAGTTTCCCGGTGTACACACCGTCGCTCCCCGGATCTATGTACATTTCCACCATGTACCTGTATGTATGTGGCCATGGACGAGCTGTATTGGCAGGATATCTGACTGCTGGCGAGGACCGGGCTCCCACCATTTTACACTTGGCATAAGTATGCAATATCCGTTTCCTTAGTTTCGATGCTTGCCGGGCCCTGAACCTGAGCCAGACGCATTGGGCTGGAATCGGGCGGCGGAGAGCCCGCTCCTCGAGCTGTGGCATCCACTTTTGACTTGGCAGGTGCCAACAAACCAAAGAATGTCGCTTATTGTAATAAGCACAAGTCAAAGTGCAATTTCTTTAGAAACTTTTGCAGTGGCAGAGGCGAGAGCACACAAAAGCGAGGGCCACTCGACGATGTTCATCATCAAGTGCTAAAATACGAATTACAAGTGCCGTACAAAGTCGCTATCTGCAACTTTGGGTTGGGTGCGGTTTTTGATACATTGCTCAAAGGTCATGCAAGCGGTGAACTCAAGTTTTATGGCTGTTCGAGCAGTAATGCAAAAACAAAATGTGCATAAAATTGTGCTTGAGAAACTTTGGTAGCGCACCGCTCTGATATCCATCTACAGATACGGGGACACATACAAATTGCATCTTTGAGAAGCTTTGGCAGAGCTTAAGCCTTTTTTGGCCTATGGCACCAAATAATGTCCAGGAAGTGATAATATCAAGCACTCGAGAGCACTCGGAATGGCATTCCCGCCTCCCCCAGCAGTCTGGTCCTCCCCCCCTCCCGTACTTCACTCACACTTTTCTCGCTGTGCATTCAATTGGAAGCTCTAAAGCTCCCTGGTTGTGTGAGCGCTCCTTTGTGGGTGAGTGTGGCAGGGAGGATGGGGGCTGCCTTTAAGCAGCTTCGTCCCCGGTTTATCGTACATCGGACATTTTATTATGCCACGCCCCCACAGAGCCCCCACATCATCCGGGGAAGTGAAAGAGTGCCACCACCCCGTCCCAATGGCAATTCCAATTGCAAAACGGAAATTGCCGTCTGTCTGGCTTGATTTGCTGACCTGCCTTCAGTTTATTACGCCAAGTGATTTGCTGATTGATTTGTCACCTCTTGGCCCACGACCCCTTTTGTGACGGCTGCAGTTCGTGGTGGAATGGTTTTGGGGTTCGTTTGGTTCCATCCACTCCAGGTATTTCCATTCCGTACCTCCCTGCTGCGCGCTGCTGCATAGTTTTTGGTGCCGGCGGTGGGCCACAAAACTAGTTAACGCAATGTTATTTAATATTTAATTGCGTTGCCATATAATTACGTAAAAACATTAAAATATCACTTATTTATTAGGGCAGCCAGTCGCAGTCCAGGGGCCCAGATCCGGGGCTCTGGGATCCCTCAGTTGACTTACAGCCGTGTTAAAAGTTGAGCTCCATCTCCTCCACGCTCGCACATCCTCCGGTTGTCGGTCGTTTTATTTTTGTTAAGCAACGGGAGCATTTTTGGTGGCAGCTCCGCAGCACCGCTGCCCCCCGCTGCCATCTGGTATGCATTATACATTAATTATTTAAAATGTCAGAGTAGCAGCTAGGCAGAAAGATGATGAGAATGGAAACAGGACAGACCAACCGACCGGGGCCGAGGCTGGGCAGTGAATAATTTTAGTGGGCGACTGGCAGTTGGAATAACAAAGCGGACAAAATTTAAAATGGTTTTATTCATTCCCATTTCGGATCTATTTCTGCACAATTGCACAGTCGTGTACTCTAACGAAATAATTATTTCTTTTTCAAGTAAAAAGGTGGTATAACCTTTAAACTTATGAGTTCTTGCTTGTTATTTTCTGGCTTAAATATATTCAGACATAGATTTAAAAATCCCATATAACAAGTAGTATATTGTTTTATAATCTAAAAGCCATCACTATTTTAATTACTATGACTTTTAAGAGCTTTTTCTTAACGACAAGCGCGTTGGAAAACTTGCATTCAAGTTGCTATAAATCGCAAAACTTCTTTTCAATAGGCAGGCTGTTAAAAACAGGTATAACCTTGCCGGCATAAACGCAGACCGCATATGAGTTTTATGGCCAGGTCGAAATTAAGTTGGTGCGCTGCTAACAACGGGGGTGCAGTTAACCGGCAGAGGGTACCTACAGGGGGGGTGACAAACTTTTCCAACCATATAAATATGCACAAGGACTTAGCTTCGGAGCCGGAACAATGACATGGAGGGCATGCATCGGATCCCGACTTCCGGTACTCGGCTCCTCGCCCAGGTGGAGTACGTCCAGACAATCTCCGTGTTCTCGATGGCAGTGCTGATGCCTGGGCTGCTGCTGCTGCTGTTGCTGCTGCTGCTGCTGTTGCTGCTGCGGCTGCTGTTGCTGCTGCCTCATCATAACCCGAACGAAATGAGGTTAATTAATGAATTGTTAATATCATTTGCGACCACACGTCGCCACATATTCCACACACACCATCCAGTATTTCCTCCACGTTGTCCTCGAACTGTGCAAACAGCCGCTACAGCGCCTTGCCAGCTGCAACATAATATTATTATGAGTATGAGTATGAGTATGAGTGCGAGCATGAGGGGAGGGCACTGTTTTTTCTGCCTGAGCGCCATCTGCTGCAATCCAATTTCTAGCTCCAACAATGTGAAAGTGTGTATGCATGTATATATATATATGCTTTATTATTTTAGCCCACACACAGCCTGCACAGGGAGAGAGTTCGTGTGCAGCTCATTATTATTAAAATTTGTTGAATTTTTGGGTTGCAACTAAGCCGCATATAAATTTAGCTGCATGCCTGCCTCCCTGGCAGCCCCCCTGCCGGCACACACTCTTTTTCGTGTTGTGCCAAAAGATGCCTCCGCCGCTGCTCCTCTCGCTGCATAATTCAAAGGCGCAACCGCAACTTGACAATTTGCTTGCAGCATGTGGCAAGTCGCAAGGCGTCAGGAGGAGGCAAAGGCAGTCCCCAGCTGCTTCGGCAGAGCCAAAAGTCGCTTAAGATTTTCGGTACTTTTTCGCAGACATAACTTTCGGGTAAAAGTTGAGCAAATTTTCCCCATTTTAAGCTCAAAAACTGAGAGAAAAGCGGCAGGCAGCTTGTGGGAGGTGCAAAACTTAATGGTTTGCCCATCTATTTTTAAAACGGGCATTGTTCCTCTTTGCATATTGATACCACGGATAGTATGTTTACCCAAAAGATTAGTCCAATCAAAGTTGATGTATGTCTTGGCGATAGTTTGAACTCCGACCATTCGAAATGAAACAAAAGTCTCGCTGCATTGAAATTCATTTCACATGAAGCATGCAGTTTTTAAGCTTCAAACACAATATGCAAACGTACTATACATTGTTTTTTTCTTAATTGTACTCTGCTTGTTAGCCGTTTTGTTCTTGTTTGAGATAAACCGAAATTGCCAAGGGAATCCTTGTTGAAAATCTGCATACAATTGTTGGCGCACTTGTTTCGTGTTGTTGCCCGGAAGCTATAAAATATGTTGCATTTTGTAAACGGCCAGAGCTTGAAACTCTTTAATTGATTGAATGCGAATAATATACGGCCAACAATTGCATGCTAATAAATGAAATAAATAGTAATTGCTTTGTATTTAAATTCCCGATTTCGTTTTCAATTGTTTTTGGTCGATAATACACTGCTTTCCCCATCGTTGCCAAGGCAATTTCGAACATGATTTCTTATTCTTCAGAACAGGCTGTAACACCATGAGTGTGTCTTTTGGAGAAAGTTCGTGCGGTGTCCCGATTACCGGCACGTGATCCGAGCTTACCATTCGAATTCACTAAGAAATAAGAAATGGAATCGAATTGGCTACGTGTGGTAATGGTCGGCGGACACTTTCGGCTCCAATCTTCAATGTTAAAGCCATCGTTCCGAGCAGCAGCACATGAAGAAAGACGCTGTGGCACATTAAAGGCCAGAACCATTGGCTCAGGATCTGAAACAGAAATCCATCAACCATGAAATTCGCAGTCAAGCGTACACAGAGCGAGGGAGGAGGAGGAGAAGCAGGGAGTCTGGAGCAGGAGCAGGCTCCTCCAAAACTTACCCCCCGACCCCCAGGACATTCCCCTCTGACCACTTCCGGATGGAAACAAAGCGTGCCCGCCTTAAGGCCATTAATCTTCAATGAAAGGCGTTTAATTTATTTGGTTTTAATTTAAATTTTGGCGCTACGATTTATAGGCGAAACTTCAGGCCTGCCATACGAGGTGCCGCACTTGTCTGTACTGCAACAGCTCGCTATTGTTATTGTTTTTACTGGCTAATTATAAATGTGGGACACGCAACCGACCGTTTCAGTGGCTGTCGGGACGAGTGCGATGCTAATTGCTGGCTGAGCATTGAATATGCTCCCGATAAAGCTATTTTAGGACGAGATTATTAGCATAGATGCATCTCAGAGTACGAGTAGATGGATGGCTATATTTAGCCGACTATAAATCATTTGATAGCTCAAAAGTTTGCCTATTTCATTTCAAGTTTCGCTGTTGAAACATAGGTCTGTGGAGTGAGGGAAAACGTATTAGATTTTCCCGATTGCAAGTGTAACTGAAATTGAAACAACCGGGCCCTCCTGCTGTGCATTTTACATGACCTTCTTGTTGTCAGAGGCATCAAAGTTTTGGCTTCCCTGCGGAACATTTACAAGACAAAACAATTCCTGCGCAAATATCCGGCCCAGCGGCGGGGAATAATCGTATCCTCAAGCAGTTTTCTACCCTTGGTCGACTGGCTTCCTGTAATCTAAAAATAGGCAAACATCTCAATCTAAGCAAGAGAACAACGATATCCGAGTATCCGATGGTGCAGCCCCCCAACCAATCAATTGAAATCCACAACGTCATTTAGCCACATTAAGCATACGACCCGGGTGTGTTTGTGTCTATCGGTGGGGCCGTGGCCTAGGGTTTTGGCCTGGCTTTTTGTTACCTCCGGGTTAAATATATAAATATCAATTTCGGCCAGCTCGCTGGGCCAGAAAGCGAAATAAAGGGGCCGCAACTAAATGCCAGCCACGTCGATTGCCAGATCAATTGGCCAAATGAAACGATGCGCGGTAACTATGTGTTGGCGCCACCACCTCCCCCAGAACCCCATTCAGGCCACAACGCCCTCAAACAAAGCAAGTTTCGAAAGCAGTCAACTCCCACGGCTGCTTATCTACAGATTCGATTGGATGGGGGCTTTGTGGGGGGCAGCACCCGCACCCTCCATCCATTCCACAACAATCCCTCCCAGGGGCGTCCCTTCGGTCTCCTTCGCCCACATCGTTGTGGTTATAATTTTGTGGTCTTTTCCATTTTGCGGTCAACTCCAATTGGGATTTAATTTGTACTTCTTTGTTGTCGTTCGTTCGTATTTTATTGTATGCCAACCAGCTAACAACAACAATGCCCAGCAATCCAGCTCCAGTGGCATTCGCCTTCGATGCCATCACCTCCTCCTCCTGCTCCCCCCGTGCCAGCGGTGGATTGTTATACCCCCAAACCATGCGCGAGTTTTTGAGTTTGAGCCCCGAACCGAAAATTCAATTTTTGTTTGGGCCTGTTCCGGATCCCTGTGTACGGGTGTGTGTGGAAATGCAAAACCGAGTTTATCCACTCGAACTGTTAATGGGCATTTTGTATTTTATTTAATGTGAAAAGTTTCGGCTCGAAATATTTTCGGGCCCCGTTCCGTTCTCGATTGTGAAATGACCCACCAACTCCCTCCACCACCTTCGTTCTGCTCATTTGTATTGTTGTTTTTGTTGGAAAAATCTGTTCGGAGAAGAAAAGTTTATATTGTAATATTTTAATATTGTTGGCTTGTAATTCAAGCGATTTAATTAGCCATTATGTGGCCAGGAGAGCCAAATCGGGGGAGTCCACTTAGAAACAAATTAGAGCAATGCTCTCGCCCTCTCGCTTCAAGTTGGCAGGCGGCAGGCGGACAAAGTTGGAACAGTTAAGGTAATTACAGAGGGAAAAGCCTACCCTTCCAACCTACCCCCTACTATATATTGTCAACTCCATGGGGGTGAGGTGGGAAGGGCGAAGCAGTTAGGAAGATGTGATTTTAATTTGTGGTTAAATGAGGAAATTGCTTTTTGCTTCCCAATTGGCATGCTTCATATTCATGAATCTATTTGTCGCAGAGCAAGACTATGAGCCAAAGAAAAACCACGATAAGTTGGAAACACAAATATAAACAAGTAGAAGCGAGATACCATGTACATATCTCTTTTCTTGATCAACCATTTCTTTGTTTTTTTTTATTTTTTTTTTTAATTTCATCAAACTTTCTGCTTGTTGACATGCAAACAATCAGCACGTGCACACATACATATAGTTATGAATGTATTGTGCATACATACGCACACTTCTGTATGGGTACACGTTCTAACGGATCAAAGCCAAAGAAGAGACGGATGACGTCACCCAGCTTGTGAAGCAGCATGCCGTTGCCGTGGGAAGGGGTGGCTAAAACTTTAGTTGGTAATATCTTTTATACGTATAGTCCGATCTGGACGTATGCGTTAGACGATCAGTAGCCTTAGCGAACTTAAAATAATGCAGCTTTTACCAATTTGAAGATATATTTTTTTGCATATAGGAAGGCGGGAAGGATCGTGGCAAAAATTTGAAATAACCTTGATCTGCTTGCACTAATAACACACCAAAGGCAAAAATAATTACACCTGTAGCTCTTACCATTTCCGAGAACGAGGTGTTAATACATACAAACAGACGGACGGACAGACTATATAGACTCGGCTGTTGATCCTGATGAAGAATATATATATTTTATGGGGTCGGAGACGTCTCCTTCTGCGTGGTAACATTTTTTACATACATTTCCACAATGCTAAAATATACCTTAAGGTACATGGCTTAAATGTTTTAATGCAGTCTGGTCATACTGCCGCCGTGCCGAACACACTTCGGCTTTTACACCGACGGTCCCCTAAGGTTTCCGAACGAATGGTGTGAGAAAGCAACTGCAGTCAGTCGTTTCCCACGTCTCATGCGAAGCAGGTCTCACAATTTAAGGCATTTAACATTAAATATAATTTTTCTTTAAGTTTTTGCATGCACTTATCTTTTTATTTTAAGCTTGTTTTTCCATCAGATGTATTTTTGGTGCTTTTTTTTTTTTTTTTTTTTTTTAGACAGTAGACAGTAGGTGGGTTTTTTCGGCTCGTTTTTGTAGTTGCTCAGCTAATGTTTTATTTTGCAAATTTGTACTATTATTATAAATATTTGTTTAACATAATTTAATCGGTATATACATTTTGGAAACTAATAGGGGAAAATCAATTGCAGTGGGAATACTATTTTTGTATAGGACTTGCAAAGTTTAATCTCGGTCTACGCTGCTTATACGTAATATTTGTATACGATACATTAAAAGCCGTTTCTATTGTTTTGTCTTCTAGACAAATACTTCAGCAAAATATCTCAAACTCTTGGTTTGTAAAACATAGAAACTTGGAATAATGACAAACATTCGTATTTTTTGTGTCCGTAGACAGAAAACTTTTTCCTTTAATGTTTTTATAATTCTCGTACTGCCTGCGTGATGCATACTTGAGCATTTTATTTTTATATTTTTTATTATATTTTTTAGTTGAAAAGTTAATCAGGTCCTGTAGCTTGTTATTAGCCTGAGAGGAAAGCCTTGCTCTATAATTTGACACTTCGTCAGCATCTGGCGACAAACTGCTCAAGTTAACAAATTGCAAATTCGAGATGAGAGTTCCGCAGAGCGGCTCAAACGGAATGGGAAACGCAGCAGAGTGGGGAGGAAGGGTGCTGCCACTGATCTGCAACCGTGTGTGTGGCACGGAGGCAAATCAAACATTAACTAGTCGGCGGAAGAGTAATCCCGAGGACCTGCACCTGCTCCCGGCACACCCGTTGACTTACAGGCAAATGAACACGTTGAAATTTTAATAAGCCAGCCTAAAAGCAGCCAACGACACATGCCAGCCAATTTGCAACTGCAGCAGGCGGCGGCAGCAACAAAAGTAGGCAGCTGCAACCGCCGCACTGGCTGCCACAGCCACTGACGAAGACGAGAAGTGGTCCTGGAATACATGCACCCAAAAGGGATGGCTAATATTGGTTGCAAATGGAAGTAATCACACACACGGGCACAAGAGTCTGTAGGATATTTATTAACCGCATTATAAAAGTCATAAGGTGTTTTAATTAATATAAACATCACAATCAATGAAGGAGTAATCTAAAATAACTGAAATTTGAACTTAAATAATATGATATGACTAGAGTTTGAAGTTTTCATCACAATCATTTTAGAAAATTCGGAAACTATTGAAATATTATTGAAATTACTATGTTGCTGTTCGGATTGTTTATTCCAATCCCATTTTTAGGGAAACTTGTACCTAAATTAGTCTTTAAAAGTCTTTAAATGTGTAGGGACTTTTTGTCTGTTATTTATTTAATTTGACCTGAATCACAAACAAAACAATACTGGTATTTGAAGTTATTTGTATTATAGTTTATTTATAACTCTTTCCTCTATAAAATTAAAATACAATTTATTTTATATACACAGATTGTTGTGAGTAAATATAAAGAGTGTAAGTCTTTCCCCATCTCCCTAATCTCTTCCCAAATCACTGAGAATATCTTCCCCCAAGGTCAAGACAAGGCGTAGATATCTCTTGTTTTGATCAGTGTAATCCTCCCGGTTTGGAAGACCGAGGCTCAGCTGCTGGGCGCTTTTAATAAGGTGGCAGCCACAAATTTTCGCGACGACGTTGACGATGGCATTGCATGTTGTGCCAACGTCCAAATTAGAAAAGTCGCAAAGAAAAGCAAAGCAAACAGCAACAGCAACAGCAGAGGCACGGGCCGCGGGACAGGAGGCAGAGGGGCCAGGGGGCGTGGCCGGATTGGGAAGGGAGAAAAGGGAAAACCAACTGCGCCGGAAATCAAGTGTCACGTGATACATGCAACAACCACGTGCGGCTATAAATTGCATGTGCCGAGGCTGCAGCAAGAGGAAGTACGAGTATATGGGTGTGTGTGGGTTTCGGGGGCTGCGGATGTGGATGCGGATGTGGAAGAGCCAGCCTGTGAGCCTGCAAGCCTGAAGGACTCTCCCCACGTCGCCGTGTGTGTGTGTGTGTTATGTTACTAATTATCTGACGGATTAGCTTAATTGGTAACAAGTGCACTTGCAGCCAACACACTTCACGAGCGAGACTCTGCGGCCAAACTACTCGAAAGTGGCATTAGCCTAGTTTTTTCTCCTCTTTTTTTGGTAAAAGGGAGGGTCTCTCCAAATTTTTGGGCTTGGAGAGCCCATGTGTGTGTGTTGGGTAGTGTGCCGGAGCTTATCCTGCGATGAGGACGTTGTGGCATTCAGCAGTCAGCAGGGCAGTTATAATTTTCGCAGCCAAAACTGGGCTTAAAAACTTTTGCGGTTCTGGGTAAGCGTAAGCGTAAGGGTAAGGGTTTCATTGGAGTGGGTCAAGAGCCGTGGGCCGGGCGGGGCCGAACAAAAGCGGACAGGTCAACAAGCCGGCGAATTGGTCAGCCTCCAGCCCTCGGCTCGGCAAAGCGTTGCGATGAGCACCCTAATGCAATGGTTGTGGTCAGGATCGAGTTGAACGCAGAGGGCCAGAGCGGATTAGCAGTCACAGTTTTCGAATTAGATTTTCGTGGGGGGAAAACGAGAAAGTTTACTAATCGGGGGAAAAAGTTTGGGCGTTATCTAGTCTATTGCAATTTGGTTTGCGTTCTGTTCTATTTTCGTAGTGGCTCTGTTTGCTTTTTCAAGTCCCGGCCATTTAAGGCCTATTAAATATTTGAATTTATTTAGGCATGTAAAAGTATTCAATTTAAGATGCATATAATTGTGATTCCCCATTTGAAATGGCTAATATCTTGTATGGCAGAAGTCTCATTTTCCTTTGCCAATTAAAAGTTTCAAGTTCCGGGAAAATGAAAATGCCACACACTCGTCAGCCATTCATTCCATTCACTTCTCCTGTCGCTCTGACTTCCAAATCAGAGACACTCGGAATGCTGATGCCCGTTGCCTGCGGACGTGGACGTGGACCCGGACACACGGGTCGAGAGGTGATAGGTGTGTCCTGCGAGTAGGATATGTCTTGGAGGCACTGCAACACCTTTCGCCCAAAAGACTTAATCAACTTTGCCTACACGTATGGGTGCCAGAGCTACTCGTTCCGTGATATGGAAAGCATGTACGGGCCACAGTTTCGCAGTGTGCCTGCTTCGGTTTTTCCACACTTTTCTGCTATTTTTTTGTCAAAGTAGTTCATTGACGCTTTGTTTTGTGCTGCCAATGACAGGCGAGCAGCAGGGACTGGGTCTGGGTACGGGAGTCCTGTTTGCCGGGCATCCTCTTTCTTTTTTCGGTTTTTATTGGGGACATTTTGCTGAGCTGGTTTTGGTCTGTTGCAGAGAACACGGACCCGAATTAGAAACGAATCAATGCAATTGACTTGGACGTGCATGGGAAATGCGGATGTACTGGTACCGGGAACCAGTACTCCAGCACTCCAGCTCCCCAGCTCTTGCCTCTTAGCTCTTAGCTCTTGGTCCACTGTCGTCTGTCTGTCTGGTTGCCCCTCCGGTCGGTCGCCCTTTTCCGTTTCCTGTCTAGTTTTCCTGCCACAGGGCAAATTAATTGATTGCAATATGATTGATGACATTGCCAGACTGCGTTTCGCAATCATTTATTAACGAATCTGCTCAAGCGGCTTAATGAAAGTTTGCTCAATGCTGCTGCTGCTACTGTCCGTCTTGGTTCTATCCTTGAGCCTTGTCCTTTGCCATGATGCTTTGTGTCCATCACCTCGACGCACCGCACCCCCGCAACCGAATCTCTTTATGACTTTGGGCTAGGATTTTCAGGGACGACGAGCTTTGATTTCTGTTTTATTCATGCTCCCCGGTCATGGCTCTGCTTCTTTGGCTTCGGCTTTTCATGTGCTCCGCTTTTCATTGTTTGCAGTTTTTCTTTTGCACACGCCACGGCTTAGCATGAATAGTAAATAGCCCCTGGCCCCTTCCATCCAACACCCTGCCGACTATGCAATCTTAGACAGGCGGAGTATTTGCAGCACCTGAACGCGGAGATGCCCGGTACTCACTCGTTTTCAGTGTTCACTAACGATGCCTGATGTAGAATCGAAGATAAATCCATTAATTTATGTGTTAAACGATTAAGTAACGTGTATCTACGGGTAGCACCTTAAGTTACAAAGATACTATAAAGATGTGAAGCTGTTTAGCTTTCGGATTTTCAGTAAATTGACATACCCCCTCTAAGTTATAGAGGTCATCCTGTATTAAAATAGTAGTAGAGCAAAATTTGTGAGGAGCAGCGCTGTGCAGTTTGAGTTTTTCCATCCAACACCCTGCCGTCTAAGCAATATTAGACTAGTGAAATATGTGCAGCTCCTAAGTCCGGAGATTCCCGGTACTCACTCGTTTCCAGTGTTGAAAAACGACTGCGTGATGTAGTATGGAAGATGCATCCATTAGTTTATGTTTTATTTTAGCAAATCAACGGGTAAGTACGGGTATCTAGGGGTTGCACATTTAATAACAAAGATACCATGAAAATGTGGAGTTTTTTAACCTTCATATGTTCCGTGAATGGATATACCCCGTCTAAGTTATAGAGGTCATCTGGTATTAAAATAGTAGTAGAGCGAAATTTGTAAAGAGCAGCGTCTGTGCAGTTTGAGTTTTTCCGGCGTCTTTCGCATTTGCTTTGATAAAATATTGATTGCGGGCTGCCCCGGCTTTGCTCTACGCCCCCTCTTCAATATCCCCCCGTGCCGCCCCCGATCCCCGGCTCCTTCTAATGCTCAACATGCGTGTCAGGCTTCAGTCAGCAGCCCGGCCCCCTCCACTCACTCACTGCAATGGATCAGCTTATTGTTTGCGGTTTTTATTTTCAAACAGCATCCATGGCCGGCCCGAACTTGCAACAGGAACATCTCACCCTCACCCTCACCCGCCTCAACACCAGCCAACAAAAAATAACACCACTGGCAACAGATGTGCGACTGAAGCGTCAAATTCAACTCAAATTTTGATGCACAACCATCAGAAATTGAGCGATTAACCCTTGGTTGGGAAGTCCGGAAGAAATACGGATTTAAGGTTTGAGTTTCCTTGTTTCAGTTTTTTCCACTTCCGGCAACCTCCACAATAGCTGAATGGCATCTTTTCGTTCAATTATTGCAGTAAGAAAGACGTATTTCTGTAAAAATAAGCAAGATTTATTGTTGCAGCTTAAAACTTTGTTTAAGGAAACTCTTTTTACCTTATTCTGAGTGTTTTCTATTATAGTTTTTAGGCGGAAGTGAATTATTCAGCAAGTTGAAAGGCGATTGCCGAATTGAAAGTTTATATTTGTATTTTGATGTATTCAAAGGTCTCTTTTTGCTTTTAAAATTAAAGCATTTTAAATAGTTGCACGAGGTCTCGTTTTGTGGCAAACAAAAGCGTATTGTATTGTGTTTTCTATTTTTAATATCCGAGTTAAGGCCCGGCAATATAGGCGCCCTAGGGGTTAAGCCATCGCCTCCTCTGGAGGTGCACCTTTGAGCCAACACGCACGCTGGAAACGCAACGCGTTCCGTGTTCTGCGCTCTGCTCCCATTTCCCAATTGGAGGTTCGTCGTCCGTCCCATCGAAAAACAACGCCCAGTGGATTTGACGTCGCTGTCGTTGCTTTTGGTGCTGCCACTGGTGCTGATGCTGATGCTGATGCTGCAGTTGCTCCACTGGCACGAAACAGGCACAGGACCGGAGCGGACTGGGAGGCAGGGAGCCCGGGAACGACATCGTCAATTTCATACATATTCAACTGCCTGGTACTGCGCTCCCGGCCCAACTCAAGTGAACTGATGTGTCGCTTGGGCCGGGTATTGCGATTGGTATTGGGTATGGGCCTGGTTTTGGTTCTGGCGAGGACTTTTCCTGCGATTGCCGCCGCCGCTGCCGTTGCTGCTGCCGTTGCTGCTGCTGGGATTTTGCGGCAATTTCAAATACAAATTGCAGTGTTTTTATGGCTACAAATGTCTTTTTTGTCTTCTCTTTTTTTTTCTTTCGGGTTATACGTATTTTCTCGGCTTTTTTGTGTCTGTGGCTGTTTTTGGTGTTGTAAGCAACGACAGTTTGAACAAGGGTCTCAACGAGCACAGCGGCAGCATGCGAACGGATTTCGTTTTAACATTTTCAGCAACGTTAATCCCCAATACCCAAATGCAATCGCTTGTCTGTCGCCCGCTCCCAATCCCGCCGTCTCGAGGCTCAAGCCCAAAGGCCAGGGCCATGGGGCAGGGATTTATGAGGACGGGGGAGGACGGGATATGCGGCGGGGTAAACCGATTTGCACACCCTGCCCCCAGCAAACGAACATATGCAGCCATAGAAATGTCCCGGAGACTTTTGTTTAAGCGATGACGCCGCAAACCAGCGGAAGAGGGCACAAAAAAAGAACTTAGCCGCCCAAAAAGTGGTCAAAAGCCGCTAAAAACATGGAAGAGATTTAATTTTCAATGTGTGCCTGCAAACTGATTGGATTCAATTACAACAGCGTTTTAGGTCTCGATAAAGCTTTGGCAATCTAATCTTGAGTCTGAAACTTCTCGTAATTTAGAACATTTTATGCAAGTGACAGCTAATTGAGGTTTGCATTCAATTGGTTTTTTTGCATTGGCAATGCAACAATGTGTGATGCGGTCAGGTATCAATTTCGATCAGCATTGCAGCCCACTAAATTGAGGTTTAATTGCAAAATTTGCTGCTGATGTCGCCTCAATTTAATGAGTTCTCAATGTGTTTGACGGCTTGGTAAGTCATTCGGTTGGCCGCCACATCAACAGTGCAAACCGAAAGCCCAGGGAGCGCCCGAAGGGTTCGAGGGAATATGCAATGGTGGCTCTCTCGATTAAGACGGCAAACGAACCACAGCAGCCAGTTGGAAACCTTTGGCTTGGTGAGGATTTGTTGATGGTGATGGTGCTGGTGCTGGTGCCGGGCTCTTCCTCGTTAGTCACCTCTTTTCGTATCCTTGGCTTCGGTATCCTTTGGTGTGGGACTGTATTTGAGGGTCTCTGTGTGTGCTCAGAGCCGAGTTGGCAACTATTTGTCCAGTTTGTCGGCCCAGAGGAAGGGACGACGGGCTGCCGTCTGTCGATTACGATGGCCGGTGGTGATGATGATTATGGCAATGATGACGGACACTCTGATGGCAGTCACAATGGCTACGATGCCAACAATACTTTATCGGCGACCCAGAGATGAGTTGACAGCAATCCGATAGAAACTACACAGTCACGTTCTGTGCCGGGTTGAAGCTGAAAACTACGGAAATTGCCTGAAATTAAGTGAAATATTTAAACATAAAAAATATGTCATGGGAGGGTTTCGTATTTATAAACTAATTTACAACTGTTAATGAAAATTGAAGCTATTGAATAATGGCTTTAAAGAAAGCAGAAATATATTTGAAATTCATGTNAAATGCATTTAACATATTTACTACAATTCTTTAGGTTGTAGCTATAACAATTTCGGTATTTCGGACCTCAAAAATAAACACTCTTGAAGCCTTACTTGTTTTAAAGGATTTTTCCAAATGTAGCACTTTATTTAAAAGTTTTTAAGCTACCAAAAATTTATTTATAATTAATTTAAAGTGTCTACAGTTCTTCAGGTTGAAACTATGTGTATTCTTTTATTTATTTTATGAGAATTTCGGCACTTCGAAGCTCAAAAATAAACATTATTGAAGCCTTCTTGTGGCTCTTTATTTTGAATTCTTGTTAAAGAAATACACACAGCTGTTGTAAACGTTTCCCGGAAATATTCACAAAATACTGAAATCATCAATATACCCCCCTAAACTAAAGATACATTAGATTTCCCAAGAAATGTTTCCCTTTTTATACAAGCTCAGATAAAAGGACCCTAAAATATTCTCTTTTGTAAAAATAGATTTCGCCTTTATCCTATTTGTATGATTAGCTCCTGTTCATATGACTCATTGAATGGGCAAAGCTATTAGTGGGCATAAATACACACAATCCCTAGTCACGAATTCCCTTTGAATACATGAAGACCACGGCTAAGTAGGGGCATAATCACTGCTCCACTCCGCTCATCACTGGCCCCCAAATTCGTCTGGAAACTGAACTGCCCCCCGAAACAGGCCGCCCAAGTTCCACAGTCACATCGTGTGAATGTTGCTTGCATTTGCATATTCTCTAATTTGGCTAGTTTGGCAATTGCGGCCGATTTTGCAAAATGTTATTTGCCACGGGCACCGCCTCCTGACCGACGTGGCGTTCCCCCCCCCTGCTCCCAATGGCCTCACAAGTATTTAGTCTATGACGCGTTGAGTGGTTTGAAGTGTTTTCCTCGACCCCGTCGACCTCGGCCCCCTCTGGCAGTGTGCAATGTTTCGTGTCGTGTGAATTTGCTTAGTGGCAAGTGGATCGAGGGGCGTGCAGGGCAAAAAGCACTGGGCCAAAACTGTTTTCTGTTTTCCCCCAACTCGCCGAGCAGCACCTGGGCCCCGACCAACTACCTAGTAACAAATATATAATGATAGCCCAATCCAAAATGACAGCTGCTGGGGCTATAAATCGCAAGACGTTCGACGCTTTTTCTTCGTGATATATGGCTTTTTATTAAAATCCAACTCTGTGCGGCGCAGCCAAGCCAATCACATTATGAAGGCAACCAATTTTAATTACGGCCATTACAACAATGGCAAATCACCCCAAAAAACACAAGAAAGAAATGGCAGCAGCAGTAGTAGCTGCCACAATAATGGCCCAGTCTGAGTCCTAATGCCTTCTGGCCAAAACTCATTTAGCCGCGTTAAAGTAATTACGATTTATAGGCCACAAAAATCCGTAACACAACATAAATCCGAATGAGCCGGCATTCAGTGCCCCCCTGCATTTCTCGCCCATCGAGTTAAAAATTTTAACCACATACAGGACCAGAAGGGCGACACCTGACCCCTCCTGCTCCTCCTCCTGCGTCCCGGCAGCATTTGTGTCTTTATTACACTGTCAAGGCAACGCGCGATAAATAAATAAATAAATGCCGCCTAACAAGCCGCAAGGTGGAGCCATCGCGATGGCAGGGAGGAGCTGGGAGGAGGGCGGCGGGACGTTCGAGCCAAACGAAATTTGTTGCAATTCATTGACTTGGCGCAAAGGCGCAAACATAAATTTCTGCGCCACGGGCTGTAAAATATCGACAGCAGCCGCGTTGCGAAGGCAACAAAAAATAAGACAACAAATTAATGACTCCAACGAACGTTCGATACCCTTGCCAGTGTATCAGAGCACAATTAATGATCGTCGGCTTAATTAACTGTGTTTCCTCTATATATGTATGTGAGCGGAACTTGTGTATATTCATATAGTTATGTGGCGTGCTCGGATTTTCACGCCAAGAGCAACACATGAATCCATGGGAAGCTTAATCAAAAGCAGCAAAAAATAAACCATCTTTTAAACGCACAACAACCGCAACATTAATAAATAATTTTGAGCATAGAATTGATGCAGATCCATTAACTCGTATATTTTATATGGCCAGACAAATAATACAAAACATATTTTGTAATATATATCGATAACATCATAATATTTAAATATTAATCATGGCAAAAACCATCGTTTAACCAAACAATCCATTCTGATTTCGCACGAAAAGAGTAGCGAAAACAAACTTAAATGCCAGCATATTGAAAATTTATTGGATTGGGGACATCGGTGTGTGTGGGGTCCCTGCGGAGCTGAGCTGAAACATGGGATATGGTGGCCGGATCAGGGGCCAAAGGGCAACGGGCAACGGGCAAGAAGCACGGGAGGCTGTGCTGTGTGTCATGTGGCAAGGGGGGCCGCAGGAGGTGGGCAATTGCGATTGCGATTGCGATTACGATGGCAATGAGCTCAGTCGAATAAATAAGCGAGCAAAAAAATCGTTGCCTACATTACGGCGCAGCTTATTGGTTTGATGAGAAAGTGAAAAAAACTATTCCCCTGCGTTTTTATCAGAGAAAATAAATGTTATCAAATATCAAACCCAGGCAACATCGCTTAAAACAATGAAGTTTTTCTTTGCATTCATTGACAGAAAAACACAAACGATTACTCTTTGAACTAACTTTAAAAAATAAACGCCACATTTCATGTTTTTGGCCTTCAAAAGGCAGAATGTAATTAAACCCAATGCAGCAAACTCATTTAATTTTATTAAAAAACCAAGGGTTGGACATTAAATTGTTTAACCTACGAGTCAATTGCTACTTTTAGTTTACTAACTTATTTAATGGACTTTTAGGATCCTTTTAATGAAATTATATACCTAGGTTTTTTGCGCAGCCTCGCTTTTAAGGGCAGGCATCTTAATTCGGCCGGCTCATCTTATTAGCCGTCCTTCTCGATGGCACTAGCCCGGCCAAACATTTGGCTAATCTACCCTCTTCAGACACTTTATGGGACGCCCGGCAAAAACTCAGCCCGACAGCCAAGGACAGATGAGCTTTGGCCCGGCGGAGAGGGAGAGTTCGCCAGCCCCCAAATGACCTTCGGCGAGCGGAGGCTTCAGCTATTTGTCTGGTCAAGGGTATTCCCACTTTAATGCCGAAATGCAAATCACACCGAAACGACGGGAAAATCTATCAACGTTGCCAGGGCCAAGAGAGCAAAAAAAAGAAAGATTCCACCACCTAGGGCTGGCCGGCGCTTTCACGCCTCGCTGCAGGAGCAGGATTGAGGTAAGTAAGAGGCCCACAGGAGAAGGCCACCCGCTGGCCTGCAAAATGCCTTTCGTTGTTCTGGCGCGCAGTTGACAAGCGAGCTTTCTAGTTTGTGAGCCAAGGAAAAAAATGGCAAAAACTTTTCCTGCCCATTGTTCAAAGTTTTACAGCCCCGCCAACCATCACTCACACCTTTCCCCACCCGCCAGCGCGGATTCAGAGATTAGTCTTCCACTTGGCCAAATCTGCAGCATTGGGCCCCACAGAGTTATGGCAATTGGGGGCAGGACGGGGCGGGAGATTGCAATGGCCAACTCTTCCACCTGCCCAGCGGCAAGGATACACTGGCTCCCCGTGTTTCCCTGCTCTCTGGGCTTTGTGTTCTGTGTGCTGTCCTCTGCGCCCAGGGCCTCGAATTTGCGCAACTTTATTTGTATTAATAGCACTTGTGCATCCTGCGGCGCAGCTACAATAAGTAATATGATCGAGTGTCCTGGACTCGATTTTCAGGCCCCCAACAGCTATCCGCAGGATACCTTTTGCCAACCGGCCCCGACGCACTTTGCTTTGTTGCTGCTTCTTTGGCGTTTTTGTGCATTTCCACAACGGAATTTGTTTAAAAGAGATGACTTTTCTATGCATGAGTTTTTTAGTTGCTCAATAATGCCAGCAATGAATTTTTTAGCAGAAACTAGAAATTCTCACCCCCACAAGCCGCGAAATTCTGTGGCGCCCACAATTTTAACTCTAGAGGTACAAATATTACGGATATTACATTGGTAGAGCCAATATCTATCTGTGTTGCGAATTACACAAACTTCTGACCGAGAAAAAGGTAAAAATGTGTTGCAGTTTCTTTAACATTTGTAATCTTATATTCGAATATCATGCCCTAATCGTCCGTTTTTAAATTGAATGGAATCTTTTGCCATTTCGTGTCAAAAGTGTAATATCATTTTGGCGCAGCTTCCAGAAATATTTAAACATATTTCCCACATTCCTCGAGCTGGTCTATATTGAAATTCAGCAACCCAAAGCGGGAAATTTTGTTGGGCGGGCGGGCAAGTGGGAGAAAAGGTGGCCAAATTGTAAAATGCGGAAGTTGTGAAAATCTAACAACGGAAGGCGAGTGCAAGGGATTAAACACTCTAGATTTTATTAGATAAGACTCAGTGAGCAGCAAACGAAACGAAATTTTGCAGCGGTAGCTGGTAGCTATGGAGCATTGTCTGTGGCCCCTCTACCATTTATTCTGGCCCTGCTCCCCCCCGCCGGGGGGCTTCTTGATCCTTTTCTGGGCCAGAGGATACACAGAGAGTGCCTTGCCATTCGTGCAGCGCTGAGCAGAGCGGCGCACACGGACATCATAAATTCTGTGACAAATGCAGGTACAAAGTGCTTCCCAGGGGCAAACTTTTGCTTGGCCGAGATAAGACAGAGAGTCCAGTCACCAGTCACCATGGATGCTGCCTTAACCCCAACTCCTGTGGCTCGGCCCGGTCAAAACATAATTGGCAAACTTTAAGCTTTTCCCTGGTGCAGTCAAGCGGTGTGTGAATTTTAATGCCAATTGATTCGAGATGCTCGCAAAATATTTGCCTTAAACTGTCAATGTCAATGGATATGCTCACAAACAAGTTGACGGAGGGAGGGTGGGCCTATCACACAGCCCTCCTGATTAGATGTCATTGTGCACTTTGAGTTAACTGGGGCGTGCGTTCGTTGGAGCGCAGTATTGTGGTCGCAATTGCCAGCTTCCGCCTTGTTGTGTCTTCTGCATAATATTTTCAGTTTAGTGCGTCAGTTGTGGTAACAAGTGAGTTGAGCTGGTTTTGTTATTGAAATGAGTCGCACATAGCACATAGAGGCAGCAACATGCTACAATATATACGAAGATACAACTGCAGATATCAGAGACACACTGTGTGCCCGCCTGGATGAGGGCGAGGTTGACACGCTCGCACGCATGCATAAGTAAACAAACATAAACATTTGCTCCAACACGCCAAGTATAAAATGGCATAACAAGCAGCAAACCACACAAAGGCAGCAACATCTAAACTGCACGGGGGAGAGCGCTTAGGTCATGGAAAGATACACGGAACGGAACGGAACACATCTACCAAGATCCAGTCACAATTTATCGAATTTTTCCATACCCTATTAGGATGCTGATGGTATAATTAGGAGCCAATTTGGGCCAATGATGCCATGCAGCCTAATTAACATGAATTTGCTCTTCATCACGAGTAATTGGATGGCTTTGCAATTGGGTTAGTGGAAGGAACAACTAGTCCTTGTCCCTAATCCCAGCGAAACTCTGCAAACGTATTGAAATGTAAAAGGCTTTCTTCCAAATTGCCCAAAGAATATCTCACAATATTAGGAAAATCTTGATATTGTTGAAACTGATATGGTTCAATTATGATGAGTTAAAATTTGTACTTGAAACCGCGACATTTTACCTTTGAATACATGTCTTAGAAATTCATTTGTGATATTATTATCTTCTTTTGGGAATAAATAATTGTTAAGTTAAATGTTTTAGATATATTTCGGTAATTTTTATACCCATACTATACATAAATATTAAACAGTTTTAGTTTTATTGTAATTTTGATTAGTATTTAGCTTTCTCTCTTTTAATTAAACCTTAGATATGCAAACCTTGAACCTGTAGCCCATTTCTCCTATGAATACATATCTCAGAAATTAATTTGCAATATTATTATCTTCCTTTCAGAATAAATAAGGGCATAGTTACATGTTCAGTTATATTTATGTTATTTTTATAAGAGATTTTTTAGATATATTTTATAAGAGTTGTAGTTACCACTTCTTTCAATGCAAACCTTGAACTTCCTGTAGCTCAAGCTACCTCTGCGTACCTTTTTGGCGGATGGATGAAAACCGCAGTTTGAGCCACCAATTTTGAAGCTGGTTTTCGGTGGTAGTGCCGCAACTGCTGCAACCGCCACACGGCGGAAGATATTCTTTTGGTTTTGGTTTTGCTTCTGCTGCTGCGGCTGCCGCTGTTGCTGTTTTGCCGTTGCCGTTGCTGTTGCGTGGCCTGTTTGAAGTTTTGTGAAATAGCTGCCGAGTCTCCGGCTTATTACCGCAGTTTCGCCTTTGTGAGTTAGATCTATTGTTGTCGGTGGCTACACTATAATGAGCTGCTGTTGCCATGCCAAAAATTCGGGGGCGGAGCCGACACTTCTCACTCGTTTTTCGGTTGGCCATGCAATTAAATTGCAAGTGCCAGTGCTATGGCTCGATGTGCATCTAATTTATTGACAGGTTGCACTTGAAGAGTGACGTGTCTGGCGCATAAGCACACACACACGCCGTTGCACAGCCACACCCCGCACAGGCGACTGAACATGCAATCAATTAAATTCGTTGTAAATTCAACGGCTTATCTGCCGTAATCAATCTTAATTTTCCACTTGACATGCATCGCCCCAGGAGCGGCAAGAAGAAACCCCATTCAGCTCAGCTCAGCTCAGTTCAGTTCAGCTCTGTGTGTCGCTCTGTGTAGCTCTGTTGAGCTCGGATCGGTTGAACTCCCACTTGCGGGCGGGTGGGTGGCAGGCAGGCAGGTCATTCATCCACACGAACCTATGAGCTTGCCGTCGGTCGTCTCACATTGCGTATACGCCACGTGAACAGTGCTTTACGCATTTTAAATCAAAAATACATTTCCGGCTGCCCCACAAAGAATGCCACAATTTATAGGTAGCCAACCGGAGTGCACTCGAGGCATATGTGAAATAAAAATTAAAATGAAAGCAGGAATGACCTGAAAATGCAAGGAGGGGCTGATCAATAGGCGCTTGTACGAGTATTTTCCTTTCAATTGATTTTTCTCTTGGCTTTGCAATCTATTTGAGCTTAAGCTTTTTGTGTGATAAAAGTATTATTTAAACAATTTCTTAAATAAATACGCCTTGAAAATGCTAAAGCAGGCTTTCTTTCTTGACTTGATATACTCAACAATATTATATTAAGAAAACTCAATTAATTATCCTCTCCAGTGCAACGAAAGTGTAAACATTTTGCCTTGTTTGTGAATAAATACCATGATTATTATCGGAGATACGTCCGAGTGGCCGAATGTTTAATCAAAATTACTTCACTTGCCTCGCAGCAGACCATTCAAGCGCACACAAATTTCCATTACTCCAATGACCGATTTTGTGAATCTCGAGATGGAGGATATGCACATATCTTTTGCCTCGCCAAAGATATTTCAAACATCTTGTTGCAATTTGTCCAGTGGGGAAGAACCGCATACGAGGCCCCCATCAATGCAGAAGTGCACCGGCCAAGCCGAACTGGAGCCGATACGGAACCCCACTGCCCACTTTGGGGGCCATCTAGAGTTGATATACGCACTGATAGACTAGTTACCGGGAGCATTACTTAATATGTGTAAATTGTGTGGCATCAACTGTGCATTGTGCGTTATCCCTGGCTATCACAACCGCCTACCTCCCGCCCGCCCATCGATTCGTGGCCGTAGCAATTTATCATTTGAGCATGACGCACGCACCCATCCATCCCATCCACCCACACGAGGCAATGCATATATGTATGCTACCCGGCTCCTGCATATATTCAAATGCATTAAACCATTGAGCTCATCAGGAGGAAGCTTCCGCCACTACACGCCACTCCAGGACACACGGCCGTCCTCGAGGCAAAAGCATTTAACATGCAGTTTATGTTTGCCGCAAGATCTATTACAGGAAATTCACATATGTACGCCGATGTGCACAAATTGCTGTAAGTGGGCGTGGCATCCCAGACTTGCTCAGATGATGAGCCCGGGCCGGTGGCGGGGCCGGAGACGGAGCAGGAGCAGGAGCCGGAGCCGGGGAACGCCTTTGCAACCGAGGACTGAGGATGTGTGGTCCCTGCGGTAAATCGCAATCGAGCGGCAAAACAAAACTTGATTATTTGGTGTGGTCGTCGTCGTCGTTGTCGTTGTTGGGCTGTGTGTTCATTTATTCCAGGATTTGCATTAAATATCCCTGTTTAAACATGAATGTGTACATATTTTGAGAATTGAACTAAACAAACATTACGCCTTCGCAATTATGCAGCAGCCTTTGCAAAGATTTCCCAGCCTGGTGAATATTTAATTTATTGATTAACTCCCACTTCGCTTCCAATGTGTGTTTCAAATGCAATTCTAATAAGTTTAATTACAATTCTGGCAGCACTCAAGTGTGCGGGTGTGGGCCGAGCATGGCAAGGTGTTAACCGAATGAGTTTGAGGCCCGGGTTTCTGGCTAAGTTGTCGGATTTATTTTATCAAATTATTTGGCTTCGAGGCAAATACATCCTCCTCGCACTCTAATGGAATCATATCGTCAAACAATTTGGCCATACAATCTCTGGCCTTGTCAGGAATATTATGAATAATTTTGATTGAGAGGAGCTTTTCCTTTAACCTTGATTCCTTACAGCGAAATCCTCTTTCGCCGAATAATCTCGATTTACTATTCACTCTGACAAATCGAATTAAGTGGTTTATTTTTAAATAGTTGGTGGGTAATGTTGGTGGCCAAATTGTGGCCTAATTTCTGTTGGCATTGAAAATAAAATCAATCAATTAAATCAAGCCAACACGAGTTTATTCATTGGACTTCCCAGCATTATTTTGCCCATTAGACAATTTAAATTTCCAACAGTGAAGTTCAAGTATTTTGCAAGTCTTACTTAATTATCATGAACTAATTAGTTTGAACAACTCTGGAGCCGTTCTGGCCCTTTTGCCATCGTCGCTTCTCGTTATTCCAGTGCCACTAAGCTCTTGTTCCTTTGGCAACTTCATTAGCTTATTGATGGCTGGTGTACAATTTCGGAGAACTAAAATCTGCATATAAATTTATGTTTGTTATAACTTTAATTACTATTAGTGCTGCCAACTATGCTGTGTACACAACAGCACAAACAACAACTGCAATGTCACTTTGGGCAATCAAACGAGAAAACCAAGTCGGAGGAGAAGACGAAGTCGATGGCGAAGGCGAAGGCGAAGGCGTTAGCGTTGGCAGAAAGGACGGAGGACGAAGGACGAAAGCATGAGGGCACTGGTTTGGCTAGTGGTCGGGCAGTGGGCAAGGGCATCCTCAAAATCAGCTCTCAATATAATGCGGCGGAAGCTTTTGTGAAATCCTTACGTCCAACTTTTTAATACGAAAACTTTTACTGAGCTTACGAGAAAGGCTGCAGCAACAGCAGCAGCAGCAGCAGCTCAGCAAGGACAACAACACGCACCAGCAGCAGGCAAGTGCTACAAAAGCAATTGCAACAGTCACTTGGTGGACTTGTTGTGGGCAAGGCATAGCCGCAGTCGCCCGCCCCTTGCCGCATATTGCATATCCTTATGCTCTGCCCACTCGGAGCGTCCAAAGCCACTTGAGCGGCACAGAAACCCAACTTAATCTTGTTTACATTCTATGACGAGTTATGAAAATGAAAGGATTAAGCCAGCCACAAACAAACGCAGCCAAACATACTGGAATACTATACTCCTTGGACCTGGATGCTAATGCTGCTGCCCTGCCGCACGCACAGGAAAATGCTTAAGCGTGGCTTTGGCCCACACACACACAAAACTGAACGGCAAGTCAGGCGTTTTGGATGCCGGTCATAAGCTGCCAACTTTTGGATATTCTCTTTGGCCCAACACTTTGATTGATTTCCGGAAGAACGATAAAAATATGTAGCCCTAAACAATTGTTATTCTTGGGAGATTTTCTGCCAGAACAGATTCATCTTTTTAAGCAATAAATATTTTTTTGGAGCATTTACTATTTAGTAAGTTGAATTGGATGGTGAAGAATTCAAGTTTGCAGCTTAAGCATTATAATCTTTAAGAGTATGATATTAACATAACAAATTAAAGAAAAACTAAGTTAGTTATGCTCTGCAAATATTATTGTAAATGCTATGAATACTTCAGTATAGTATTATCATTATAAATTGTGGCAAAAAATATGTAAGGTATTCTCTGCAAATATGTCGAATGCTATGAACGTTTCTTTATGTTTTATTGTTTGGAAAATGCTCGATAATAATTCATTCATTGGCTGAATAAACTTCAATAAACTGCTCTTTTGATAGTGTATTTTAAAGTGAGCAGCTCAACCAAAAGAGCAAAAATTAGCAACCACCTACTACTACTCGTGTAGTTGCATTTTAGTTTCATATTTGGTTAAGTTGTTTACCTCGTTTGTATTCAGTTGCGGGTTTTCATTGCTCTTTTTTTTTGGTGTTTCAAAGAGTGGCTTCCGGCTCTGCAGGTGCCAGTCTGACAATTTCAATCTTTATAGCTCTAATTTTTTCAGTTTTCAGTAAATTAACCAACTCAGGAACCGATGCTTCAACCTCGACACGTTTATGGCAGCCGCAATTTTCTGTTGCCCGTATTTATTTATTTGTTTGTTTGCCAACCGCCAGTCCCCATAATTTGAAGTGTAAAAATATTTTCGATTGCGGTCTATGACATGTGCGCAGCGTGTCCGTCAATGTCCGAACGGTAGGACAGGCAGCCACGCCCCCAAAATTGGCAGTGCCAACGCTTCACAGGAAAATTTAATTTGCACATCATCGATAAACAGTCGACATCGATGGATTGGGGTTGGTGAGTTGAAGCTTTCAATCCCAGTGGGTTACGTTTTTGGGGCCAAAACGGCAAAACGGAAAACGGCAAAATGGTAAATGATTAAGGGGCAGTGCGGTGGGGCGTTTGGCATGTGTGAAACCTGTTTATGATATGTGAATTGAATCCTTTGCCAAAACGTAAAGTTGTTAAGAACTCTATGAATATTGCATGGCCTTTCACAGACGGGGCTTGTTTTCAATTTCGTGCTTTGGATTTTTATTTCGAATAATCGGAATTTATCATTGCAATCTGCCATCAGGTATGCGTCACTTTGACGCACAATAATTGCTGCATTTGGCATCGAATAACCATAACCGAGAAGCCCAGATAAACGATTATCACATTTTTTTTTGGTGGAAAACGATAAACGGAAAAACACAAAGATTTTCTATTTAAATGCCATCGAGCATGTACATATGTCGTTGTAAAGACAATATTTTATAAAACTTTTCTACAGGATCAAAGGTAAGCCTAGAATAATTGCTGCATTTAACATCCAACTACCGAGAAGATCAAAAAACGATTAGGTATTACATTTTTTTTGGTGGTAAAATAAAACCTCCAATTTAAAACCCCCTATGCTATTAACCTTTTCTAAAGAATCAAATGTGCACACAGAACTTTAAAATTATGTTTTTGCATTTGCTTGTAAACCTATTTTATCCATGCGAATAAAGGAACACCAAATAATATATTTTCATTATTTCCCCCTTTAATATTATAGATAATTTGTGATGATAATGAATATACCTTTACAGAGTCATAAGGCTATTCTCTACAATAGTTTAGGTAGATCCCATTTGTATACTAATCTGGGAAATCAAAATATCGACCGTAAGCAACTTAAAGCATATAATATCTTGGTTCACCCCCAAGTTAGGAGTCTTAACCCACTCTGCGGGGCGTAGCAGCCCACTATCACATCGTTTAGCAAATGCTGGCCTAAACACTTCGATCTAAGATTGAACTGAATCATGTATGCAGTTTGAATTGCTTCCGGAGGCCATAAAATATGTATACGTATATCACCCGACCGGCGGCTTTGCCGCAGCGCATTGTTTGGCAAGCCAGCCCATTGGCGTTGCATAAATTGTGGCAGGTATTTATTGTATTTAATGTAAACTTGCCCACTTGGCACTTGGCAAGTGCAAATAGGCACGCAAAGGCCACCAGTTGCATCTGCCACTTGGCACTGCCTCTGTGCCACAACCGCCGCCATCGCCACCGCCACCACCATCGCAGCAAACTGACATGTGTGGTGGTTTCGGGAGTGCTGTTCTGCAGCTGCAGTCGCAGTTGCAGTTGCAGTTGCCTCTCCAGCTGCTGTAACTCATCAACAGCAGAGTTGCAGCCAAGTTGTTGAAGTTTCTGGTCAAAAAGTTGACGCAGCCTTTAGATAAAACTGCAGCCCCATGAAAGCAGGGGCGGGTGCGAACATGTGCCTGAGTCCTGGCAAATTGGGTGGTGCTGGCACATTTGTGCCATATAAAGTTCATTGAAGTATAAAGCAATTAGTGTTGAAAAGTAAGCCAGGCAAAGTTTTCACCTCGGCGAGGTAGTAATTCGATTCAACTTGCATTTGCGGATTGTGTCTGCGTTTGGGTTTGCGCAGAGATTTGTACTTTCAGGAAACTGTCGTTGCAGCTGACTTAAAATTACATTTTTAGGAAATTATTTAAAGTTATTAATACAACTCATAATAATTAATTGTTTCCAATAATCAATTAACATATTTAACACTTTAGGGAGTTAAGAAAGCCGAATAAATTGGGAAAAGTGGTTTCGAGAAAAACGTGGTTAAAGTTTATAATATCGACTTGTAAAGGAATGTTCTTGAATTATTTGACAATTGATTAGGACTATTTTTATTGGAGTGAACCCCCCTAGCACAAGTAAAAATATTTGACAAACTTTAAATCGAAGTGTGGTTTTATTTTACAACGAATCAAAACAATTATTTTAACCATTCTGTCAATTAAATTGTTTGTTTGATGTATTTGCTCAACAGTGGTTAGTTTAATTTTACCTAGCCAGCCTATTATTATCGTGTGATAACCCTGTTTAAACTGTAATTAATTTAACCAAAATCTCCAAGCCAAAAACTCAAAAATTGTCCCTTTGCCAACTTGAACCAAATCAATTATTTCACAAGCAATGGCGAAATAACGATGTAATTTACCAATTAAATTTCTAAAACCAGGTCATTGGCATGGCATTCCGTATCGCATTTTCAATTGAGGGCAAACATGCCACATTTTACTTTGGCAAAGATCAAACCTTCGCGACTCCGGCACGGGTCATGGTGCATCAATAAAAAAATCATCAAGCCGAGACCATTTCCCTGCCATTAAACAGCCACGGCCATAGATAGATAAGCTTCGCAATGTTTGCGTAAATAAATTCCAGGCCCAGACCGTTGTTTTCCCCACACAATGGAAATAAAAATGGCAAAATGGCAAAATGGAAAATGTGAGGGACAACAGGACAGCAAAAAAATGGCACTGCATATGAAAATATGTCCATTAAAAATAGATGTGTGGCCGTTGTGCGGCAGTGACCGGTCTCGTCAGCTGTTGGACATGCAAATGTGCAGCTCGGTTCATTCAATTGCCACACCCCCACATCCCCACGTCCCTACGTCCCCAGATCCTGCCGCCCCTTCGCCTTTTCACCTGCCCCATGCCCCCGTGGCACTTGCCCTTTTGCTGGCACGCACATTTGCGGTTCATAATTTGCGTGCCATTTTTGTATGTTGATGGACAAAATCAACAAACGAAAGAGGCAAAAAAATATTGAGCACTTTTGCAGTTTCCAACTTGAATTTAAATTAAAATGCCAGAGCAACGCGCAAGGCAAATTACAGTCGACCGAGCTGCACACACAATTCGTAGTGGACTATAAACGCATAAAGCCTTCATAAAGTATTCTCGTATTTGTATATGCACATATAGTTTGTATATACGTTATGCCTGTATAAATATATATAGAGACGATAAATATTGATTGTATGGTCACGTTAATTTCTGGCAATTATGCGCGTTTCACATTTATTTATAGAAAATATATGTGTAAAAAAAACTGAAACGAAATATAGTAACGGAAAGATGGGCATATAATGCCCGTATTGAGGGCTCTGCCGCACCGGACAGTGGGCCTTTATTATTATTTGTTATTATTAAATATGTCTCGATAATTATCGAACGCTTTCTGGTCCTGAATTCACGCTACGAGCACTGGTTGTGGTCACTTTCGGTTGGCCAGATGCTTAAATGCACATTGAGCGGACCAAATCGAAATGGTCAATATACACAGAGACACGGCTTACACATATAGTACGTATGCCTATCTATATAAAAAAATATGTGGATATACGCGTATCGTAGTGTCCGGTTACCGAGGGTAGTAAAAGAATATACAAATTACAAAAGTAGACCTGTTTTCTGGCAGGTATAGCTATTAGTGGGAGGTACTCAGTTATTTCTTATAATGTGTATACATTTCATGAATGTAAATTGTAGTAAATAAAATCCAAGGTCATCTAGAAGAGACTATGGGGTTCCAAAATTTCCTCAGAGCCTATAAATTGATCTTAGTTCTATTCTATAAGTACAACCCTTGAAATTGCCTTAAAGAATTCTATTTAATCTGCACTATCACAAATATATTGCACTCCAATCTGCAGTTTCCCGAACCTCTCCAGCGCGCCTCGCTTTATTGCATCACTTAAAATAAATTTAATTAATTAAACCAAAAGGGATGTGGGGGTTGGAAAATAAAACAAACCGTTCGAGACACTTTTGAATGGAGAAGTAGCGCTATACGGGCAGTGAAACTGGCAGCCTTCCAGCCGTCCGATTTGCATTTTACTCTTTTGTTGTTTCTTTTTTTGTTTTCACCCCCTGCAATGGGGTTTCTGCCATCCTGCCGGTCCTGGTCGTCCTGGCAGTTGGCATATGTGTGTGCCTGGAAGTTCCGACTCGGCGTCTGCATCTGCATCCGAGTCTGGAGTATCTTCTTATGTGCCAAACCGCTTGTGTTTCGTATCTGGCCGTGTGTTTCCTTTAACTTTCCGCCGGCATCCGCCGCTCGTTCCGTTTGCTCAGTTTACTTGCCTGGCAATTATGAGGAGCAAAATAAAAATAACATTTTTAGCAACGAAGCGGCGGAGGCCGTTCCTTTGGGGAACGGAGAGGCAGTCTATAGATTGGGTCCTGAAAAAGGAGCCTTTCGGTGGCTGCCAGCCAGTTAGTGACAACAAAAAAAGAGCGGAAAATGTCTTAGTGTAATTATCTTTTGAATAATTAAAGAAAAATGTTGGGCGAAGCCCGAAACGAGGCAGAAGCAATATAAGACGAGCAAAAAAAAAGTAACGCAAAGTTGCAGGAGCCGACGCCGGCGCCGCGACATATTTTCTAAAGTTTGCTTTGAAATATGCACAAGTCCAAGTTGGGGTGCAATCCACTCCACTCCAAGCCAATACCGCCACCATCTCCGTTCCCATTTCCATTTTCCATTTCCACTTTCCCTCCCAGCCCCAAGGGCACTCGCTCCTTGGTTCGAAGCGCACGCTCTGAACTCGTAATTTGCTTTAAGTTATGCTCATTATGCGCCAATTATTTGCGTCCTGCAAGCCAAAAAAAAAAAGATGTCTGAAAAAGGAGCAAAGGGAAATCTTTAAAAGTCAGCCAAATTCGAATTGGGCCAAGATTCGGTGGTCTGCTGCCAGAAGGATGCTGGATGCTTGGCACAGATTTTGCTTGGACGAATCTGAAATCTTTGAAAGCTTTTTGGGAATGCCTTCAAGTGTAAGGGAAGCCACAAGGATAATGATTAATAAATAGACTTATCGACGCAGACAGCATCTAGTAAAGTTGACAAAGATTTAGATAATTATTGATTTCATTTGAGCGGGAGTTCCGTCTGTCTGTTCATCTGTCCGTCCGTCTGTCCGTATGAACGCCTACACTTTGAAGAATATAATAGATAGAGAAAAACCAATTGCTTACTCAACATTTTGCAACACAAGTTCTGCAGAAGTTTGTTTTAAAAACTGGCTACCATCACCCGCGTTTCCGCAAACCGCGAAATTCTGTGGCGTCCCCAATTTAAACTCTAGAGGCACTAAATTTAGACAGTACTTTGGTAGGACCAATATCTATCTTTTTCTCCGCCTGTTACGCTCACTTTCGCTCGCGCAAGTTCCAAAAACAAGCTTCCCCATTAAACATCTCGCGCCCATGTTTTTCCAGGTTCTATAAATCATTTGGAAACTGAAAACCGTGTATTAATAGTCAAGACAATGGACTATAATCGGCCTTAATTGGTTTAATCGAGAAACCTATGCAATTAATTGCTTATAAGCAATCTATGGTGCTGTTTAAATTAAATTCGTATTTCAAGTTATTTTGAGCTCAACTAATAAGCTTATTATTAACTGATTTGCATTGTTATTATGCAGCTCACACAGAACAATCCTTTTGACTTTCGCAACATCTTCATTATTCGAGTTACCTAATAATTACGCATTTGCAAAGCTTGTGCAATTGCATTGAATTCTTGTCCATACCCCGCTGGTCCCTGCAGCTTCTGGTTACACAAGTCGACTATCTGTGTTACGTCTTCCGGCAAAGCGCTTGCAACCAATTCAAGGAATTCGAGATGGCACCTACACCGACTGCAGCAGTCCTTGCAAATGCTACATTTTATCTGCCAGCCCGCTCAACCATTTCATTTCATGCCACCCCCGTCCCCGTCACCGCCCCCGGTCTGGGGGCTAAATGGGTTAAGAGACTTGGCTGCGCTGTCAGCTGAGCTTTGTGCCGTTTAGTTTGGTTCATCGCCGTAGAGTTTTTCCCACGTGACCGGCAGGCAGCCAGTGTCCCGCTATCCGTTTTCCCATTTCCCATTTCCCTGCTGCATTCCACATCCTGGCGCTCCGTTTGCCGGCTGCATCGTCGGGAGGCTGTTACGGGAGACTTCTTAGTTTATACTTGTACTAGGGGCGCTGTTGTCTTAGGGATCCCAGTACCCAGTCTTCCCGCCGCCTCTGTTGACACGCCATTACTGCAGCTAATTAGAGGAGTGACCCCAGCGACGCTAGTGCCTTTAACCCCAGACAGCCCGCATCCGTGTTGGCATGAGTGCTGAGGGAGAAGAGAAGGGCTCCCGCCTTGTTGATGCCCCACACGTTGCTGTGGGTGTTGCTGTTGCAACTGCAGTTGCCGGTGCTGTTGCCACTTGCCCTGCAGTCAACTGCCTTCACACTTGCCAGCCCGCTCTGCTGGCTTGTCAACTTCCTTCCACTTCTCATTTGTGCGGCATTTCCGGTACAATGGCGGCAACAATGAACGGAAAACGGAAAACGGTGAACGGCGAACGGTGAGCGGTGAGCGGGGAATCCCCGCACTCGAAGTTACTGTTTGCCGGCGACGTTTCGCTTTCCGTCGGGGATAAGCCGACTGCCTCCCTTGGCATTCCCTTGCTGCCACAGCTCACTGTGCCACCTGCAACCGAGCTGCAATTGTCTTTCCTTTCAAATAGTTTGCGCTTCTCTTTTTCTGTTTTCTTGGCTGCTGCTCCTGCTGCTGCTGCTGCCACTGCTGCTGCTGCTGCTGAGTCAAAAGTTGGCTCAGTTAATTCATGAGATTTCACGGTTTATCTCACCGGCTTCGCTTTCTTCTCGGCTCCCACCTGGACGCTTTGTGTTTTCAGTTCTCGGTTTTCAGTTTTCAGTTTTCGCAGTTTTCAGTTGCTCAGCTCCCAGCGCATAGTTCACAGTTAATTAGAAAACTATTCCTGGCGCTAACTTTTGAACTGCAGTCCGCTGCCGCAGCTCCACCAACAACTCTCAAGCCGGGCCTGATTTAATTAGAATTTTCCCCAGTCGTGTTATGAATACTATTGGAGTAACAATAGAATTTCCAAAGAAAACACTCAATTTTCTGGCCCGCAAATCGATGGAAAAATTCATCAGAAAGTGTCAGCTAAGGTTATTACAAAACAAATTGATGCCAAGGCTAATAACCACACAAGAGAAAACTAAATTTCTCATAGCTCCTGGCAAAGTTTTGTGGCATGTATAGGCTTGCTATTTTGACATTTTGCGGAGCCTGACGACGATAAATAAAGTAAATTTGTAAACAAATGTAGGCAAAACACAAAACGTCGTTCCATCAGTCGCAGAGTGTTTTCATTTACTTATTTTTCTTCAACGTGTTTTTTGTTTGACTCCCGGCTGGAAAATTTATTGGATGCAGCCAAACTGATTTGATTAGAAACGCCCCTTTCAAATCTCTGGCAAACTTGTAACGCCCTCCCATCCGGCAGAATTACTTCTAGGCCCCGAATGCCGCCCCATCTGGTCCATCCATCCGTCCGTCCGTCCCTGCGTCCGTGCGTCCGGCCCGTCTTATTTTTCGAGCCCCGTTCTGGCCATTTGTTCGTCCTTCAAGCTCAACGCTTTTGACGGTCGCCTGCCCAAAAGCAATCTCTTAATTTGTTTACAAGCTTTGCTTTCGGCTTTTCCTTTGGCCGTTCATCTTTCTTCCTGCCCCCCTTCCCCCCTTCCTCACCAATCCCTTTCTCAACCCGCCCCTCAGGTTTGGCAAAACCTCAAAAATATGTAAAGACCCGACGTCGACTGGTTTGCAACATTTGCAGCACTGTGGCAGCAGTGGCAGGATGCGAAATGCGAGAGAGGCTGGTCCGATAGAGATCCCGCTTTTATTTGTTACTTAGCATATTTTCACCTTGAGGGCAAATAATCTCCCCATAGACAGACACCCAAGCACCACATAAAGTCGAGTATATACAAGTGTACTATATACATATACTCTGCATGCAGTTGGAGCGAAAGTAATATTATATTTTTTGCGCCACTCGAGTTGCTGCTTCAGCTTGAAAACATTTGCATTTTGGTTCGCAGCTATTTTTCGAAAGATTTTGTTAGTTATTCAGGGTAGCACTCTCTGGGCAATAGATAGGTTTTACCAACTCAAAATAAGATATTTAATTAGCCTTAATTTGTGTTTTGATGGGCGGCAAAGGCAATCAGTTTAGATATAATAAATGAAAGGTGCTTAACACATTTATAGAACACCCAGAAAGACAAATTTTAAGCCAAGCTTAAAGTCAAAGTATTTGTCTGGATAAAAAACAGATAAACAGGGAATATAATGTGATATTTTAAGAATCTAAAAATCAGTCAACTTTTTCCAAAACTCCTAATTAAGTCAAAGATGATTTGGTTAATAGGATGACATCTGGCATTGACGATTAGAATAGATGTTTAACATATTTGTGGGCGTATCTTCATTATTTATTGTCTGATCTTTATAAAACTGGGCACATGGCTAGATATTATAATTGTAAGCTCTACGCCAAAAGATTTATATCGCTTGCTTTAACCAATCAATAGATTAGGTATTTGTATTGATAGCAAGTTATTCAGTCTGTCCACTCACACGCAAGTTTCGTTCCTTTGCAAACGTAAAACACTTAAGCTCGAACTATTTAGCAGTTCAGCCTTTCTGTTTACTTGGCGGGCGCACTCATTATTGATTTATCAAGAATCTATAATGACTTTCACACGCCTGTTTACCCGTGAATATACTTAATGCATGCATGGCCAATTAAACTCGAAAGTTCACTTCAAATGCCAACACAATTTGCCTTTTCATACTTTCCAAGTGATCGGAGAAGGCAGCTGCCCGGGGCAATAAAGTTGGCGGATGGGTCCGGTTAAAATGTACTAGCAACAAGAGTATCAGCCATTTCATCACCTCTTCGATGAAACTTTTCCCACCTGTCCCACCTGTCCCCCCTGCACTTGTACACCGACTTTTCTTTTGTTTTTTTCGTCCTCGGAGCGTCGGTCGTTGGCTTATGTTGGCAATATATTCCGGCTTCCCGCCCGTGCCGCAGCGTTTCGCTTTTTATTTATGCATAGGTATGTATATGCATATAAATTATATATATTTATGTGTATTTTTGAATTTAAATGATTGAATTGCCGAGGAAGAGCGGAGAGCACACGGCACAGAGCAAACAGTCAGACAGTCGGCGAGAGATTGGAGTCTGGCTGCCATTTGCAGAAATATGAAAATTACCTTTAATGTGCAAAGGCAGACGGAAAGTCAAACAGAGACGGCAAGTGCTTTTCCCACCGCCCACAACCCACAGCTTTCCGCCTTTTTTACCGGCAGCGTTTTCACGCTGCGATCTAGATAGGCCCGAAAGAGATGAGCCAAGTCCGGCCGGCCACGAGCCCTATTTCGCTTTTCCATTTCATTTTTGTACCCGTACTCCTACCCGTACCCGTACCCGTACTCGTATTTTTGCGCTTCATGCGCCGCCTGGCTTTATGCTTATTCCTGTTTTGTGTTTACACAAAAGTGAAGTGAGGCAGATTGCGCTCGAGTGCGTTAATCAGCGCTCCTGGGCAGGACACTCGCCGGCTCAAGCCGCCGCTCCGGCGGTGACTTTTTGCCCAACTGGTCAGTCAGTCACTTTGCCGGAACAACGACAACATGCAAATACAACAACGGCAGAGGAAAGTGGAAAAATAAAAGGAAAACTCGGGACGGGGGACGGGGGACGGCCGGCAAAACAGATTATACTGATTTCATGCTGGAAAATCAAAAAATGAACGTGCGGCAATTTACATACTTAAGTTGGGATTACGGGGAAGCAGATTTTTCTCTTTTTTCTCTTTTTTCGTTGATTCTGTTTTTGTTATACTTCTCTTTTAGGCACGGCCTTGGGAAAATTTATTGGCCACATGTTTTGCCAGCCACCTTCGTGAGCTTTTCCTTCCCTCACCAGCACCATCACCTTCACCTTCCCCGCCCATTGCCTGCCTTTTTTGTATTTATTTTGACAATATGGCTTTTCGACATTTTGGGGCGACTACAAGGAATTTCCGGGGATTCCATTTTTAATTGAATTCTGTTGGCATTGCCGTTGCCGTTGCTGTTTAGCATTTTGTTGGCTTTGTTTCCTCTTATGTTGGATAATTAAAGTGCCCCAAGTCAATTCCATTGCATTCATTTCAGAGTGAGGCCCCAAAACACTAATGCGGCTGGAATTTTTTCCTCCTCCGCTTGATTGTTTTTTGCTGGAAATTAACATAAATTTGATGTTGTTCTGTTCTGTTTTGGTTTCTGGCGCTTTTAAAGTTTTGTTGTTGGTGGTGGTCGCTCAGCATCAATTTGTGATAATTTTCATAATAAGCGCCAGACAGCAACAATAATTGCGTTAAAATGAGGCAGCGATTCACTGGAACTGGGATGGGGATGGGGATGGGGCATCAGCCTTGCAATTTGCAACTCGAGAGAAGGAAGGGGCCGCCGAGATGAAAGGGAACGGGAACAACATTAGAACACTTAAGCACTTAGACGACTCCCTCCCCCTAGATTGCTGGGCCATCTTCTGCGACGCCCATCCGCTTTTCCTCTATTCTTTTTTGGTTTTGGTTGCAATTCCAGGCACGTTCCAGAAAAGCGATTCGCTGGCATTTCCCAACCCAAAGCCAGAAATCGCTTAAGTCTTCGTTTTATCAATTTTCCCGCATTCCTTTTTCTTCCACATCACGAGCTATCTCGTCGCTGTTTTGCTTCGAAACTTGCCGATGGCTTTTTAATTAAGTTTAATTTAAGCGCATATCGAGTTCATAAAATGTCACGAATTTCTTCGAGTTTTACCGAATTTACAAGAGATTATTACGAGGTTAAGCAAGAGGACACCGAACCTTTAATTTACTTTCACTTGATGCAATTTCATTAATTCATTGCCCTGAATTTTCGAGACAAACAAAAGGCTTCCTTCAGGCAAATTGAGTTACAAGTTAAATGGCACTGTTAAAAATGGATGTCAATGCTTTACCTAAATTTTATTTCTATATTCATACCACTTGGAATTTTGTTTCAGTTTTCATTTAATTTCGTTTCATTTTACTAGGATTTTCCCAGGCATTGAATTTACTTTAAGCATTCTGTTATATACTCATTATGGACAGAATATGGACAAATATACAAAGTTTAATAGGTATACGTATAATCCGATCGGTGCTTTATTTAAAATATATTTGAATATTCGGAATATAAAGAATTTTGACAGTTTTCTTTGATTGTTTTTTTTACCAAGCAGACTCACAATATAGCGATTACGAACAGAATATGGACACACGTAAATAGCTTAATAAAAACTATAAAAAAATTACAATTTCTGTTTTTAAATTGCTAATTCGACCAATATGCCTGTTAATTTCAACAGAACTCAAATAAAACTAGTTAGTTTCGTAGCTGGAATGCCCTTCATGGCATGGACACGCAGGCGAGCGGATCCTAGAGCTATCCTGGATCTGTTTGTATATGTACAGCGCCTGCGATATAGGTAGATTGAAGGGGTGTCTGGCGCTGGTGCAGCTCATTTTTGTTATTTTTATTGTAGCTCTGATTCGCGCTTTATTGCATTATAATTGAATCTTGGAGCGCACAACTAACGCAGGAAACTCTGCCTGACTGGCCACCGTTTCCACCCAATCCCTCCGCCAGCTGTTGCACTTAATGCCAAGTGTTTAAAAAAGGTACAAAAAAAAACACACAAGCGTGGCAGATGAAGGAAACAAAAACGGGGGGAAAGATGTAATATTTACTTACTCCCACGTCATTCGACATTCACCATTCATCTGCGCTACTCCGTTCAGTTTTCCGCCGGTCCTCCTCATTTTCCTCATTGCCAGCGAAATGCAATAAAAATTGTTTTCCCATAGACGACGACGACGACGAGCGACGACGGCGGCGGTGGTGGCTAAGCAAATGTTGTTGGAAATGAGCTATAAAAGCGGGAAATTGTATTTTACAGTACATTTTTGCATCACACAAACTAGCTAGACCTGTCCCACTGTCACCAACCACCCAGCCATCCTTCGCCTCCTCCTCGTTGGCGAAGGTAACGCTTTCCCTGCTGCTGTCGCAGATAATCCGCTGCTGAGTTGGCTTGTCTTGACTTGGCTTGACATTGGCTTTGGGTCGTCGCCCCACCCACTCAGCTCCCTTCCACTTCCCTCCCCTCCCCATCCCCCCAGCCATCTATCGTGGCTTTATAAGCTGCCAATATTAAAATGATGACAAGTTTATGGCAAAAAGCGAAAAGGCTTCGGCAAAGGGGGCGGCACAAGGCACAGGACACAAGGCTGTATGTAGTATATTGGTAAAAAGAAAAAAAACGCTGGAGAGGGAGCAGCAGAGCGCAGGCGAAGCGAAAATGCAATTCATGGCAAGCTGATGTCTCGTGGCTTTATTTATAAGCCACCCATCGCCCCCGAAGCCCGTCCAATAGCCTTGAACAATGGGAATTCTAAAATTCCTACCTCGTTGCCACTCGCTAAAATGATCAAGAAATGCATAAATAAATAACTACATGAATGCTGAGCAGGCCAACGAGTTGGTTTTCAGGACACTATTAGAAACCTTTCAAGTGGCCTCCTTCACATTGCGTCAATGCAATTTCGAATTTAATAAAGCAACGATGATTATCTAAAATGCAAAGTGATTATTGCTTTCTGTTTAAATTCGAATTAAATTCAGTTTTAGAGCTTCTGACCTAGACTGGGGGAGCATAATCAGTTTAGTGACCCACCAAAATGTTGCCGATATTTCTGGGAAAATTTACGTACTCCGTTTTTGGTTCATTTCCAAGTTTCCTCCATGCAACTCCTTTGGTGCAACAAGGATGTCACAGCACTGAGGAGAAAAAAAACGCAAACGAATTACATAAATAACTGCGCAGTGTTTGTGCCATTTTGGTTGCCACATTTGAATAAAATATGAATAAAAACCGAAATGCATTTAGCTGGCTGGCGGAAGGGAGTCCTGAAGTGGCGCCGCAGAGACAGATAGTCGAGGGATGGCAAGGAGTATGTATCTCCATGCCCTTTGCAGCGTTACGAAGCCCCAACGACCCCCAACCTTCGCTCCATCACGCTCAAGTGGCTCGACCAGTTTGTCACCTTTTCGCTATGCAAAAGGCGAATGTAGTCCTTCTTTGTGAACAATTTTATGCACAGCAAAATAATACTAAAAGTACTTTAACATAATACTTTAACATTTTAATATTTATTATGCGATTTATAACCGAAATTACTTGCCTGATAGATTGAAAACAGGTCAATAATAAAAGAAACCTTGATTAATCGAAATATTTTTTGCAACATTAATAATTTATATCGAAATTAATATCGATTAAAAATAAGGTAAACAGTTATATGAAATTGACATAAATCTATGTTTTTTCACTGTGGAGAATATCGTATAAATAATTATTGTACTAATATCGATTGAATAACTACCAGTAAAAAAAGGTTATAAAGTCAATTACTTTAATTGTAATTTAAAGGATATTAAGTAGTAGTCTTCAATTGCGTCCTGAAATATTGTATATATATTTTTCTAATATGTTTCTAATTATATTTTTCTAACAAAAATCTTTCTCTCCGTGATTACTCCGCCGTATCCTGCAGCTACTGCCCTTTCCTCGCCTACAGATACGATAATATTTGCATTCAGTTGTGCCTCCCATTTCCACGCCCACCATTACCATTCCTGTTGCAGTCTATTTCTATTTTGGTTTCTTTTTTTTTGCTGTCAAAACGTCAGCAATGTCGCCCTGCTCCTTGCCCCCAAACCGGCTCCTGCTCCTGCTCCTGGGCTTGGGTTTCGTCTGGAGCCCGTTCCGGAGCGCAGCGTTCGCTTGGCTTAATTTCGGCTGGGGAAAAGTGCATAAAAAATCTGCGGCGAATTTGCAATTTGAATTGGACTCGGCTACCCAGTCTCCTGCGACCGCTTCCTGTCTCCAGGACCTGGCTCTCTTTGTGTACCTATACCCAGCGAGTGTGTCCTTGTGTGTCTCCTTTATTGAGCCCAGGACATGGCCGTCGTCGCAGCCGTCTTGGGCTAGGCTTTTGCTGCTTTACTGCTTTGCTGGCCCGCTCCACCCTTGGCCCTGGGATAAAAAGTCTTGGCAGGCAGTCAGGCGGCTATTTAGGAAGTAATTTTCGCGCTTTCATCGCAACTTTTTCTCTGCCATCGCATTCCTTTGGCCCTGTGTCTGTCTGCACATCTTTTTGGGCACGTTATTTGTGCTCCTTGATGGGGGCTGAGGCCGCAGCCGAGGCTGCGCTCCTTTAATGCATTTTTAAAAATGCCAAAATGCGCAAATTGAAAGAGACTCGCCGGGCTTGCCACGGCCGTTCCCATCTCCGCCCCAAGAGTCCCACTTATCCCATCGCCCAATTCTGTGGTCGCACGGGTCACGTGCTCGCCTCCCAGGACGCAGGCGAGCTTAGGGCCGAGGGGCCCGAGAGCCGCCAGGATACTGGGCCACACGCAGGCATAATTTCAGCCACTGCACTCAGACTTAATGAATATTTTAAGGACAGCTTTCATATTACCTGCCACTGCATATGTTATATGGACGTATGAAAGTTCGCCCAGGACAAATGTCACAAATGAGCATCAAATGTTTGTCAAGTTACAGTTTGGCTTCGCTTTTTTCTTCTTCGCATTTTTGCCTTTTTTTTGCGTTTTTCGCTGTTTGTGCAATTTGTGTACATGGAAATGTCAAAGTTGAAATTTGAGTGCTCAAATGTGGAAAAACTTTCGGCGAAAATAAAATTGAGTAAACACAAAACAAAGCCGAAAAAATGTATTAATTAAAAATAAATATGATCTAAAAATTTAAACAAAATAAAATTTAAACTTCAATAAGAACGATTATATGTTAGCGGAGTGTCTCGACTATAAATACCCGATTTTTGGTTTCCACCTTATTTTTAAAGCATGGATTACTTTTGACAGTTTAAATTGAATATGCTTTCCCCGTGGATCTTCGTATGTGGCAGTTGTTGGCAATACGGTGAAAGAGAATCACCTCAATTTAATGGAAAAAATTGAAAATCGGTCACTTTCCTCAACGTTTTCATATCATACATTTTCAAAAGAAATCGCAGAAACTCGGGGAATTCCTCGATGGAAAGCTGATTTCCCCCCAAATCCGCGGAGACCTAAAATTGGTGCTGAGTAATTTGGAATAAGGAAAAAAGGAAAATAATCGTAACTTTTGCCCCACCAGCGCATAACTAAAATAACTGGCACCGAATTAAATAACTTCGTAGATTTTAAGATATTCAAGAAAATCGCCCAAACAAGGTTTCTAAAAAGAGGACATTTTTACACTTTCCGACTTCATAACTTGGCCAAAAACAGTGACAGCAACTAGCGGAATATCTTCAACGAAAGCCAGTTCTTTCACAATTCGTCAAAGGTGATGGACTTTAGTATAGTATTCGCAGTTTTAAAGATATTCAAGCAAAACGCCCAAACAAGGTTTCTTAAATGTTAACATTTTCACACTTTCCGACTTCATAACTTGGCCAAAAACAGTCACAGCAACTTGCAGAATATATTGAACGAAAGCCAGTTCTTTCAAGATTTGTCACAGGTGCTGGACTTTAGTATCGACTTTGCAGTTATTAAAATATTCAAGAAAAACGCCCAAATAGAGTTTCTTGAATGTTAACATTTTTAGACTTTCCGACTTCATAACTTGGCCAAAAACAGTCACAGCACCTAGCAGAACATCTTGAACGCAAGCCTGTACTTTCACCATTCGCCCGAGTTGCTGGACTTTACTATCGCATTCGCAGTTTTTAAAATATTAAAGAAAAACGCCCTAACAAGGTTTCGTAAATGTTAACATTTTTAGACTTTTCGGCTTCATAACTTGGCCAAAAACAGTCACAGCACCTAGCAGAATATCTTGAACGAAAGCTAGTTTTTTCACAATTCATCCGAGGTGCTGCACTTTAGTATCACATTCGCAGTTTTCAAAATATTTAAGAAAAAAGCCCAAATAAGGTTTCTTAAATATTAACATTTTTAGACTTTCCATCTTCCTAACTTGGCCAAAAACAGTCACAGCACCTAGCAGAATATCTTGAACGAAAGCCAGTTTACTAACAATTCGTCCGATCTGCTGCACTTTAGTATCACATTCGCAGTTTTTAAGATATTTAAGAAAAACGCCCAAACAAGGTTTCTTAAATGTTAACATTTTTAGACTTTCCGACTTCATAACTTGGCCACAAACAGTCACAGCACCTAGCAAAAAATCTTGAACGAAAGCCAGTTTTTCACGATTCGACCGAGGTGCTGCACTTTAGTATTGAATTCGCAGTTTTTAAAATATTCAAGAAAAACGCCCAAATAGGGTTTTTAAAATGTTAACATTTTTAGACTTTCCGACTTCATAACTTGGCCAAAAACAGTCACAGCACCTAGCAGAATATCTTGAACAAAAGCCAGTTCTTTCACCATTCGTTCGAGGTGCTGTACTTTAGTACCACATTCGCAGTTTTCAAAATATTTAAGAAAAAAGCCCAAATAAGGTTTCTTAAATGTTAACATTTTTAGACTTTCCGACTTCATAACTTGGCCAAAAACAGTCACAGCACCTAGCAGAAAATCTTGAACGAAACGCCCAAACAAGGTTTCTTAAATGTTATTATTTTTAGACTTTCCGACTTCATAACTTGGCCACAAACATGCACAGCACCTAGCAGAATATCTTGAACAAAAGCCAGTTCTTTTACGATTCGCCCGAGTTACTGGACTTTAGTATCGCATTCGCAGTTTTTAAAATATTCAAGAAAAACGCCCAAATAGGGTTTCTTAAATGTTAACATTTTTAGAATTTCCGACTTCATAACTTGGCCAAAAACAGTCACAGCACCTAGCAGAATATCTTGAACGAAAGCCAGTTCTTTTACGATTCGCCCGAGTTACTGAACTTTAGTATCGCATTCGCAGTTTTTAAAATATTCAAGAAAAACGCCCAAACAAGGTTTCTTAAATGTTAAATTTTTAACATTTTCGACTTCATAACTTGGCCAAAAACAGTCACAGCACCTAGCAGAATATCTTGAACGAAAGCCAGTTCTTTCACAATTCGTCAAAAGTGCTGGACTTTAGTAAAGCATTTGCAGTTTTTAAAATATTCAAGAAAAACGCCCAAATAAGGTTTCTTAAATGTTAACATTTTTAGACTTTCCGACTTCATAACTTGGCCAAAAGCAGTCACAGCACCAAGCAGAATATCTTTAACAAAAGCCCGTTTTTTCACTATTCGTCCGAGGTGCCGGACTTCAGTATCGCACTCGCAGTTTTTAAAATATTCAAGAAAAACGCCCTAACAAGGTTTCGTAAATGTTAACATTTTTAGACTTTCCGGCTTCATAACTTGGCCAAAAACAGTCACAGCACCTAGCAGAATATCTTGAACAAATGCCAGTTCTTTCACCATTCGTTTGAGGTGCTGCACTTTAGTATTGATGTCTCAGTTTTTAAGATATTTAAGAAAAACGCCAAAACAAGGTTTCTTAAATGTTATTATTTTTAGACTTTCCGACTTCATAATTTGGCCAAAAACAGTCACAGCAACTAGCGGTGTATCTTGAACGAAAGCCAGTTCTTTCGCAATTTGTCCGATGTAATAGACTCTGGTATCGCCTTCGCAGTTTTTAAGATATTTAAGAAAAACGCCCAAACAAGGTTTCTTAAGTGTTAACATTTTTACAATTTCCGACTTCATAACTTGGCCAAAAACAGTCACAGCACCTAGCAAAATATCTTGAACGAAAGCCAGTTCTTAAACGATTCGTCAAATGTGCTGGACTTTAGTTAAGCATTTGCAGTTTTTAAAATATTCAAGAAAAACGCCCACACAAGGTTTCCTAAATGTTAACATTTTTAGACTTTCCGACTTCATAACTTGGCCAAAAACAGTCACAGCAACTAGCGGAATATCTTGAACGAAAGCCAGTTCTTTCGCGATTCATCCGATGTTGAAGACTCTGGTATCGCCTTCGCAGTTTTTAAGATACGAGTATTTAAGAAAAACGCCCAAACAAGGTTTCTTAAATGTTAACATTTTTACACTTTCCGACTTCATAACTTGGCCAAAAACAGTGACAGCAACTAGCGGAATATCTTCAACGAAAGCCAGTTTTTTCACAATTCGCCCGAGTTGCAGGACTTTAGTATCGCATTCGCAGTTTTTAAAATATTCAAGAAAAACGCCCAAACAAGGTTTCTTAAATGTTAACATTTTTAGACTTTCCGACTTCATAACTTGGCCAAAAACAGTTACAGCAACTAGCCGAATATCTTGAACGAAAGCCAGTTTTTTTCACGATTCGTCCGATGTTATAGACTCTGGTATCGCCTTCGCAGTTTTTAAGATACGAGTATTTAAGAAAAACGCCCAAACAAGGTTTCTTAAATGTTAACATTTTTAGACTTTCCGACTTCATAACTTGGCCAAAAACAGTCACAGCAACTAGCGGAATATCTTGAACGAAAGCCAGTTCTTTCGCGATTCATCCGATGTTGAAGACTCTGGTATCGCCTTCGCAGTTTTTAAGATATTCAAGAAAAACGCCCAAACAAGGTTTCTTAAGTGTTAACATTTTTACAATTTCCGACTTCATAACTTGGCCAAAAACAGTCACAGCACCTAGCAAAATATCTTGAACGAAAGCCAGTTCTTTCACAATTCGCCCGAGTTGCTGGACTTTAGTATCGCATTCGCAGTTTTTAAAATATTCAAGAAAAACGCCCACACAAGGTTTCCTAAATGTTAACATTTTTAGACTTTCCGACTTCATAACTTGGCCAAAAACAGTCGCAGCACCTAGCAGAATATCTTGAACGAAAGCCAGTTCTTTCACAATTCGCCCGAGTTGCTGGACTTTAGTATCGCATTCGCAGTTTTTAAAATATTCAAGAAAAACGCCCACACAAGGTTTCCTAAATGTTAACATTTTTAGACTTTCCGACTTCATAACTTGGCCAAAAACAGTCACAGCAACTAGCGGAATATCTTGAACGAAAGCCAGTTCTTTCACGATTCGTCCGAGGTAATTCGCAGTTTTTAAAATATCAAGAAAAACGCCCAAATAGGGTTCCTTAAATATTAACATTTTTAGACTTTCCGACTTCATAACTTGGCCAAACACAGTCACAGCCCTAGCGGAATATCTTGAACGAAAGTTAGTTCTTTCACGATTCGTTCGACGAGATGGCTCTGGTATCGCCTTTGCAGTTTTTAAGATATTCAAGAAAAATGCCCAAACAAGGTTTCTTAAATCTTAACATTTTTACACTTTCCGACTTCATAACTTGGCCAAAAACAGTCACAGCAACTAGCGGAAAATCTTGAACGAAAGCCAGTTCCATCACGATTCGTCCAAGGTGATGGCTCTGGTATCGCATTCGCAGTTTTTAAGATATTCAAGAAAAACGCCCAAACAAGGTTTCTTAGATGTGAACATTTTTACACCATCTGGCTTCATAACTTGGCTTAGTCAATAACAATCGCAGGTATGCTTTGGACCTGGTATAAAAATATTATTATATCCCATCAAAAGTTATGCGTATATGCCATTTTCACATACATGTAAGTACCAACGTATTTCAAGAATTCCGCCCATCAAGATCAAGTTACAAACCATAGAAAGCTATTAATTTATTCAAACGCAGTGAGAACTTAATTTATTCAAATTAACTCATAATTGGTTGGCACAAATGAATACTATTGATACGTGGCACATTAACTTTAACATATATTATAACTTTATACTTTATACGCCATTAAAGTGAGCATACGCAACGGGTTTAAAGCATTCAGACATCAACCGCAAAAGTAATTTGGTAAAATAATATGCATTTATGTTGGCTTGAAATTTAAATTTGAAAATATGGCCGTATTAATTTCGTGATTGTTGGAATGCCATACAGCACCAAGTATCATTCGAGTGCACATTCAGGCACACGCTGTTCCAGGGCATTCTTTTTTGTATTGCCTGGCTTTTGCCGTAGCACATAATTAAAATTACACACATTTTATTTATGCACATAATATATACATACGTATATGCGTTTTGATTCACACCCTCTCAGCACACACACCACCGGAGTGGTTACAATTGACCCAAAATGAACTCTTTCCCTTCAATCTCGCGGGCTTTGGCCAAAGACCCGACCTAAGGATGGCAACCACAATTTAATCTCCTTGGAATTATTGCCCCTCTCCCGGCCGGGCCACCCTCTTTTTTCTTTCCCTCATACATTCCAGCAGCATCCAGGCATCCCCCTGCCCGCCAGGATCTCTTTGTATTTGTTAATAAACTCCCTGGCAGACTAAATTCAAATTACGCACGCATCTTGAGGGGCTGAGCGGGCGTCCTTAGCTCCGAATCTGCCAGCCATTTCGCTTATAGGCTGCTCATTATGTCAGGTCTATATTCATATACGACTTGCCTCTTGCTTCGGACTCCAGACTCGAGACTCAAGACACCAGACCCCGGAATCCCTCCCTGCCCCGCATTCCGTTCCGGTGAGTGCGTGAGTGCGTCTCCGCCATCCGGGTCTCCACTTTGACTTGTCGTAACATTTCATCTTTATTTTGGCATTATTCCCTGGGCGCCGCTTATTGTTTTTCGTGAAAATGGCAACGGCAATGGCAACAAATTAGAAGCGTGTGCCCATAGCCCGGAACGAGAATGGTAACAGGCTCCAATGCGATGCTCCTCCGGGCGGCAGCTGGATTTCTAGTTGCCACAACTACAGGTATCCGGATGAGGAAGAGGATGCAGAGCGCCTCCATCAGGTCCTCCAAGATCCAGCCTTGCCTTATCCTTCAGCGTTAATTAGCTAGTGCTACGGGGGCTGAGCTCGTACAGTTTATTTCCGGGTATGAATTTGCTAGACTTCAACATTACACGTTTTCGTATTATAAATTATTTAATTCATCACCTGTCCTCAAATTTAACGGCCCTATTTTTTAGCCAGTTACTAATTTAAACATCTGAAATCTTTAAAAGTATCTAGGATTTCTTTTTTTTTAATTTTCCTAACAACTTTAGTTATGATGGAGCACAGTTAAAACCAATAAAATTTTTGGATTATTTTTTACCATAACTACCCATGAGAAAATGTTTTTGAATATTTTCCTTAATCGAAGGAAACCTTGCTCACAACTTCCCTGCTTTTCATTCGTCACTATCACATTTTCAGTCTAACAACAGCAGCTCTCGCACAAAAACAGTAATCTATAAAAAATTTAAAGCAACCGTAACGTGAAAGAATAAATAAAAATATATAGTCATGTATAGGATTAAAAATAATATGGTCAAAATGAATAAGGATCCTAAAACCACAGCAATTCAAAACAACGCTCCGGAGGCCCCTGGACAAATTGGGACCTACAAGCCCATTACATCAAAGAAAACTATCGATCTTCTGTTGCAACCGGGAATTGCCAATTCCCAAACAAAGATGCAGTTTACCAATATCTTAAGCGAGCCAGATCCTAACGGTCTCCTTAAAATAAACAAATTGACCGATAATCTGGCAGGATTCAAAAAAGAGGACGCAGAATTTGCTCCCCTAAATGATATAAATTTGGAAAAGCTTGAGTGTCGCAAATTCGGATCGCAAGACTTTAAGGAGTGGTATGAAAAACCTTGCACAACAAATCCAGCTTCTGTAAAGCCGAATTGGACAAAAAAATGTTTAGGGGATCAGGAGATCAAGGAGTGGTTGCATAAATCTACCATCAAATCTTATAAGCTACATCAAAAGCCCGTTTCGGAACAGTTGGGCAACACCACAAACCGCCCAAAAGTTATAATTAATAATACCCTGAATGATAAGAGGCGTAAGGAGTTGAAGCAACGAACCGAGGTTTTGAAGGCAAATTTAAACGGCCTAGATGATACTATTGGAAAGTGGCGGGACACCAGAGATATCGTTGCCGTTGGACGCTTTCGCAGAGACGTACCAGAAGAAGTACCGCAGGTCTGGATGCCCTCAACCAACGTCATTGTGGGTAGTACCTATATTCTTGCCTTGTTGGTTATCCTTGTTTATGGAGTCTTCAGAAATTTGTTTATATCGTAAATAGTTCAAAAAAGTTTCGTTTAATAATAAAGAGTAATATATTATGGTTCAATTCAATTATTTTATAGAAAAGGTATTATAATCAAACAGAACCGAATAAGTCTGGAGAGGTAAAATGCTATTGTTATTTTATTTTCCATGACAATTTATTACCCAAAGTGTGACATAATCAAAGTGTGCAAACTTTTGTGCTTCTTTTTATTTTTATTTTACTTATGGTAAATTTGTTCTGGTAATCAGTGCAAATAAGATATTAGATAGAAAGATATTAGCATTTAAGTGGTGTAAGAAAACACTTATTTACAGTAAATACAAGTCGGTTGTAGTCTCGACTACATTTTACCACCCTCCGGTAAGAACTTCCCTGAAAACGTCCCTAAATAATTTTCCATCAAGGCGGTTACACCTTTCAAATTTTGGCGCAAAAGGGCCAAACCCAATGAAGCAAAAACACACCGATTGCCCCTGCTCTATTAACCTTTTTATTTTTATCCTCTGATCTACTTCGGTACTTATTCAGTTAGCTGCAACATGTTCAGAGCTTTCGCTTTCGATAAATTCATACAACAGATTAGTTAACAGCATTATTCATTAACGGCGGCTGCATATCTAATGGGGATTACTTCACTTCACTCGGTATTCGGTATTCAACAACATTCATGTGTTCTCTGCTTCATAATTTACAAAATATGCAATCCTTTCAACAGGTTTTACTCTTCTATTTGTGGGGTGGGGGTGGTGAGGGTGAGGGTGCTATTGTGTCTTATTGTTTTTTGTTTTTCGTTTTGTATTGTCCTCGCAAGCGCTTGCGGTTCGATTGAAATATCTTCAATGTTCCCTGATCCATCGGTATCAAAATATCATTATCATTATTTCCGGCGCCAGCGATGGAACCTGCTATTAACTATTTCTTAAGGCTCCAGGCATTGATGGAGGGCACGGGCACGCGCCGCTGTCCGGACTCGCGGGCCAGCACCTCCATGATGCTCGTGGCGGGCAGCCAGCACTGAAATCGAAGTAAGTTAGCCAAATTGATGGTTTTTTTTTTGTGACCCCGACTCACCCTCTCCTTGTGCGCCGTGGCCACCACATTGCGGTTGGGCTCCTTGTCGTAGGAGACCGACTCGATGCCAAAGATCTCGCACAGCTCGTGCACCATCTGGCGCTTCTCGCGGTTCATGGTGGGAAAGGAGTGGCTGCGCGAGCGCTGCTTGCTCTCCTTTGCCAGCTTCACCAGATCGCTCAGCGTTTCGTACACGCTCTTGGTCAGCGCCGGGTTCCGCTTGGCAAAGCCGCGCAGGAACTCCGAGTACTTGGTGAGGGACTTTTGCTGGGCGTCCGGGTTGCGGGAGGACAGGGCCACGGCCAGGCGGCGATTCCTTTCCAGCAGGCGGCACTCGTCGTTGCAGTCCAAGCTACAAGGGAAGCACAATTTTAATTGGATTCAATATAACAAAATACACTTTATAAGTGGGCAAGTCTGGAAAATTAGCAATTCTAACTTTCCCCACATGCAGTAAAAAGTAGAGTTGTTGAAGATTGCAAAGGCGGATAACCATGCTAGTGAAATCTTCAAAAACAAACTGTCTCTGTCCCTGTCCCTGTTTATACATCTATCATTTGTAATCTATCAAACTGAAATACTGAATGCTGTATCATTAAAATAAAATGATTCTTAGGTGCTATAGAATCCATAACAAGGACCCAAGGCTTCCTAAAGTTGGCAAGCTTAGCAGTAATCAATAAAACTTGATTCCCGGCATAATTCCTGCCTTAACGACTACTAGAAATCCTAAAGAGTACCAAATCCAAAGAGCCCCCCAGACTACATTAGGCAACTAGTAAACTGGTTTCAAATAGCTGTCTGATCACTTACGTGCGATTGCTCTTGCTGGCCTTGGCGGGGGCCAGGATCTCGCTGAGCTCCATGTAGTTGCCGCGCGACATCTCGGCCATGGAAGAGGCCAACTGGGCGGTGGCAATGCGGCTGTGCTCGCGGGCAAGCTCCTGGCAGCTGCGGCTCTGCTTGCGGTGGCCGCACTCGCACTGCACCTCTACCAGCTCCTTGCAGGGCGTCTCCGGGCAGTCGCCGTCGTGGCAGGCGGCCGCGCACTTGTGGCCGCAGGCGGGCCGCGGCTTGGTGCAGCTTTGGCGGCACACCTCGCCCGTGGCCGCCTGGCAGGGGCCCTCGTGGCAGGGCTTGATGCACTTGTGACGGCCGCAGGGCAGCGGCTTGCCGCAGGCCATGCCGCAGCTGAAGCTCTCCTGCGAGCACGGAATGGTCTTGCGCTGCTCGTGGCCGCCATGGCAAGACTTGGTGGTTAAAATCATGCACGGCGGACAGGTGGCCGCCGAGTGGCAGTTGTGCTGCGGCGGATGGTCGCACGGATGCGGCCGCGAGCAGGGGCGCTTGCAGAGCGGTTTCTTAGTGCCGCACGGCACCGGCGGATAGATCACCTCGGCCCCGCACTCGCAGTAGAGCTCCTCGAAGCTGCTGCGATAGCAGGGCGGACAGTTGCCGCGGTGGCAGGGCTGGTCGCACTTGTGCTTGCCGCAGCTGAGGGTGCGATTGCAGGGCAGCGGGCAGGCGTGGTCGATGTCTATGCAGCATTCCGAGTTGCACTTGTGCTTGCCGCAGCTGCGCTTCTTCGTGCAGCGCCGCTTGCAGCGCGCATCGTCGGCCCGCGTCGACAGCTGACGGCACTTGATCATCTGGTCCATGTGGCCGCAGCGGCACTTCACAGCCGTTTGCTTCTGGCAGGGCGGGCACTGCCCCAGGTGGCACTTGCTGGCGCACTGATGCGGATGCGCCGGCTTGCCGCAGCGCAGTGTGCGCGAGCAGAGGCCCTCGCACGTGGGTATGGCATCCAGGCAGCTCACACGTTGCCCCACCGGCACGGGCATCTTGCCGCAAGGGCAGCTGAGTATCTGCTCGGGGCTCAGCTTGCAGGGTCTGCAAAGGTTCAAAGAAGTTAGTATACGGATATCATTGAGATTATGATGTCCCCACGATCTAGGCGTTCACACGGGCATACGGACAGACGAACGGACAAACGGCCAAGGCTAAATCGACCCAGCTGTTGATGCTGATCAAGAATATTTATACTTTTTGGGGTCGGAAAGGCTTCCCTTTACCTGCGGCATATGTACATTCGCACGAAATCTGTATAGCCTTGTTGTCTTTAAGGTTTTCCCCCCAAAACCGATGTTCAGGAGGTAGACGCTTTTAAAAACTTGTGCTGCACTGGTCCCGCATAAATCTGAATATGTAATTACTTTTTGTCTATCTATTACAGTCTCCGATATCTAGGCGTTCATAAGGACTGACGGACAAACGGACAAGGCTAGATCGACACGAATAGGCGTCGATTATGGTACTGTCTCCAAGATATATGCGTTTAATCGGACAGACGGACAAACGGACATGGCTAGACCCAGGTTGGAACCGCTTCCCTTTGAGCACCGAGTATAAAAAGTCTTCCCGGCAAAAAGACGACGCTCACCTGCAGCTGCCGGCGTGGCAGGAGTCCTTGCACTTGTGGTTGCCGCAGGGCAGCGGCTTGCCGCAGCTCTCCTTGCAGGAGTAGCTGCGCTTGTCCTGGGTCTCGCGCGTGCACGCCACCTGTCGCTCCTGCTTGGCGCAGTGGCAGTGCTGCTCCACCAGCTCCGTGCAGGCGGCGCACTTGCCCGCATGGCACTCGATCGCACAGCGATGCTCGCCGCAGTTGAGCAGCTTGTCGCAGATCTTGCCGCACAGCAGGTCCTTCTTCATGGCGCACTGCATGGTCTGAGAGCTGCGGCCGCAGCCGCAGTTGCGCACCACGTTCGCCTGGCAGGGCGGGCAGGGACCCGGATGGCAGAGCAGGGTGCAGGCATGGCTGCAGCCCTCGATGCGGCAGCAGACCTCGCCGCAGCTGTGCGGCAGTTCGGTGCGCGAGACGGGCGGGTTCTTCAGCTTCCCGCAGAAGCAGAGGTACTCGCGCGGCAGATCCTGCAGCACGTTCTGGCAGGCCGGGCAGCGCCAGCCCACCTCCGACTTGGAGCTGCTCGCCCAGGTGGTGATGCACTTGAGGTGCAGCACATGGTAGCAGTTCTGGCACGACCACGTGGCCTGGTGCGCCTTGATCGACTCCACGCACACCAGGCACTCCAGGCGCCGCTGCTCGATGTCGCGTATCAGCTTCTCCCGCTGCGACAGCTTCTCGTTGTCCGGCGCCAGCGGGGGAGGCGGCGCATGATTCCTGCGCGGCGAGTTCTGCGTCTGCTTCTCGGGGGAGGGCTGCGCACTCTCGTTGCTCGTGTCCAGCTCGTCCGCGGCCCTCGGATAGCCGTTGATGCGGTCCCTGTTGCGGTTCCAGTCGTCCCTGCGCTTGTTGCTCCTGTGATTGTCATAGCGCTGCTGCTTCTGCGGCTTCTTGCGGTCGTTCCGCTCGTTCCGGTCGTAGCGGTCCTCGCGCTCCTCGCGGTACTCCGAGCGGCGACCCCTGCTGTTTAAGGGTCGCTCGCGCTCATAGCTCGCCACCGGGCGGAAATAGCCTCCCCCATTGGTTCTGGCAGCTCTGCCGGCGGCGGGTTCTCCTCCTGCTGCTGCTCCTGCCTCTCTTCTGGCCTCTCCGGCTCTGGTTTCTCCTCTAAAGTCTCCTCCTGCTTCTCCTCCTGCTTCTTCCGCTCTTTCTGCTCTTGTTTCTGCTCCTACAGCTGTTCCTCCTGCTGCTGCGCCTGCTCCGGCAGTGACAGTTTCTGTGGCAGTGCTGTTTCCGTTCGTCAGCGCGCTCCCAGCCCCCTGGTCTGCGTCCTGCAGGCTCAGCTTGGCCAGACTCAGGCCGGGAACGAACTCGGGCGCCGAGGCCTGCAGCTTGGAGGCCTGGAAGTCAAAGGGATTGCCCCCGAAGGGCGTGTAGAAGGCGCTGCTGTTGCCGTAGCTCTGCGTGAAGCTCATCCCACTGATGGCCTCCCCGTTCTGGTGTCCCGTGTACAAGGGCTGGGCCGGAAACTGTCCAATTAGAGCAATTAGAGGGCATGGATATACTCCAAATGAAGGTACTTACCTGCCCGTAGCTCGGGGGATTCAGCCCGAAGGCTCCGCCGCCGCCCGAGAAGCCTATGGTGGCCAGGGGGTGCTGCATGTGCGGGGAAGGCGATCCTCCCAAGTTGTGCTGCATGATGAACTGATTGAAGTTCACGTAGTTGTTGTTGCCCGAGGGCGAATCACTTCCTGCTCCTGCTCCGGCTTCGCTCCTTCCCCCTCCTCCTCCCGCACCCCCTCCATTCATCAACTGCTGCCAGTACTCGGCCATGGCCAGCGAAGGTATTGCCGCTCTTTTGGGCGACTCCTGCTCGCGGCACTCGCCTGTCCTTCCCTTTCCGGCTCTCTGGCGCACCCGGAGCAAGGCCCACGCACCGCCAACCGCGACCCAGCCCCGCGGGGCAGGCTTCCAAAGGCGGAACTCTCCCCGGACACGTGTGCACTTGGGGAAATTCGCAGCGTGATGAAATTACCGGATCGGCAGATCGGTCCTCTTGAGGTTCGCAAGCGGCTGGGGCCGCTCGGGGGATGCTCCTTCGAAGGCCGCCTTCGGGCTGAGCTGGTTGCCGGCTTTTCCGCCTTTTGCGCAGTGGGATTGGCGTGAAAAACGAGGAAAATTTAACAAGAAATTGACTCTTATGCTGTTTTGCCCGGCCGGTGTGACCAGACGCTGTTTGGCAGCAACGCGCTGCCGATATGCGATGGGCATGGATGCGACTATCGATACGGGCAGCTGGGCGCTTCGATAAATTTGGCGGGAAAAATAGGGTTTTTATAAAAAACTCTGTCTGCTGTTGGGTATATTTGTATTGTAGTGTCAAATTTCCCCCTGCTTCTGCGTGACAGTTCAATAAAAATGAAAAGTTCAATAAAAATAAGCAGTTTGTGAAATTGTATTTTGTCGAGTCACTGGGAGGTGTGCCATGAAGAATTGTACTTTGCCCTTGCCTTTATCTCTTTAATACTGCAGATATTCCCCTTATTACAAATACCTGTCAATGGCACTGCAATTCTATTTAGAATACCTACAAATCTCGCTCTAAACTCAGAAATAATCAAACTCCAGCATATCGTTTATATTTTAGACCATCAATGGGCAACCCTTGGCGCCATCGGCTCCCAGTGTCTATCCATTTATCTATCAAACGAATGCAATATACAACATAATCTTAATTTATACAGACTATATCCAGTCGTTAGCTTTTATTTAGCTTTAACATCACAGAGAACCGAGCTATTTGGGGTCCACTGTGTACAAATATATACCAACAATAAGACCGTAGAGGCCCAGGACCTCAGCGAAAATCAGAATCAATATCATGCCAATAAAGAGACGCGGCTGCAGGGCAATGTGGCGCACGCCCACGTCGCCCACCTCGCCCACAGCATAGCCCGCGGCCAGGCCAGAGAATCCCACAGCGAGTCCGGCTGCCAGGTGGACGTATCCCTTGCGCAGCGAATAATTGGTTGACTTGTCCAAGTCGCCCGAGAGGAGGACGGAAACCACCAGCCCGTAGATGGCCACAATGCCCGCCATGACCACGGGAATGATCGACTTCATAACCAGCTCCGGACGCATCACAGCAGTGTTGGCAATTCCGGCACCGGAAACGGCAGTTCCGTAAGCGGCACCGATAGAGGTAAAGGTCATGGCAAAGGCCACACCCATGGCGCCGTAGAAGGGTCCGTATGGGGGATTGTGTCCATAAAAGGCATCGTTATCAGATGCCCTAATTTTCTCCATCATACTGGCAGCGGTCCTTTCGCCAATGTCGCCATCCCTTAGGTCCACCAAATAATCGTCATCCATGGCTAGGGTTTGGAAATGTTATGTGGTTCCAAAACTTGGCGGGAGTGATATCGTTACCTGTGAATATTTAATAGCACGATTTCCGAAAAGATTTGTTTTAGTTTTTTGAATACACCCCGCTCGATGCTGGTGGATGAAATAATGAAATGAAATTGCTTGGGATTCTGTTGACAGCAAACGGGTCGAGTCTCAAACTAACTAGATTGAGTTTTGAGAAACCTACTCGAATTTGAAAATATGAATTAAAAACATTATAGTCAAGTCTAATGAAGGATTTTTATTGCAATTCCCAAGACATTTTTATGAAATAGGAATCTAAAATATTTTAAATGGTTTTCGGAACAATGTTATTTACCACATATGTTTTCCCTTTATTTCTGAAACCTTGTCATATGCAACTAAAGAGGACTACAACTTTTACAGGACTAAAACTTAAAATTAAATAATAAAAATTATCAAAATTATCAAAATATATTTCATCATCATATATTTTTTTGTTCCATAAGAAAATCTCAAATTTTCGACTGAATCAGGGAGTACATACCCTTAAACGGAAGTTAGATTAAGAAATACAACATTAGCTTTCCCTATAAAACAAAACCAACGATTTTATAATATAAACATTATTTATTATGTTTTTAACGTTAAAGAAAAGGAGAATTAGAATCTAAAAATAAACTGATCTTAAACAATTTGAAATCTTTAAAGTCTATCTATATATTCAAGTCTAAGATCTCTAATAACAATGGAAGAACTATTCTTGGTAAGAGCTATGGTACACTTTTGGTTGATCATCTAAATGCCTTTGATATTAATAAGGATCAGCTCTTGTCCTGATCGTTTTTGGGCTCTCAGAATCGTTTTCGGGCTCTCTCTTAAGGTTGCTGAGCAGTGTCGTGAAACCAGATCAGGATCTGCCAGGCAGAGAACTCGATCCAGATCTGGATCAACTCATTATGGGGTCTCAGAATGACCGCAGGTTACTGAGCAGTGTCTGCTGGGTTGGCGGAGGCGGTGCAGCCGGTCCCGGCGGAGGAGGCATCACAAACGTGGGCGTGGCTGCCATGGCCAAGGCCAGCGAGGTGGGAACCTGCAAGGGCACCTGCAGCACCGGCGGTTTTCCGTTCCCCGGCAAAGGTGCCGGATTGGGGCCATCCAGGGGGCGGTATTGGCACTTTTTGGCATGGGTCCGCATGTTGCTGGACTGGGTGAAGGCCTGGTTGCAGTTGGGATGCGGGCAGATGTACGGCTTGCAGCCCGTGTGGTAGTTCAGATGCGTCTTCAGGTGATGCTTCTTGGTGAAAGCCTTCGGACAGAGGGGGCAGCTAAAGGGCTTGATGCCGGAGTGCAGGCGGTGGTGCAGGGTCATGTTGCTGCGGTCCGCAAAGGACTTGCCGCACACGGAGCACTGGTAGGGCTTCTCGCCGCTGTGGGTGCGCATGTGCTGCTTGAGGAGCATCTTCCGCGAGAAGCGCTTGCCGCACTCGGCGCACTTGTGCGGCTTCACGCCCGTGTGGATGCGCACGTGCATGTTGAAGGCCACGCGCTGGTTGAAGGACTTGGGGCAGTAGGGGCACTCGTACTCCTTCCGGTTCCGGTGGATCTTCATGTGGCTGCTGAGGTAGCCCTTGTCGTTGAACGTCTTCCCGCACTCGGGGCACTCGGCGGCGAACTCCTTGGTGCCGCGGTGCACGGACAGGTGGTACTTGTAGTTGCGCAGCTGCGAGAATCCTTTTCCACAGTCGGAGCACTCATAACGCGGCGACTTGTGCGTCTTCTCATGGGCCTGATGGAAGAGTAAATAGAAAAATCATTAGTTAATACAAGCAGCTAATAAAACATTAATAAAGTTCTGGCATTTTTGAATAACCAAGCAACATCTAATTTTATGTCTAGAAAATAAACATGGAGTTTTAAGCCTTATAATTGTTTATAAATATGTCCCATTATTTTAAGCTCATATATTTAGTTTATTTTTAGAATATTTAGTTTCAGACCTATACAGAAGGAGCGTTTGTTTCTAAAATATTAAATTAATCTCTCGGTTTTTCAACAAAACCATCATTTGTTTTAAACACTGATTCCTTAAATGTAATTTTATTCATTCAAGAATGAATGAGTTGACCATAGTTAAGATATGTTTAATAAATTAATGATGTTTTTAATGATAATATTGCAATTGGCTTGGGTTTTGGTTTAATACGATCAATACGATGGTTTTACACTTTTTAAACCTGAATTAACAGAAAGTAAAACGTGTTGCTTGCAAGGAATGTACTCGATTAATCCAAACTCCATATCACGATTGAGCTACTCGTACTAACTTGGGGTAAAACACATTTATAAACTAATTTTATTTATGGGACTCGGTTTGTATTTCTTTGTAGCCATTTTGTGTGAGCACCTCCTCCGCGCAGTGCCCGCTCCCTCTGACGTGCACGCGGTAATACGAGCATCTGGTATTCGAGAGCCCTGCCCTGCACCCATGCGTAAAACCAGTTCTCGCTCCGCTCGCTTCTGTTTCCTCTGTTTTCGGGGACTCCATTTTGAACGAAGATTTGCATAAGGCCCTCAATTCTTCGCGACTCTCTTCTCGCCCTCTCTCTCCGCTTGGAGCTCCGCCCTCTCTGGTTACGAGTACCAGGTAAACCCCGCCCCTTTTCAGGTAACTCCAGGGAACTTGTTTTGTGAGGATCTGCTGCGGATCACGATTTCGGGGATTGGGTGAACGTTAGTTCATTTGATGCATTACCGTGCTAAAGGTTAATGCTGTTCTTATTGGTTATAAAGTGGAAACATGTGGCACACACAAAAGTGCCTTGATTGGTTTTATTTTAGCTATATCTGAAGTTATTTTAAGTGTGATATATGCTTTCGGCGAGCTAGTAGGGAGTTGAAATACGGCTTTAAACATTTCTGAAGAGAGTATTGAAAGTAGATATTTACAGCTAAATATATTCTGATAGCTACAAAGAATGGAATCTGTATACAACATATTTTTATTTTTAGGGTAAGATGATTATCTTTAATAGGGTCGGATTCCTTAATCAGATTCCTTAATCCTATTATATGCTTTAGGTGGAATCCTATAATATGTCATATTTATCTTTGAGATCTAGGCGTTCTTACGGGCAGACGGACATGGCTTTATGGACATAACTATATTTATGCTGATCAAGTTAGGATCGGAAATTGCTCTTGCACTTTTGCTTTTGCACTTTTGAACTGTTGATATTTACTTTTGGTTCTTATTTGGTTTGATTAAAGCTTAAAGATATCTTGTCTCAAGTACAGCTCGAATAGCCTAAAAATATTTAGCAAAATTTCAATATTTTTGTTGTCTCACCTGCAGTGTCTCGGAGCAGCCGAAGACCTTCTCGCAAATCCTGCACTTGTAGCTGATTTCCTCCGCGGACGAGGCAGAAGGATTGTAGGCACCTCCCACGGGCAGTCCCGGCATCTTGGGCATCAGACCGGCGGCTCCTGCCTGAACGGAACTGAGGCTCAGGTTGGTGACGGTGGTCAGGGAGATGTTGGTGCTGATGCTGCCGCTGCTTCCGGAGGGCGCTCCTGCGGCGGCACTCATTATCAGATCCCTGACAGGACGCATGGATCCACTGGAGCTGCTGACGGAGGAGGCGGCGGGCGAGATCAGAGGCGTGGTTGGCTTGTAGCCCGCCTGCAGCCTTTGGTAGTAGTCGAGGCACTCCCGGCAATCCGGTCGCGTGCAGGCCGTGGCCTTGGGCCGCAGGAGCTGGTGGGAATGCTGACTGAGATGCTGAGGCTGAGGTCCCTGCCCGTTGATCACGTAGGGAGCAAAGTAGCGCTTCTGCTGCTGACTGGACTGACTGGCCGCCTGGTAGGGCGAGGTGGGCGGTGTACTCAGTCCGGCGGCTGCAGCAGCTGCCGCATAGGCGGGCAACAGGTGCGGAAAGAACTGGGCATAGAACTTGGTGGCGTTCGCCATGGCCACCAGATCCGGCGGCAGCATCGAGTATCCGCCATAAGGATTACCCAACGTCTGGGGGATGGCCACCTGCGGGGCAGGGGGGCTGCTAATATTGGTACTACTCTTTGACAGATCCAAGATGTTTGTGCTGGCATCCTGGACGGGCTTGCGCTCCTTGCCAAGGATCCTGCTGATGCTAAAGTCCGTGACCTGGAGCGGCGGCTGGGCCGGCACCGCAGCTGGGAGCATCTCCTGGGCCGTGTGGATGGCGTTTGTGGGTGAAGTGCGCGCCGGCGAGGGCGACAACTCGTAGGTGCGCTGAAGCATGGCGTGCTTGAAACCCATTCTCCATAGACCGCTGGCCAGAAACCGAATTGCTTGTTGCACGATTGGCTGAGAGGGACAGTGCGGATCGAGTGGGAACCGTCGCGTTTCGCGTCACAACTCAAAGTGTCTTGGACTCAGCGGGCCCAGCAGCCGTCGACGTCTTTGGGCCTGGCCTGGAGCAGCGCGCTCGCTCGCTTTTAATTGGCCAAGAAACAGGTTTCCCGGCCAGCCTGCTCTCGCTCTCCAATTAACCAGGCCCGACTGCCACTGAGACAAACTGTCGCGCCTCCAATTACGAGCGGAGAGTCGGAGTATCTCCCCCGGATCCAGAATCCAGAATGCTGAATCTAGAGAACCATTTGGTAGTAGCATTCTACTAGTCACATCTATCATAAAGCTTATCGCTGCCCTCAGATCGCCAGAGTTCCATCTCTCTGGCCTCTTTCTCCGGCGGCGAGAAGGGAGTTCAGATAAAGTGACTAAGATTTCCTTTTGGCCGCGTTGTTTTTGTAATTAATTGCGGTAATAAAATGTGCGCATCGTTAAATTTTCAAAATGTATTTCTCTTGTTCCTCGTCCACACTCATCTCCCGTGTCCCGAATCCCGTATCCCATATCCGCACATCCTCGTCGTCCCATTCCCAGGCATGTGTGAATCTTACGGTTATGCGCATGCGCAGCGATCATCTCAAAAGTGGCCTCGGATCGCGTCACGGATCGCGGCGTCGTGTGTGTGCGTCCGCGAGTGTGGGAAGAGGAGCTGCCGGTGCCTAGATGACATAATCTGATGGAATGCGGGAAAATCTTGTCCCGGGAATGCCCAGCAGCTACTGTTCCTGTCACCAGGAAACCGGGGGCCTTCATTTGAAATTTATGATAGAATACAAATGATATCATATGATAAAATATGAATACAATTCGAATGTTTATGGGTTAATTTATTTGAATAGCAAAGTTTCTGAAGACACATATATATACTATATGCTTATTCATTTAAAGGTTTGCTTAAACAAAAGGAATGGTTAGAGAATAAACTATAACATTAGTAAATGACGGTTCCAAGACTGGGATCATCCAAACTACGTTTATTATATATTGCATGCTACATTGGATATAAAATAACAATTTTTTTCAAGACCTATTTATTTGGATATAATATTTAATAGAAACATTAATAATAAGATATTCTTTTAATAAGATATAATATTTTGTAGTCAGAATTTCCTTATCGATTGTTTCCTAAGGCTGTTTAATTAAATTTTATATTAAATTTAAAAATAACATAGATGTCCTCACATATTAAATAACAAATACTAATAGTCATATTGATATGACCCAGAGTTCTCAAGAATTTCACCTTCAAATGCATTTCTACCCATACTCAAGGTGCCAAGCTCTGCAGCTTTTACTACTGTCCAGGGTCCTGTAAATCACCCGTCGAGTGCCACACTTGACCCACCGCCTGCCTGGCCCCCAAACGAGTCCGTAAACCACAACAACATGGATTCGCTGTAAGCCAAAATGATTTCCCTCACTTGCACAGCATCAGTAGCGACCATAAAAATGTGCAAACAAAATGCTCCGGGTGATTTGTGATTGGGTGAAAAGCCCATAAATATCAAGGGTGTGCGGAATAAAAGAAACCGGGACAGCTGAACCGCTGGTGTATACGATGACACACGCGGCCAGAACTCGGCCAGAACTCGAGCGGAATCGAGGATTTCAGGGAAATGAAGTGGTATTCATTTACAGCACCCCAAATGGGTGTGACTCACAAAATTCAGCTTTGGCACTTAATTGCCAATTACCGAATAGAGTCTAAGGAGTAATCTTGTAGACCATTTGTTGGCGGATCGTTTACAAAACGATCTTATCTGGAAAAATAGCAGTTGCAGTCCAAGCCAAACTACCGGAGAATCCTCGGACGCCTTTAAATTGATTGAGGTTGGACTGTCAACACGAGCTGCTCGCTTTGCCTAACCACGATCTGCATAAATTTCGATTAGGCAGGCGATCCATTATAATTATATACGTGGTATATGAACCCCAAACAGCAAACACCAAAACTTGTTCAACCTTAGTTTGAAAAACTCTTCGTTTTCGTTTTTCGGTATTCGGTTTTCGACACGGCTGACTTTTCGTGGAATTCCGCAAGATCATTTACATACAGCCGATGCGAAGGAAACTTAACTTTTAATTACTCTCACTAAATCATCGAGGGGCACACAAGATCTTCGAGCTCCTCCGGAGTCTGAAACTTTGTTGTTTTAGTCGCATGAGTAATGTTTATTAGCTGCTAATGGTTTGTTTTACAAAAGCTACGTGGTTTCTCTCAGACCCAGACCCAGACTCCCAAGCAGAATCCGACTCTGGACCCCGAAGAGATCTCCCGGCCGTTCCAAAACTGTTTCACCCGTTGACATTTTGACAAATTTCCAACTTCTTACTACCGTCTCGTCGTTATTGTGGGGCCCTCGGCTCGGGGCTCCAATGTAAGCTGATACCTATCTGAGATGTTCAGATCTACCTTTCCATACCCATACCCAAACCCATTCCAAGCCCCCCTCGTGTTCTTCTTCATTGTTCACACTATTAATTTTCCGCTCGTTTCTGTCGAGAAGACTAACCCGGGATCCCGGGATCCCGGCACCGGTGCACCGGTGGTGCCTCCTCACTTTTTGGGGTGGTCGGTATTTATCTTATTGTGTGTGCGCGTTTAAAACTCCTTTGTGGAGCCTCTTAATGTCATGTGTTATCGGTTAATGATCAGTTGCCGCGTTGCCAAGTGATTTTCTGTCAGCGGGTGATCAACTTGTGGACCTGTGCAGCCCTGCCCCCGGCCCCCTGATTTGGTTATTCTCCTCAAGATTCCATTTAATTGCCGCAGCCGCTCGCTTTTGGGTTTGTTTTCTCCGACCTCGGTGTCTTTGGGCCATCCCGTTTGAGCGTTGTTATGTGTAGCTTGACAAATGTGTTGATTTGCAAAGTTTATTTCCTGCGACGCTGGGCCCAGCTTTTGGCCCCAAAGATTGAACGATCTTTTTCGGGTTGCCGAGGCTTCAAGGTGAAGCCATTGGCAACTTTAGTTTTTTATTGTATTTTAAATGGAGTGCGCATGCCTTTCACCCCTTAATATACTCGCATCATGTATATATGTATAGGTATTCTCCAAATCCAATCAATTTAGTTTATCCGTATGTCCATTAAAATATGTTTACTCCTAATATCAGCTCTCTATACGAAAGTTTCCTGTATATTATGTACCTATACATAAATGATTTCGAATATAAAGTCAAATTTCTACCCAGTTGTGCAGAGAATTTATCTTTGGAAGTCGAAATACAATAGATATTTCGATTAACTTTTAGAAAATGAGTTTACAATTATTGGACGGATTTTATGGGAGTCCTGTTTTTATCGGATTACACTCCTGAATTTTATATTTTACTTAAATAATTTGTTAAATACCTAAACTCTAGTCGGACGAATTTGGAATTTTTGCGATTAAGAAACCAAATAGAAGAATTCCCAAACCTTTGTCGGCTTGTTGCTCTCAAAAAACCAAGGTAAACACTTAATTTGCAACAAAACTAAATTAAAGCACTTGTAAAGCGTCAAATAACAGCCTAAAATTAATGCAAATTCCCAAGTGACGCCCACTAGCGACAACCGAACAATTTAGGACGCCCTACAACATTTATGTATTTTCCAGGTCATGAAAATAAAACAAAAAGCAGCGCCCCCAGAGGCCTTTGCTTTGCTTACTTAAAAACAGCGTTTAGGAGGTGTTATACTATTGTCTTGCCGACATATAATTTATATGGATGGCATAAAAGTTCGCTGAAAACGAGACAGAGACAAAGGAGCGCGGACAAAGCGATATTCATGAGATGTACGACTATATACGCCTATATACAGATCCAAAGTCGCTATATAAACACACGTACGTGTGGAGTATGGACCGACGATGTTGTAGATCACAATCATTTCAATTAATTCGAATATAAAATACGAAGTGGAGACGGCGGCTTTTGCAAAATGAACCGCGTGTGCTTAAATATATCAAATTTCAATATAAATGAGCCACAAACATAAATCAAGGGGTAGATCCCCTCGTAGGCCCCCGTTGGACCCCCCAGATCGAAAAACACACGAAAGTGAGGAAACAAACACGCTCAAGACCATTTGACTTTTAATGCATCCTAAAAAACCGAAAAAAAAACTTTAAAAAATATACGTACGCACCACGAAAAACCCAAATTTAATGGCCTGACGAATAGCCGTCAACGTGTTGGCTTGTAATGGGAACTTTCTTTGCAGTAAAATGTAATTTATTTTATCCCAATTCGAACAACAATTCAAACGAAGAGCAACAAGTAGACCGCTAGCGAGGGACAGAGGGGCGGCGATACTAAAACATTTAATTCGACGTTAATTATGTTAATGAAAACACATTTCGAATGCAAGAATTAAAATCAAATTTTTCAATTTAAATTCGATCGCATCGCATGGACCATTTTTATTCGAAAACACATTTCATTGGAATCGCGAGCGAGCGACAGGGCGAGCTGATCTGCTTATTGAGAAATTGTGTGGAGAATGGTAATAAATCTACCAAGAAACACACCGTAACAACAAATAGATAAAACAACAACAAACTATGTTCCATAGTCAAGGGGAATGCAAAGTTGTCGCCAACGCAAACTGGTTGTTTTTTTTAGTTCGTTGCCAGTATGCTAGAAAATGAACGATTAACTACAAATTTGTGAATAGATAAAACACTAAAGGATCACTGCGAGAAATGCAGAAAAGAATCCAGATAAAGCTGCNGGAATCGCGAGCGAGCGACAGGGCGAGCTGATCTGCTTATTGAGAAATTGTGTGGAGAATGGTAATAAATCTACCAAGAAACACACCGTAACAACAAATAGATAAAACAACAACAAACTATGTTCCATAGTCAAGGGGAATGCAAAGTTGTCGCCAACGCAAACTGGTTGTTTTTTTAGTTTGTTGCCAGTATGCTAGAAAATGAACGATTAACTACAAATTTGTGAATAGATTAAACACTAAAGGATCACTGCGAGAAATGCAGAAAAGTATCCGGATAAAGCTGCTTCAAATAATAGCTTAATTTGTTTATATTCAATTCCTAAATTCTCCGTATGAGCTCAATAATAAATATTCATTGAAATATATCACATTTCAATGTAAAAGCAAAAGGATTTACACCTCTAGCTCTTACCATCTCCGAGAACGACGTGTTCATACATACTGACAGACAGATAGACGGACGGACGGACGAACCGACGGACATGGAATAATAATCATTTTTATAGTAATGGCTTTATAGTAATATACTCGTCCCTTTAAAACAGCTGAGTATTTGTTTATGATTATTAGGAGTGCCATCATTCTTTTTCCAAAGCATCAATGAGGTCCTGGCAACGTTCTATTTCATCCTTAAATAAATAACAATAATTTCGTTAAGTCCATAATATTGTATCATAATCACTTCCCAAGCAATTTCTTTGGGTGCATCCTATTAAGACCCAAAAGCTACGTCTTTTTCGCGTTAAACTTTAGTGCTGCCCGCCACACATTTAAATGCGCTACATTATTCTCTCATTAAGATCGGGCGACGACTGCCCAGATGTTTTTGGCTTCCTGAGCAAAATCAATCAAATCTTTAACGATGTGACAGGTTGACAAGTCGGTGGTCTCGCTGCCCAAAAGAAAACGCCCAGCAAACTGTGTGATCCACTAAAGTCCGAAACACAAACTAGACCTGACTTGGTTTTTGGCGGTTTATCGCTTGACTTCGACTTTGATGGCGCCGACGAACGGAGAGTGCGAAATTTGCATACATTAATTATGAGAGTTCTTTGTGGAAACTATTTGGGTGGTGCCCGTCCAATCGCGATAAGATGAACGAGCATTTCAAACGCGATTTATGGCTTTTGAATTGCCATCCATCAGGAAGTTGTCTTTCTTCGTCATTGTCTCCATTTTAGCGATTCTCCGGAAAAAAATCGTGTCGTATCTGAAATACAATTTTGGTTTGGAGATTTTAGATGCGAACCACGCTCCTGTAGTCATATGTTTTCATTCACAAAATCGGTTTTCCAGTTTTACGATCGCCGGTTTGGTGGTGGTCACCTTTTTTTATGGCCTTTTCCGAAAAGGATTTTCACTTTTCTCAGACTAAACGCTCTCTAATCTGGCATCGTAAATCTGTGCTGACTGCCGCCTCCGTGTTTCGTCATAGCTTTTCATTTAATAAACTGAAAACTCTTCCAGCGGCCGGCCGCCCAGCCACATACCTACCAGTCGACTAATTATCTTAATGACAATTATTATGGCAAGGTGCGCGTCAAGACAAAACTATTATAAAAAGAAATAAAACTCTGGCTCCTGCAAGACATGACACAATAGCCCACAATTATCACAAATGACCATAATTATTATCAACAAATGATAAAAAATATAGCTGCCAACTGAAAAGGATCGTAAAAACCACAAGTGTGGTTATTGTATCAGTGTGTCTCTGCCTGGAAGAGTTTTCTCCATGGGAAAAAACAGCGACATTATCACGGTTAAAATACTAGAGTTAAATGGCAGCACAAACCAAAATTAGCTGGAAATTTTAAACAAGTGGTGGCTTATAGGATTTTAAATAAGAAGCATCTTTACTATTTCATTAGATGCACATTAGAATACAAAGATTTAAAAGACCCAATTGGATAATTGAAAGTAGATTAATCATCACATTTTTTGAAAATTTCTCCTTAAATATAAAGATTTTTATAGAAAGGTTTCAGAGGACCCAAAGGACCTGTAAGCTTAATAGTGTAAATCTTAACTAATTGGATAATTTTGAGTAGATTTATCAACTAAATCATATTATATATGGATTGTAATAACATAGAACTTGTTTGTACAAGTATGTTTTGTATGTTTCAATAGCAAATTATTAACTTAAATTAGAATTTCGGGATTTTGTTAAATAGTTAAATAAATATTTTGTAATTATCCCCCAACCAGCTAAAACAAAACGCGGCAACAGGTGACCATTTATCCTGACAACAACGACGGTAACAACTAACAAAACATGCGTTAATTGTCAAGAGACTGGGATATGGGTGCTGCCTGGAAATCTGGCCAAGAGTTGGGGAAAAACTCGGACTCTGAGGCGCGGTGACAAAATTAAACTTAATTGTTTTATGACAGTTCACCTGCAGACCGCGAACCGAGGAGGCGGAGGAATACTATAGGCCCCTTCGCTCGCTCGGTTGGGATGTGTAGCCCATGGACTACTAGATGCGTGGATGCTTTGGGGAGACTTTGGAGGCAAGTTGGAATCGGATGCCAAGAGCCACTCACCGGAGCAGCCAAAGCAGCAGCTTCCAGCGACAAAAAACAGTTGACATTTTTTAGGGTCTTTAACTGCGTTTCTTTGTCAGTGTTTCTCTTTTTGTTTGTTTATTTAATTGCTTTTCTTGTAAACGATTTGTGTGGTGTGTGGTGCTTTTTTACTGACTGCATCCGACAGCTTCCATTTTATAATATTTATTAAAAAATGTTTTACCCAGAAGCCGAGATTTCGAGTAATGAACCAGAGCAGGTGCTGGATTACTCTGGGTTATAGACCTCAGCAAAAGTGACTTCGGGGCCCGGCACAAGCATGTAGTCAACATTTCTTTCATTGTTTTAAGGTAAACTTCAAGCATTTTCATGTCAATCATGCCAGCTGGTCAAAGCTGCTTAATGAAACGATTTTTTCCTCGGCCCTGTTTTTAGGAATCGTTTAGAAAAGTATGCTGTCTGGGTCCAAGTGGAGCCAAAGTAAAGGGAGTGGTTTGTGCAACACTTTTGGCGTCTACATTTGCCATTTGTTATCTAGTTTTGTGAAAAACTTCTATGTCTCAAGCTACTACCATCTCGGGGATATTATCACCTATGTGGAGAAAATGCACATTGCCAAGGCGGTAAGGGGCGTACACCTATAACAGACCTAAACCTAAAAGAATTACATCTCTAGCATTTATCATCTCGGAGATCGTCGTGATCATAAATACAGACAGACAGACACAGCTAGATCGACTCGGCTGTTAATGCTGATCAAGAATATGTATTCATTATGGGTCGGAGACGTCTTCTTCTCCCTGTTACCTATCTTTTCACAGACTTACTATACCATTTGTACCTTTAGATACCTTAAGTACATGGTATAAAAATACAAATTAAATTAAACCCAAGTAAAGCGTAGGCCACCGTTATTTTCCACATACAACAAGAATGTTAATGAACAGAAATAGCTGATGCCATGAAGTTGAGTGTTTCGACATTAAATTGTGCTATTTAATGCGACCTACATTCCTATTGAACCGTTGATCCAGCCTCTGGCTTCTTTGGCCGCTCGCCGCTCAAGGAAGTCGGCTTCATGTCTCTCGCGACAGATTGTCATTTGTCAAAAGGTTTTGCAAAAGGTAAAATAAACCCGCCCAATTAGCGACACAGTTAAACGTCAACATCCTCACGGCCCCACATCCGGAGGAGCACATCCCGCTGCCCCACAGCGACTGTCTGTCTGTCTGTTACTTCAGAGCCAGCATCGGCTGCCTTGGCTCGTATATGTAACCAGTGACGGTTACATTTTCACCATCAATCAGCGGGCGCCTGCCGCTCAAAAAATGCGGAACCGACAAAAACCCAACTTCTGTCCAGGAGCCGCGATCGTCGAAACACAATTAACCGGTCAATTATTAAGTATTTCCCGCTTGCGCATGGAGCAGGGCTCTCTGGTGGTCTGGCCATTTCGTGATCGCACTAGTAGCTGTGAAATTGGGTTTATGGGATCGCTAAGATATTTTACAAATGTCACGAGTCTAAAATTTATTTACTCATGTTTTACGGCCCCCGAACAATACAATCGACGTTTTCATTAGCGTCACAATAAAGGCGACTGAAAAGCGCCTCAAAGACAATACTCGTACCAATATTCCGAATATTGTGTAGCAATATTTCATTTGATCGAGAAGCTACCGTTTCTCTCCCGGCCAGACACAGCCATGGTCTGTTTGCGGACAAAGCCGGGCCTTTTAGTTATCCGAGTTTCGAATTTCCAGTGACGTATAATTGATTAACACCCTCATCCCCGCCAAGGCGATGGGGTCGTTTTTATGGCCCGGTTATTTGACTTAGTTATTTAATACGTTTCTGCCGCTCGAGTAGCCGGAACTAAACTTTAAGTAAGCCGTGCGCTGTGCAAAGTACCTTTATGGCCCACACTTTCTTTCCTTAAAAGTACCACAAATAACGTTAAATATTGGCTTTGTTTTTGGGTATTCTTTGAGAGATCGCAAGTGAGCCATAAAATTGAAAGTTAAATATTCTGGGGATATACAGAAAACTGTTAGTGCTAAAACTTAAAAATATGCAATAAAAAGGTTAATTTGTGTTTTGAATTTGTTTCTTTGTTTTTATTTCATTAACATTTTTATTCTCCAACTCCCTTTATAAGCAGATAAAAGACGATATTGCAAAACGATAAGCGTCTATTGTATATATTTTAAAAGGTGACGGGTCCTTAATGCTTAGTACTTATTTTTGATTATTTTTTTTATCTGAAATGACCCAAAATTTAATGATTGTCCCAAAAGAGGACAGATTTTAAATATATGTTGAGAGAAAAAAAAAATATTTTGTTTTAAATACTCCATCACAACGGTATATGAGTTCCTAATATATAACGGCTTTAATTTGAAGTCAAAGAAAAGAAAAGACGAAAAGGAGTCAATCAAATTTGAATCCATGGGAATCCAATTTTTAATTTAATTAGTAATATTAATATGCAAAATGATGAAATAATATATGTTTATAGAGACGGTGAAATCGTAAACCAATTCCCAAATAAACTAAAACAAAATTTTATCAGTAATATTTATTTTCATAAATTTAAA